>JH431842.1:128907-199596 GCA_000239455.1 Strigamia maritima | reverse complement strand
ATATACTAGTTCGTATACTCACAAATTATTTTTTTCTCAATTTTCTCAATACGGCGAGATTACAAGATGTAGAAGAGGTTGGCAACCGTAAAATGTTCAAAAAGTGTCATTGGATTCGCTGCGCGGCGCCACGGTCGATGTAAGAGTAGTGGTTTAATTTTCTCCAGCGAAGTGTCACTCGCACGCTGAAATATGGCGGCAGGACCAATATCTGAACGTAACCAGGGTATGTTTTTGTCTTCTATTGCTTTATTCAAGATACTTTTAATGGTTTTTACTTTCTACTTTGAATAGATGCCACAATCTATGTTGGCGGTTTAGATGAAAAAGTTTCGGAAGCTTTACTGTGGGAATTATTTGTGCAGGCCGGCCCTGTTGGTACGTGTATTTACTTCTATACAATACATGACTATACTACTACATGACAATACATTGTATGACTATATACAATTATGATTTCTGAATTAATTTTGTTTATGTTTTAGTCAATGTTCACATGCCGAAAGACAGAGTAACACAGCAACATCAGGGTTATGGCTTTGTAGAATTTATGGGAGAAGAAGATGCTGATTACGCGATTAAAATTATGAACATGATAAAATTATACGGAAAACCAATTCGCGTTAACAAAGCTTCGGCCCATCAAAAAAATTTGGACGTTGGAGCCAACATATTTATTGGAAATTTGGATCCCGAAGTAGACGAAAAATTATTATACGACACATTCAGTGCATTCGGTGTTATTTTGCAGACTCCTAAAGTAATTTTGTCAACAAAAAATGTGAATTTTTTTAATTTTCATTTATTTATTTATTTTAGATTATGCGAGACCCTGAGACAGGAAACTCTAAAGGCTACGCTTTTATTAATTTTGCTAGTTTTGAAGCGTCCGATGCTGCGATTGAAGCTATGAATGGGCAATACTTATGTAATCGCCCCATTTCTATCTCGTACGCTTTTAAGAAAGATTCGAAGGGGGAACGACACGGATCCGCTGCCGAACGATTGCTAGCAGCTCAGAATCCCTTGTCGCAAGCAGATCGACCACATCAACTGTTTGCGGATGCACCACCGCCACCCCAAGCATTACCACCTGCTCCTCCGCCGCCTCCATCGTCAATGCCACCTTTAGGAGGTAAGAAAAAAACGACTCATCATACATTTTAATATCCAATGTATTTTTTAGTGCTTATGTCGCCACTTATGGCTGCTATGCCACCGCCCCCGTTACCGAGCGGGGCTCCACCTACGAATGTACCACCGCCGCCACCTTCTGGAATGCCACCGATGCACCATGCCATGCATATGGCGCATATGCATTCAATGCCAGCACCGACTGCTACTACTCAAATGCAGAATATGATTCAACAAAATATGCAGAACAGTATGGCGATGTCATCTAATCAAATGCCACCACCACCTATGGGTAAATAACTAAAATCAATTATGGTAACCTTTATTCAAATTATAATTTCAGGATTACCTGCTCCTCCTCCGCCTCCTCCACCGCCTTCAATGCCGCCGACTAGTAATGCTTCATCTAATGAAATGCGACAAACACAAAACATGATGCCTGCTGGTGGACCTCGCATTCCCCCACGGCCACCTTATGGTAATTTTTTGAATATTAAGTGAAATAAAGTTTTGATCTAGTAGTTTAGAGTTTAAGAACGCATAATAACAGTTTGATTGCTTATTTTGTGATTAAATCAGCTCGTCCAGCTTATTTGCCAAGAGCACCGCCACCCCCACTTCCACGAGCTGCTAGACCAGCGGCACCCAGGCCACCACAAGGAAGAGGCCCAGAAAGTCAAATGGGGCCTCCATTACCACCATCTCAAGCGCCGCCGCCACCTCCGCCCAGCGCACCTCCGCCCCCGCCGCCTCCTCCAATGCAACAACAGTATTAAATGACGAAGATAAACGTTTCTATAGATTTTAACATTGGAAGAAATTCATTTTTGCGTTATTACATTGTTTTTATACATAGTTTTGTATCGTTTCATTCGGCATTAATTTTTTACCAAATAAAAGTCATAATTAATAAAAACATCATAACCAGGCAACATATAAACAACTTTTCAATAATTTTTTAACAGAAAATTCTTTACGATTGGAGGTTTAACACCTCCAGAATTTTCTTGGGATCGAGGTGGTCTGTTACTGATGGTTGAGCCCATGAGAAAAGTGTCTTTTCTCCTCCTGGAAAAAAATGTAGTTGTATGTTTAAAATTTTAGTATAATGTTACCACTCATACCAGCTGCAACAATCAGAACTCCTCCGTTTTGCAAACCATCGCCCTTAAAATCACCGCCGATTCCGGTTTCACGAGCCTGAAATTAAATCGTTGATTATTTATTTCCTCCATATAATGCAACATCTGCGTTACTTTAGAAATATCCGCCCGTCCCGTAAAAAGAGCAGGAAGAATACTCAACATATTGTAGCTAAAACAAAAGAATTGATAAAAAACAATAAATAATGATAAAAAATAAAATACCGTTTATAACCGAGTCGACGATAACATTCCTTTTTAGTGTCTACATACATTTCTAATTAGAAATAGAAATTAATTTAACAATTGATTAGTTAAAATAATTTGATAATTAATACCTCCCGCAAAATAATTTCCTTCGAGAAAACCCTGAAGGCCAAACTCTTCCACACCGACTCCTATCAGACGAATGTTGTGGGCGTCCAAACTAGGCTTCACTGCATCACTTAGCTCTTTGGCACCCACTCGACACAACATTCATCCAAATCGACGAAGAAACGCGATCACACATGTTTGGTCTTGCCATAACCTTGACGCCGCAGCAGTCTAGAAATAATTTTAGAAGAGTTGAATATTTTTATATCACACGCCATACACAATAATAAATAATAATAATAAAATAATAATAATACAATAAAATAAAATAAAGTTTTCTACACTGCACCTCATTTGTTGCAACATTCCTCAACATTACATCGGCTATTTTCTTATGGTCGTCCTCTACAGGTATTGCAGCGGCCATTCTCAAACTTGATGTGCTACGAGCCTTTGTGAATAGGAAACGTCGTACAATAACCGCCCCCGTACCCCAACACATCTGCACTGCTATTCTGATTGGCCGGATTATCTATTCGATACTAAATAGCACTGGTTTGTACTGTGCGGTGTAGATATAATAGTAAATAACTCAAGGCAGTTTTTAGATTAAAATTCCATTTCCGTTAGATCTTTTTTTTTTTAAAAAAACATCATTTTCAGTTATTAAACTTTAGCGTAAAGAAATAAAGTTCGAATAGGTCAAATCGTGTTGTTGTTGTTTCACGCCAACTTGAGATGGCGTTGCTTTGGCTTTGGAATGTTAAGTGTATTATTAGCGGTCAAGATTATTACATTTAAAATTATTATGATTTTTGGATAGACAGTAGCTTCAAGATTATGTACTTTTAATTTATTTTTGGCTGTCTTGAAGTTACAACTTGTTTTTTGACACCCCGATATAAACGTAAATTGAACAATCGATGCTGCTCCATGTTTCGTGATGGAGTCTGAAGTCGAACTAGATTGGATTGTCAGAGAGGTAGTTTCATCGAAACAAGTTAATTTCTATAAGAAAATACTTTTTATTTTTTAAATAGTATTTGGAATTAACTGGGCATGTAGAAACGTTAAAAGTTTTTGATGCTGAAACGAAAAAACGAAATCCTGCAGACGACAAACATGATGATCGTCCTAATGTCATTGATCAAATTCACAAGAAAAAAGTAATTTTACAACGACAATTTATATATTTACAGAATTTAGAAAAAACTCTTATTCAGGTAGAATTGCTTGGATTATTTGAAAATGGACAACGTCAAAAATTTCTTGAAGTGTGGGATAAGAGTATTCCATTGGAAATGCGAGAGAAAAATGAAAAATGTCGAAATCTTGAATTTTATCTCCATATTCACTTTTCGGTTTTGCCTCTGCGGTCCTCTTTTTGTGATGTATAAAAACGAAACCATGTCATCTGATTAGAGTACCTCATACATATATTTTCTGTTATAGAATGGAGATTTACAAGAACGAATGGGCCACTTTAAAACCTTTCTTGAAACTCGGGGTTCACAATTGAGCCAAACACCTGAATTTTTACCATTTTATGCACTACCATTTATACCTCATCCAAAAAATCATCCGTCCTTTCAAGAACTATTTAAAGTGAGAATAATTAACTATAAATACGTAATTAATTTAATGCTTTAATACTTTAGGATTCTTGGATTAAAGAACTCCGTGATAAATTAGACATATTTTTGTCAAAAACATTGAAATGTAGTTTGCAATCTCGTTTAAGTCAGTTGCTTACGACTGAAAAAAGCATGCAACAGCAATCTCAACAAGTATTTAATCATGTTGCGGAGTTGTCTCAAAGACTTTTTGCATCGCAACAACATGCGAAGAAAATTCAAGTAAAAATATTATTACGAGTAATCGATAATTTATACTTATAGTCATTTTTAAATTTATTTTTAATTTTACAGGAAGATTATCAAAAACTGATTGGATTATCAGCCGAGTTGATAGGTTCACTGGAGCTGGCTGTTCAAGGCGAACTTAATGATGTCGATCCAATTATTAACTTATGCGCTCGTTCCTTTCCTGAAATTTTTGGTGGCAACACTACAAAGTATACAATATTCATGGTTTCTTTAACTTTGTAATTAGTATAACTTTTTAATTAGTTGCATTACTTCACAACTAAATGTCCAACCTTTAAATATGGATAAAATTCGCACCGATTTATCTTCTGGCCATCCACGCACTGTAGCGTTACTTTTGCAAGCCTTACGATGGGTAATTACCTAATTTTGCAATTAATATTTTATGTAATCGAATATTAACATCTGAAATCATTTTTAGAGAGTTACTAAATGCAAACATTGGGGTCAACAAGTGGCAATTTTAGTGTCGTACATAGCGGCTGATCTGTTGGGTTGTACGCATGCAGGAAACTTCAGGGTATTATCTGCTAAAAGTGAAAAATACGTTTTTTACATTTTTTTTTATAGAAAACCGTGCTATCTTTTATAACGTCACAAATTCAAGAAATATGTCAATCAGTATCAAGGTTTTTTAATCTTTTTGCCTGCTTTCGGGAAGGCCGTGTATATTTGGCGCAGTACTCGGAGTTAATCTGTGTATTGGTAGATAATTTATTGTATAGAAAATTGGACAACATAACTTTGGATATGACATTAGCCACACTTCAGAAATTGAGTCTTCGGTAATAGATTGAGAGTTGGCTTAAAGTATTATTTTATTATCCTATATCTGGTTTAAATTTGTAGGCGAAATCATCAGCTTATTATGATCGACAGAGGCATGGTCGAATGGCTGATTGGCATTTTAGAGGATCACGAATCTCTCACGGATTACAGTCTGGAATATGCGGTGGCTTTATTTATGAATTTGTGCCTTCGTATGTCTGGTAAAAATCGATGTGCCTCAAATCCGCATCGAGTTCTCAAAATGTTGACAGATTTATTAGGAAATCAAAATCAGGAAGTAATAACAGTTTATTTTTATACGCGTATTTTTATTTGCATCAAATTTGAGTATAAATTTTTTTTAAGATTGTCCCGTATGTGAATGGTGCCTTGTACAGTGTGCTGTATGTCGAGTCTGTGAGAAAAGAAGCGCGAGCAATGGCGATGGAAGATATTTTACGATGTTTTATTCAGGAGGGCAACTCGGAAATGAGACGTCAACTGGAATTTATTTTGAAGCAGCTCATGACGGGTATTTTTCGACAAGTTTTGAGTGAATAAATTATTAATTTAAAGATAATTTAGATTCCTCGACTCAACTGGAGTCTGATGATGACAATAAGGACGAAGATGAAGATGATGATGATGATGATGATGAAGAAGAGGTATAAAGTATTTAAAAAATGTCCTAATTTTGTTGCTAGCTAATATCTACGGTAATTTGATTATTTTCAGAATCAGCCCGGTTTAGAAGTGGATATTGATAGAGACGACTGTGTTCAGGCGGGAGCGAATGAACTGTGTGGTGAGCAATTCTTAATGCAACGTTACCTGTTGGTATGTTTTAAAACGTGTCGCATTAAGAAAATAAATGACACCTGAATATTTTTCAGTTCCCTAACAGTGACAATAGCACCGCAATAAAGAAAAGCAGAGTAAGGATTTAATTGAATAATTCAATCCGATAATTTTAAAAATATATTTTTAGGGAAATTCGGCGAATGCAACGGAGGTGCTTACTAGTCCTGTCACACCCCGACCAATGATTATGAAACACCAAGAGGAATCGAAAGATGAAAATTTATCGAACGATCCTAAAGAACCGTTGCATGAAAGTGATACTCGAACAAAGGTTGGAATGTAAACTGTAGTTTTGGTACATTATTTTAAAAAGAATTTTTTTTAAAAATAATTTACTAAGGTTCGGAAAAAAAATACAAAGACTCATGCCCAACCTAAAAAAGTGGTTCTGCAGTCTTCTGAAAATCAAAAGCCGGCTCCAGAGGTGGCTACAGCAGCAACGTCGTCTAAACAAGGTCCATTTTAAATGTAAATTTCCAGTGATAAATTCTAAAATTGTTTTTTGAAATAAATTAGGTGAAGATCCTCCAATAAAATTAGAGGAAAAGAGTGAGCCTGTTTTGACTAGTGTTACAAATGCAACTCCTAACAAGCCAGTGCCTCATTACCAGTTAAGAGATTATTTATTCGGTGATTAAATATTGAAATTATAAGGAATAATTTCTTGTAGAACGGATGAATATGCAATGGCGTTCAATTCACGATCCAAAATTCCACGTACTCCGGATTCCAGTTCTCGAAATTCTCGAGTTACGCCTACGAGATGATTACATTTTTTTCATTTTTTTACAAAAAAGAATGTTATATTTTGTATAATTTTTTATTAGCGAGAATCTTATCTGTTTGTTTTTAATCTCAAATAATTGTCATTTGCTAGATTTTTGTGTGCACAGCTGCAAATGCAATTTTTACACTATTAAATTTGTTGGCTTATAAAATGTGTTTTAAAATATCATTTTTCATTTGGCAAAAATATCATCATCTGTATAATTGAGATTTTCGACAATCGTAGTTAATTGTTTAAGGAAATCCCTAGAAAATGAATGGACTAGGCTAATAGAGGGTTTGGTCGATCACGTGACTGTTTGTGTATGACGTCATCATTCGAGCAAGGCCCCCGGGATCGAGAGCGTAATAGCGGCAACACTGCGCGAAACAAACAGGATAAGGCGATAGGTGCGTTTTAACGGAGAAAACACAATGAACACCTCATGAGGACCCATACACAAGATGGTTAGAGAGACTAGACACCTCTGGGTTGGCAATTTACCGGATAATATACGAGAAGAACGCATTTTGGAGCATTTTAAACGGTACGTCTGCTTGTTAAAAATTCGCGGCCGTTTTCTGCCATTTTGGAGCCGAGCGAGTGAGTCGTGTTGTTCACGTCGTTTCACTCCCGCATCAGCTTCGATCGTTTCCGATTCGCACGTATGTGATCGGTGGTGTATTTTGTGATCTAAAAGTGGTGTAAAGGTGTAAAAAGTGCAGTTTCGCAATATAGGCGATGGCGAGGATCGAGCGAGGATTCCCCGCCCGATCGCACAGCCACGGCCGATCTCGTCGGAGTATACACAGCCACGCAATCCAGTCACTCATCGAACGACCAGCTCAAACGGAATAGAGCACATTTCTCCATTTTTCCACTTTTTTTTAAACACAAACCGCGGCCGTGGGATTATTTATTCAATTTAGATTTCCAATTTGGATTATTATCTGTGATTATATTTGTGTTAATCTTCAGGTGTATATCTCGCCTCGTGTGTCTTTACTTCAGTTTTCTTCTTTTTTTTATTCCGCCATTTCTGTTTCAGTTTTTCTGCTTTTTTTTGTTTTGTTGTTATTTTGTTATTTATTTTATTTATTTTTTTATTATTATTTTCTTTTCTAATTTGTTTTTTCCCAACCCCAACAACAAAGACCTGTCTCCAGGAAGTGGGCCAGGTGGAGATGAATCCGACTGGCCATTTAGAATTCCTCCTTTAAATAAGCCTAAAAATAAGCCTTGAAAAAATTCGTAAATATTAAATAGTTGCGCATAAAATATGAAATAGGAAGGGGAAAAAAATCTTTTCTTATTTTATCACAATTGACTTTCCACATTTAAATGTGCGCAATTCCTCAATTATATGCATATAATTTAATTTTTTAAATTTCCAATCGAGACCTTTCTTCACCTCAAATTTATCTCAGATAATCGATGAAATATAAAATTGAAGAAAAAATTCCCTTTTTGATTGACTACTACACAAATTGATGCATTATCAGGGCCAGGTTAGTGTGTGTAGTAATTGTTTCTTTCCTCCCCCTGCGATCTGCTTTAGCCCTACCCAGTCGGTATTTACTACTTCCCTGCGGCACCTCCTGCCTGGATGCGCCAGGAGTGTGCGATCGATAACCGTGTTGGCGGCCACCCGCTGCCTTTGTTCCCCTGTCGTTTAGTAGATTTGAGGTCGTTACCGTTTTACTACAGTGGTTATGGCTATTTTCTACTTTGGATTTTGAATAAAATTCACGCATTACTCGATTATTTATCGTGAAGTAGCCGAATTTATTCTCTTAATTAGCATATCAACATTAATGAAAATTGTCTTTGAAATCTCATTAGATTATTTACGAATTTCAACATATTCCTCGAAAGTCTCTGAGGGCTGCAATATGTTGTTATTTGTTGCACATCCAGGCGCTGGTAATCAATAATTTTCGATGGCGTTTTAAGAAACGAATCCAACAGGAGGAAAAACTCGTTTCACGGGAGGGAGAGTGAAAAAAAATGTTTTATTTCCGTCTTTATGTTTTCCAAATTATTTCTCTACGAAATATTTGTATACTAGTGCAATATGTGCGAATGAAATGAGGTTTATTTCCTTCAACCGTGGCCACATTTGTTCCTAGCTCAATTATCTGCTCTCCTTCGTTGACCCTTTTATACCCAGACCACATTAAGCCATCAACCATACATATTTTTCTATTTTAAACTAGTTAAATTTTAATAATAATAATAATAAAAGTGATTAATAACGAGAAAAACGACAGCTGGTGAACGTATGTGGCGAAGTATACATATTTCTAAATGTGGAATATGGAGGTGACCTTGGATGGCTGAACATTTCCGTCAATATTGTTTTCTCGCGTGATTAGGGAGGGGCAAACACTAGTTCTAGGAATGAAATTGGCAGTATTTTTTAATGCCGATTCTCTTTTTATATGCGCGATTTTATGGGATCTTTAGTAAAAAGAGAAGAAGGAAGAAAGAAAGAAAGAAAAGAAAAAACAATTTGAAGTTTCATGAAGAATGGAATTGAAATGAAATGGATAGAAATACACACAATAGCACGCAGAGAGTGTCTTGTTTCTGGCACGGCGCCAGTAATGCCCAAGGGGTAAATCGATCACCAGACTAATACGATCCATCTCCAGTTCGTTGATCATCATTATTTCAATTCGACGCCAATTTCACCTTTTATTCCGTAATAAAATGTTGCAATTTGTGGGTTGTTTATAATCGATTATGTTTGCTGTTTGCTGTTTCCTGGCTGCTGCCGTGGCTGCGCGAGAAATGAACACAGTGACCCTTGAGAAATAGAAATTGGAAAGTGTGTGGGTAAAAGTTGTTAGGCCTTGTTCTAGGACCGAAACAGAGAGCGAGGATGGAAGGCGGGCGGGCGGGCAAATGAATGTTTTATTTTTATCTTTACTCGTTGGAGAAAGAGAAGTACGAGTATGGAAAGGCATACATGTTAGTGTTTACTGTACAATTTACGTCTTGAGATTGCGAAAGGCTTTTGTCAACACAATGCTTCGTAGTGGTTGCTAAGGCGACCATCGATTTTGCTGAATGTGTAGGTTGTAAGAAGCGTGGCCTGGTTGATTCTGTTTTGCAGAAACGTTTGGAAACGTCTTGGGCTGCAAATTGAATTGGATTAGGGTTACGAATTGGGGAATAAAAACAATTTGCTAATAAATTAAGTTTATTCATGAATTGAGGCTAGAATTTTGTGTATTGGGTTGAAATGAGTAGGTGGCTTTTTTCCCCCTTCCTAGTTTAGCTTTTGAATTTTAAATGAAAAAATATGTTGATGCGCTTTGAATATATATATTTATTTATTTATTTATTTATTTATTTATTCGGGACATATTGCGAGCTTGATTCGATTGTGTTTTTTATCTAAAAACTATGGAATTTATGTCGCTTTAATCGGGGTAGAAAAAGGAGTTGAGGTTATTTTGCTCGTTTTCGTTTTATTCGTTTCTGGTTTGATGTTGATGAGTCAAAGCGATAAAAAAAAAAATATCTACGCATTTTAGCATTGGTGGCATTGATCGTTCCAGGTAAAGATGGATGAGTGGTGCCCGTTTTCAAAGCTGCCGGAGATAATGGTGCACCAGGAGTGGTCGGTCGAGCTATACTCGCCCTTGTGTCCCTCAACTCGTGAAATGAAAACTTAAAACTGAAATGTTTATTATTCGAGCAAAGAAAATGTTTGCATTTTTGGAAAGAAAGGGAAGGAAATATTTGATTTCCAGACAAATGGGATGTGACGAATTCGGATTTTTTTTTTTTAAATATTTTTTTTTGACAATTTCTTTTAAGGCACGGATAAAGAAATTGTTTTACGTCATTGCAGTTGCCATGGGAATGGCGCAGCAATTGGATGTTTGAAAAGAGTTTGGTTGGTGGCAGAAAGGCGGCTGCTACTATGATGTTTCTTGTATTGATTTTTCCTGGTTGCTAGGGTAATGGATCAGTTATTTCAGTCTATTCAGGAGTCATGTAGAAGGGAGTAACTGCGTTTGTCTTTCATTTGACTCACTTTGGCCTCAGTTTTTTTGTCTGCTTTTCTTGAATTTTTATTCTTGTGTTTCTCTTTTTTTCCAATTTAAGCCTATTAACATCGACGATTTATTTCTGGTTTACAATTTTTTTAGACGTCATTAAACTGAACTTTGCAGCTACTTTGCGCGCAGTTTACTAGTGATATGACCCTTTTTTTCTTTCTTATTACGAAAAAAGAAAGAAATAAATAAAATATTTAAAAAACCTTTTTGTGTCAAGGGTAAATAATTAATAACTTTAGAAGCGAGGAAGCAAATTGTATGTGTATTTATTTTTTCTTTCTATTATTTAATTGGTATGTTTTTTTTCTCGTTATAGAATTATAAAAATTGATATTTGTTATTACGCTGGGTTTTTTTTTATTTTTTTATTATTTATGAAAAATTAAAAATTTAAAATTTATTTTTGCAGATATGGCCGAGTTCAAAGCGTAAAACTTCTTGCCAAAAAAGAGGATGAGGTGGGACTTTGTGCCACGGTGGCGTTCATCGACATCAAGTCGGCGTCCAAGGCGCACAGCTCCGATAATAAAATCGATGAACGCACCCTGAAGACGGATTACTATGAGCCGCCAACATCCAGCATGGCCGGCGCTGCCATTCACATACACGAGCGCGACGACGCTTTGTTGCGCACCACTAGTGCACTATATACTGCGTCACGTACTCAGCGTTACCCTCATGGGTAAGTGCACATCCTCTGCCAAAATCTGGATTAACTCGTCATAGGATTATTTTCTAAATTTGCTTTTTTTCAGTTTGTTTATCAATTTTTTTTTTAAAAATAGATTTTATTTTTTTAATACATTTGTTTTGTGTCGCATAGGATAAGTATGTTTAGTCGGTGTTAAAAAATTAAAGTGTGGTGGTGCAGTTGGGAAATTAACGCGATTTGTGGATTAAGTTTAAGTTGCACCGTTTTTACGCTTAAGGATATACCGGAGTTGGAATATTTTTATAAAACTTTTTTTCCATTTTTTGGTTAAAAAAAGATTTTTTTTTCATCGTTTTGTTCTCGGATATTTTTTCCTAAACCGGCGGATTTAAAGTTTGAATTGAAATTACGTTAAAAGGTGAAGTGCACAGTGTTGTGGTAGATGAATATTGGTGGATCGTCTTCGTCTGAGAGGAGTTGGCGACCCCTGGATTTGATCCAAACACGCAGGAGCGTACAGATGATTATAATCAAATAAAAATTGAAACGTCGTCTCAAGATGAACGACATTGAGATAAGCGAGAAGAAAAATAAGAAGAAGTAGAAATTCGTCGTGCAAATTTAATTTTGGTTTCATTTCGTTGCTATGGACTTTATTTTGAGTGGATGCGCACGTATAGCAATTAGTGATTACGTAACCAAGATACACATTGATTTCTGAAATTAGAATTAATTTGATGTTTACCATTTTTTATTTATTTATTTATTTATTTATTTTTTATACAAATTTTACTTATTCATTAAGCTTTTTATTTTTAATATGTCGGTTACCTTGGATTTTGAAGTTGGGAGCAACAACTCGCCAGGAAACTGTAATTGAGCCTTTATTCATGTTTAAAGATGAATGTTGTACTTGTTCTCAGAGTGGTGTTACCAGCGGTAGGAAGAATTAATCTATCAACCAGTTCGACTAACCAGTTTCATTTATTTAAATTAAATTTGTTTGTGAGAATTGATGCATTTTACGATTGAATTTTTTTTTTATTGATTTTTGGGGAAAACATTTTTTTTGTTGAAAATACTTACCGAGCATTTTCGAATGGTAATGAAATTATTCTATCCTTAGATTATCGGAGGATCGTGGGTATGAACGATCTAGTCACTACTTGGAGCGCCCTCCAGAGAGGGATTCTTCTTACGTTAGGCGGCAAACGAGTTACCATAACGACGACGACGTGTACAGGGGCCGAGGAAGGACGAGGGAGAGAAGTTCAAATTATAGAGGGGTAGCCACACAAGGCTTCCAATCTCCTTTAGAAAGGTACAAAAGGTTGAAAAAAAAGTTTTATAAAAAGCGAATTATATATTCAATTATATTTTTGCCCTGTTTTGCTGTTTTTTTTAGTATTGTTTTTTGTTATAAATGATTTATGATGATTGTGCGCAGATTTGCTGAATGTGTTTTAAGTGTTGTTGTCTGTGGCTTTTACTCGTGAAATCAAATCAGCCTTATCGACTGTTCTTCCACCCTTGGTCGATAAATTTGGACTTGACTAGCTGCCCTCATTTGAACAGGCTGGGGTGGCGACGTTAAAGTTCCTTATCAAGGTGAACTGGTGTTATGTTCACACAGCGCCAATCGTACTACTGGTGTAGTTTTTTACTGTACATTACATTGAAATCTGTCAATGATGGCGCGGATTAAAGGTGCATTTAATCACGATTGGGAAAAAAATACTGAAAATTGTATTTTTCAAATTAATAAAAGACATGTAGCAGGTATAAATTTTATACACTGATAAAAATATAATTTGTTATATCCAATGGTAAGATATGTTGACGAGATGAAAGTGCAATTGATTTCATTGTGTTGTCTCCAGTTAGGGTTTTTTTTTTTTTTTCCTTTTTTTTTTTTTCTTTCTTTCCTTTTTTTTTGTTTTACTATTTCCGTCGTTCCTTAATTGTATTTGTAAATTTTACTTGTTGTGAAGGTTGCAAGGTCATTATCGAACTCATAATTCCCGGCAACATTTTGAGTCTCCGACACAGTCACTTCTCGTCCCAGTGTCTACTCAGCCACAACAACAGCAACAAATTTCTTCTCAACAGTCTTCGTCTCAACAACAGCTGACGCAGCAACAACAGCCGTTGCCCCAGCAGCAGCAGCAGCAGCAACAGCAACAGCAACAGCAGCTGCCTCAATGGTTTGGTGGAACAGAACCTCAGTACAACGCTGTAACCGAGGATCGGGACGGAATCGCGAACAAGATTTCTCACCGAGGGACGTCGTCACCTACTCGGATAAAAAGCAAACACAAACAACAGAATAAGAAATCGTTGTCGAGGTGCGTTGACGCGGAGTTATTGAAATTTTTGTCGAGTTTCTAGTTCATAATTGGAATGATTACTATTCTTGAAAACAGATCTCGGTCTCAGTCGGCATCTGAGTCTCATTCCCGGTCTGGCTCGCGGAGTTCTTGCGCTTCCCAGTCTTCGTGTTCGAGTAGCAACACGAGGAGCAGCAGTAGTAGTAGTCAGAGCAGCCATTCTTGTTCCGAAAGGGGCTCTAGGTCCCAATCTCCGAGGTATTTCGTTATAAACGTCTCGGAAGTAGTATTGGTATTTTATAATTTTTTCTTTCCTCTATAGTGTATCGTATAGCAGTCGGGGAAGCAGTAAAGCCAGTCGTCCACCTGGCGAGAGGGGATGTGGTGGGGGTGCATCACCCGTTCCTTCTTTGCAGTCTGCTGTGACAGTCGCGGTTATTCCATCGGCTCAGATCACAACCACAGCGATCTCGTGTAACACTGTGACTTCGGGCGATTCCGATTTATCGTCCACTCCTGCGACTGTAGATAAGGAGGATAAACGGCCACTTGGCATTTGTGTTCGTAATCTGCCTGTTAGGTCTAGTGGTAAGTGGAAAGTGAATTATTTTTATTTCGATAGGGAGTTTGAGTGGTCTAAAATGAGTTTTTTTCTAGATACCAGTTTGAAAGACGGTTTGTTTCACGAGTACAAAAAACACGGGAAAGTCACCACGGTTAAAGTGATCGGACAAGGAACTGATAGATATGCGGTTGTGTGTTTCAAAAAGTAAACGTTCGATGAAATTTGTTGGTAATCGTCGTTACTAACGGAATTTATTCTTTAGGCCTGAAGATGTGGAAAAAGCGTTGGAAGTGTCGAAGGACAAGTTGTTTTTTGGATCCAAGATCGAAGTGACATCTCACGAGGGTTTGGATGTGGAAGACAACGAATTTAGGCCTTTAGAAGCTGAGCTGGACGAATTTCATCCCAAAGCCACACGCACACTGTTTATTGGAAATTTGGAGAAGGATATAACGACGGCTGAACTCAGGAAACATTTCGAACAGTTTGGGGAAATTATTGTAAGAATTTATTGAAAGAATGACTGCTTAAATTTAGAATTGGTTGCTAATACCGATTCTATTTCAATTATAGGAAATTGATATTAAAAAGCAGGGAGCCGTTTCCTCCTATGCGTTCGTGCAATATTCTGACATTGCGAGCGTTGTAAAAGCCATGCGAAAAATGGATGGTGAACATTTGGGAGCCAATAGAATTAAGGTGAGTTTTTAGACGATAACATTGCAGTACCGTTGTATGAAATTGTTTATTTTTTCTATTTATAGTTGGGTTTTGGCAAAAGTATGCCCACTAACTGCGTGTGGCTCGATGGCATTGCAGATACCGTGTCGGACAAGTTTTTGGCACGTCAATTTGTTCGTTTTGGTCACGTGGTTAGTACATACATTGACCGTGAGCGGGGCCATGCTCTAATATTTTACGAGAGAGTTGAGCACGCTCAGATTGCCGTTCCAGAAATGAGAGGCCGTGCTTTAGGAGGGAAGAAATTGCAGGTAGGTGTAAGCTACCGCCGTTGGTGTGAAAGTTGAAAAAAAATACTAATAATAATTTTTTAAAAATTAGATTGATTTTGCGAGCCGCGAGTGTCAAATGGCTTTCTTTGAAAAGTTAGAAATGAGTGGTCAGATGCTACCTGGCGACAGGCCATGGGATCGCCGTGACCAGTCTTTTGATAATCGTGAAGAGAGGTATAACCGTGATCCCAGACTGATGTACGACGCATCCAGTCGTGGTTTTACTCGGTTTGACTCTCAGACACGAGCTAGCAGAACTAACTTTCGTGGTAGCCAAAGAGGTACTTTTGCTAGTCGCGGAAGAGGGCAAGGCATATGTAACAGGTAGGGAGTTAAATATTTTATGTGGCGTATCATTTTGCTTAATAATTTTTTTTATTCTTTCCTAGAAGTTTTGACGAAGAATTTTCTCAGACTACTGGATCAGTTTACGAAGATTCTTACGAACAAGAGTTACGTGAATACGGTTTTAGCCAGCGTGAGAGACGTGATTACAGTGCCGAAGATCACGGCTCGAGAAGCTTCAGTCCGCGTAGGAGGAGAGACGATTGCAGTCTCAGCCCGAAGGACAGACTTTCCGATGGAATGGGCACGAGTCCTCATCCCAGGGGTGATCGCAGTTCTACGCGATACGACAGTGGTAGAGAAGACGATCCGGCGGTCGATGCTGACAAAAGGACAAAATTTTTCGACCAGGAAAAAGCAGCATCGAGGAAAATTCGTCATCGCAGTGTGAGCGATCAGGAGAGTTACCATAGTCAAAGCCCTCCCAACTCGCGACCCCAAAGTCGTAGTATTAGTCCTCCTATGGCAAAGGATAAGCGATTGAAGGATTGGACGACGAGAAATCGTTCCAGGAGTCCTGGCACACCAATCCAAAGTCCGAGCAGGGAAGGTTCTGTGGACAATAACACGGCGGAACACAACAGGGATACTGCGAAACGCCGGCTGTCGGAAGGCAGTAGAGACTCGGTCGTGGTGCGGACCGATTTTGGTGGCGAAGTGACTGAAAGCGGCGTCCGTGCCAGAACTAAACCCGAAGTCGAGAGGTGCAAGTTGAGGAAAGTGCATCCCGACGAAGATTGTGGTGATCGGCGGAATTGTGATACAAATTCTGTTTTGATTAAAGACCACGCGAATGCCTCGTTGGTAGGAATTCGTTATACTGATCTAGCAAAATTGTCGAACGTTATTGGTCTTAATACTCGAGTTCAAAAGACGAGTGCGGATATTCATTCGGTTCAAGAGTGCGGTAAAACGATTGTAAAAGATGAGGTAGAAAACGATCACGAAAGTGGTGAATTAGTGGAAGAGAGTGGAGTAACTGCCGATAAAGATATTATGCCCACCGGTGTCGATTTGAAAAACTTGCAAAAAGAAAAAGTTCATTTACTTCACTTACTGGAAAAATTGAACGACACCGGTGCTCCTGGCATCGTGGAGGAAAATTGTGTCGGTATTGATAAACGATCGTTGAAAACTGCTCGATTGAACAGTGAGAGTGAAAAGGAGTTCGTTAATAATGCGACTCATCCACAAAATTCGAGTGAATCTAACGACATTTTCAACAAAATAATTGACACGGACTGTGGTGTTTATCGAAAGATGGAAGTGAATAGACTCGCAGTTGATCATTTAAGGCGCGCGGATACCAAAAATAAGTTGTTCGTAGCGGCTAGTGGTAAATTAAGTGAACTAAATGAAGACTCAATCAAACGCCAAAACTCACCCAAAGATGTCTTTGCTATTAATTCAGCGCATAAACGCAGAAAAGCTGTTTCTGTGTGTTACGGGAATGAAAACCCGTCATTTCATAGGTATCCTGTGCAGGGCAAGCAACTGAGCGCCGACGATGCGCCGTTGAGACTCGCGGTCAACGACGATGAGGACCCGACTGCTAACGACAAAATCCACGACGCTGGGTTACTCAAGAGCCCCGAGAGCAAACCCGGAACTCCATTGGTGGACGAACCTCGGCGTGAAAAGGAAAGTCCGTTGTCGTTACCATTACCTAGATTCGCAACGTCGGTGTCGATGTCGTCTCCGAAACATTCGCCCAAGGCAGTGTCGTCTCCGAAACTGACGTGCGCGAAGTCACCGTTGCTTTCCCCACCCGGTATTAGTCAAGGAAGCGCCAAAGAAATTCTTCCGATCGTCGAAGCGGATCGAACAGCGTTTCTGCCCGAGAAAAAAGTGCCCATTCCGTGTTCCGTCGAAATCAGTCGTCGTAAAAGCAACTTGCTGTCTCCTCCGGCATTTAATGCGAGCGCTAAAGCATTGGTGCCCGATGAAGTATCGGACTCCGAACAATCTTCCAAAACACGACCGCTGAGTCCATCTATCGAGGAAAGAATTCGAATCTTGGATGAGAGATATCGACAGTGGTCGGGTTCAACGAGGAACACCGACAGTTCTCTGCCGGCTGCTTCGACGGAAGGTAGCAAGACGACAGACGCGGAATGGACATTGAAAAGGAGGCCGAGTTTTCTCAATGCCGACATCACACAATTACGCACGGAGCCGTCGGATATAGTTAAATCGCTGTTAGCCAAGAGTAGTATATTCGACCAGGACTCGAAGCGGCTCGAGCATATCAACGAAAAGTATGAACCGAGGCAGGTGCCGATCGACAACATGCCGAAGAAGGCGTTTTGTTTTCGAACCAAAGCAGCGGCTAAAGAGTTTTCGGCCTCCACGCTACCTCCTGTCGTCACATCTCCACTGTCGAGTTTTTCAACGTGTACCATCAAATACCCTTTTCCCACGACTCCTAATGTCGCCTCTTCTTCCTTACCCGTTTACAATTCATCCCCTATTCCTGTCGTTAACAGTCCTTCTGCTACCTGCCCACCACCTCCAGTTGCTGTAACTTCTCCGAAGACGACAATTTTGAGCGTGCCCGTTTCGACACCTGTACCTGCACCAATTTTTCATCAGAGAAAATTATCGGTCGATCAACAGCCGAAAGGTGGTTCTGTGAAGACAGAATCTCCAGTTGCAACTGCTTACAGTCCAACTCCGTTTGCAACTAGCGTGATTTCGACTACAGTCGCTAAGCCTGCCGTGGCGACTGTAACGAACTCTCCACTTATGAGTTGCAGTTCAAACCCGAATGTGACGAATGCTGCTCAAGCTACACCAAAGAAAGAACTCGCGCCGATGATGCCGTCGAGGAAAGACAGCATTTCATCAGGCAACAGGAAGGAGGTTGTTGTGAAGAAAGAAAATTCTCTCAAAGAGGGCGCTACGTTAATAAAGGAGCTGGTAAAGAAGGAATCGATGATTAATAACTGTACTAGAGAGATTCGGAAAGAAGTTCAAGCGAATAGTTTGCCAGCGAAGGAAACGCCATCTAGGAGAGATTCCGCCGGTACTAAGGAGGTGGTTTTCAAGCGCGACAACATAGCCGGAGCGGGAAGTGCGAGTAAAGAGTGTACAGTTAAAAAGGACAATGTTAAAGAGAGTGAGAAACGGGAGTCGAGCCTCTCCAGTCATAAACGTCGATTGGTGTCAGCGGATGGGTATGACAATGCCGGTTCGGAAACGAATCGTACGAACATGAAATCGGACATTAAAGAGAGGAGTAAATCGGAGAGCAGTACGAAGTCGTTCGAACCGGAAGCCAAGAAATTAAAGTTGTCGGCATTAATTTTGGAGGAAAAGAAAAAGAGTGAACATTCATCTTCGCCTGCTCCTTTGAAAAGACCGAGTAAATCGCCCCTGACGCACGAGAAAAAGCTGCTTAAATTGAGTGCGGACTACAAAGATAAGAAACCGGAAGTAAAATTAGATGAAAAAAGTAATCGCAATAAAGACGAGAAGAAAGTGACGGTGCAAAAAACTGTAAAAGATGCAAAACATGATCGAAATCGAGTAAAATCTGTTAGCTCGGACCCGCGGATAAGGGATCGCGATAAGAGAAAGGATAAAAAGAAGGACAGGAAAGACAGAGACGAGAAGAAATCGGACCGGGAAGAAAAGAAACCGGACCGAGAGGAGAAAAAATCTGATCGAGAAGAGAAAAAACCGGACCGAGAAGAGAAGAAACCGGACCGAGAAGAGAAGAAACCGGACCGAGAGGAGAAAAAATCAGACCGGGAGGAGAAGAAATTAGACAGAGACGAGAAGAAATCGGACAAGGACAAAAGGGAGGATAAGGATAAAGATAAATCGCGAGAGAGGAGGAATTCCGAAAAACTGACTGCGAAACAAGAAAAAAAGCAGTTGGAAAAAGCGTTTAGTTTTTGGGACGAAGAACCTGTTTATTTTTCCATGTACGACAAAGTGAAGGCACGATCCAGTCAGAACGAGAAAGCGAAAGAAAAAGAAAAGGAGTTGGAATCGATGCGTGAAAAGTTTAATCAACTCAAACAAAGTCGAGCTAAAAAAGAAGAGAAGGTACGACCATCGTTAGAATCCGACAGTGACAATAAATGCTCCGACGTTGGGAGCGTGGTGTCGTCCGATAACGGAGAATCGAAGACGTCCACTTCGGCCAAGGCAAAACAGCAAACAAAAAAGAGAAAGCTGATAATAGCGAGCGATTCCGAGGACAGCGAGGCTAATGCAGGAAAAAGCCACATGCGAGTGGAAAAGGAGTCGGATATGGATGACGATTCAGACATCGAAATGAAAGTCAAAATGAACAGAAGAAGGCGGAATTCGGACGGCGATAGCTCGGATACGGACTTATTAATGAAGCCTGCAAAAGAAATTAAAAAATATAAGCCTAAATCTAGGAAGAAGTACGACAAGGAGAGCAAAGTCAAAGCGAAGAGTAAATCTGGCGAAGACACGTCCGAAACGGAGGGTTCAGCAAGAACAACTATGCTCAACCTTAAAAAGGAGAGGAAAAGGAAAAGTCAACAGCAGAAGATGGTGTTGGTCGAGAAGGAGAAAAATAGGGAGCAACACGAAGAAATGACGAGCAAACCGAAGAAAAGCACTAGCAAAAAGGAGAATAAAAAGAAGGAACACACGAAAGAAGTTTTGGCGGATGTAGAAACTTCGGATGAGGAACTTTTTGATAAAATTCGATCTAGTAAAATAGCGAGAAGCAAAAAGAGCATGAGGCCGAAAAACAAACCTAGTGGCAAGAGCAACAGTAATAGTAATGCCACCAGTAACGCAAATAGCAACACAAACAGCAACACTAACAGTAGAGATTCCGAAATTAAATGTAATTTTCACATTTCACCAGAGTTACAAAACGTGAAAATCGAAGAAAAATCTGTAGCTTCATCTTCTGGACCATTTAATGAGGATTCTGTGTCGAACTTAGAAATGGAGAAACCAAAGATGAGTTATGTGTCCGACTGCGAACGAATGGAAGAGTCGACGCAACTAGAAATTCCAGACAATGATCCGAAACCTGAGGAAATGGCTCAGAGTCCACAAAACGAGATACCATCTTGGACCGAGTGTGCTAATGAAGCTGACGACGAAGCGGTGATTGAAAGAAATGATTTTACAGCAGCAATCCATCAGAGAGATGATTTTTCAGCAGCAATCCATCAAAGAGATGATATTCCAGCAGCAATCCTTCAAAGAGATGATTTTCCAGCCGCAGTCATTCAAAGAGAAGATTTTGCAGTAGCGCACGCAGGGTCAACAGCCGAGTTGCACATTAAAGACGAGAAAAAGCACAAAAAGAGTAAAAAGAGCACGAACAAGGAGAAAAAGAAGAAAAGCAAAGTGGAGGATATTGTTGTGAAAATAGAGGACACATTTCCGTCGATGGAAAAATCTTCAGAGCTTAGTTTGGAAGACAACGTGCCGAACGAAGAGGAGCATGTGGAATCCGTACAATCACGTGAACTCAGTAGTCTGATTCCAGATTCAGCTGAACTGGTGGAAGCCGTAAGGGTTTTGGAGAGCATGAACAACATCAGGGATGATGTGCGACGTAGTGACTCTCCGCTGCCGTCCCTGGTCAACGATTCTGCGCTTGACGAAGACAGTGACGATGCGTTTAATCGTCTAGTCGTTGACGAAAGCAGACTCATGGACGATGACAAACCAGAAGCTGATCAAGAGGACGCGGAAAGTCACAGACAAAAAGCCCTGGACGTGTTTGAATTTACAGACGATGAGTTAACTGATGTACCCGTTAAATTTGGTCGCGACGAGCACCGCCGCCAACGGCCACAAGATGAAGATTCGGACAACAAAACTAAAATTGTGAAGGTACAACAGATGGATGAATTCGAACAGAAATCGTTAGAATCGATCGGCATTCACGACACTGAGGAACTCGAGCAACCGGATGAGAAGATGCCATTGAACGCGCCGGAGTTTTCTCCTTCGGCATCATTGATGATTTCAACTTTAGAAATGGACTCTGATAAAGAACAACCTGGGAAATGCGAGTCTGAAGACAACTTTGAGGTTCAATTACAAGCAACAGACGTCCCTAAAGTGGATGAAGAGAGCGAATCGGTTGTAAAAACGCACTTTGCCATTTCGCAAGAAGAAACCGAAGACGCTGTGAAAGCCCTACTTCAAGCCACTTTCGGTTTTGAAACCGAGGCTGCACTAATGGATGAAGAGCAAGAACAAACCGACAGTGCACCAAAATTAGAACCCGTTGCTGAAATCGAACCCGTGAATGATTTGCATAAAATTGAAGAAGGCGAAATAATACAAGATGTAAATATCGAAAAGGAAAAACAGAGTACAAACGACGCAGAAACTGAGGAGGCGGTTCATAATCTCACGGTAACTGAAATTGACTCTCAAAATCTTGACGAACCCACCAGCATTACGACAGAAGTTCCCAAAGCGGAAGCTGTCATTAAGAATGTCGTTGAGGCTCTGCCGAGTCAACCGCTGACACCACCGGACATCCAGAATGATCATCAGCATATAACTAGTGAAATTGCGAAACAATTATTGCCAGAAGAAATCGAACAACCCGATGCAATAGAAAGTAATAAAACTAAAGTTAACATTGTTAAACCTGAAGTTGAGATTGCTAAACCCGAAGTTGAGATTGCTAAACCCGAAGTTGAGATTGCTAAACCCGAAGTTGAGATTGCTAAACCCGAAGTTGAGATCGCTAAAACCGAAGTTGAAACTCTTAAAACTGAAGTTGTGGCAGTCAACACTGAAGTTGACATTGTTAAACCCGAAACAGACTCGGTTGAGTCTGAAGTCATCGATCCAATAATTCTACCGAAAGTAGTAGCGGTAGCGGAACACACATTGCAATTACCATCTGTTATTGTTCCACCGCCACTTCCTCCTCCGCCACCGCCGCCACCTTCACCGCCACCTGAAATAGAAAAACCGGAAGAAAAAGAAAATGAAGCTCTCGTCCAACACATTGTGACTCCTACTATGCCTATTTTGGATGCGGAAACTAATCCCACAGGCATTTCGGGAGTCATAATGGAGGTCAAGGCACGGAAAAGTAGAAAGGGAAAGAGTAAAAGATACGTGTGCGACGATAGCAGGGAAAAGGTGGCTGAAATGGAAAACGAAGTTTTGCCAAAATTAAACGGCAAGCGAATCAAGAAAACGCCCCAACCAGATTTCGAAAGTGTTGATGTACGAGTCAACATTGAAATGCCGTTATTGGAAGACCACGCGCGGGAATTTTGCAGTAGAAAATTGAGCGAAGAAGTGCCTGTAAATCCCATCAAGGAAGAAACTGTCAACCTGCTCTCTACGGTAAGTGGAATTTAATCTTTGAACTTAAAGATGTTTTTCTAATTTTTTTTTCATTTTTTTTAAGACGGTAATTGAAGAGAAACTTCCGGAACCGAAAGTGGAAATACCACCAGTATTGCCACCAGTATTGGAGCCAACTGACATCAAAGAGGCGGCAGCCGTTGAGAATGTAACGATGAATGTAGTTGAGAAATTCTTTTCTGCGGCTAACGTGGAGAAAGATCTCACGATGGCAATGCCTTTAGTTATGGCTCAAACAGTCCACAGGCAGATTGATGTCGATGAGCGAAAGAAACAACGTCGAGGACGTAAAAAGAAGAGCGATACACTATTAATCTCCTCGTCGCCACCGACACTGGAGAAGATCGGTGACGTGAAGGGTGAAGATGGATTGTTGGATGAGAAAAGAGTAGAACCGATCGGTTTAAGGATCGTCGAAAACAAGGTCCGAGAAACTGTCAAGGAGAATCGATTTGATGTGTTTGAGTTTCGAGATGATGAGGATGACGATGTGACGAGTTTTGAGAGCAGTAAAGAACGCAAGAACGAAGAGGTTAAGTACGGAGAAGTGAGATTTCATCACGACGAGAGGAAAGTGTTTCACAGTGTGGAACCTGAAATGCCCGTCAAAGAGGAAATTGAAAAATTCATTCCGGATATCGTTGTCAAAGACGAAAAAGTGGAAAGAACTAGACCTCGACTCATACTTACCATCAAATCCCCACATAAGGACAGTCACGACAAAGTGGCAAAAGTGGAAACGAGAGAAGAACCGGCTGTAAGAATCATAGAGCACCGTGTTGAAGATCACGTGTCATTGGCTGGAGGCGCTTCGCTCAGAGGCGATTGCTCACTTAATGTCAGCTCCTGTAGATCGTCCCCTGCTACACGCAAGTCCCAACGACTGCAAGAGAAGAGTTACAGAACGACGATAGACGAGGTGATCGAAGACGTTGTGAAGGGTCACTTTCGTCACTCGGAAGATTTGGACGGTATTGCATTCGGCGGAAGAAATGGACGCAGAACCAGGAGTCGGGGCCGACTGGAAGATCAGTTCGCACACCCATCCGACAGATACGATTCAGCTCTTCCTTCATTACATCAGACAGTCTCGCTTTCGAAGAATGCGGACGATTTGGATGCGGGCAACGCAGAAACCGGTTTGTCGACGCAGGAGGGGGTCGCCGATATCGATAGTTTCAAATCGTCGGCAGAGTTCGAAGTTTCTAGAACAGTTTCGTTGCGAACATTCCGAATTACTCGCACGCACACTAAGTCCGAATCGAAATATCATCGAACGGAAACGAGTGTCATGCAAGAAAATCAGCATCACATCGTCGATCAGGATGGTCAAGAAGGCGAAATGATGGCTGATGGGATCGTTGATGCTGAAAAGATGGAAACCGCCGATTTGCGAGCGCACCAAAGTCCGGAAAATTACTCGGAATTAAAGATCAAAGTGAGCAGTAAGAATGGCAAAGAAAAGGCGAGCAACGGCGAGAAATCTGTCGTTTTGCAACCCCAAGTCGTAATGAAGGTAGAACTGCCCAAAGTTTCTCAGCCGATTACGGCCAAAGTGAGCGGTGATAAGGACGGCACGGATAAGGACGTAGACACGTCACCTACAGCACTGGTGGATCCTGTAACTGGTTTCCTAACTCCTGTAAGGCAATCGGAAGAAGGCACTTATATTCCAGCGACCACCACAGCAACAGTGACCACTACCACTAGCACAACGACTACCGTGGTGTCGCAGTCACGTGTTCAGATGCCAAAGGAAGTTACCGTTGAAAGTTCTAGCGTCAAACCTGCGCTAAACGTTTTGCCAACTTCACGATTGCCAGTCGTGGTGACCAGTAAACCTTTCTTACAACCACCTTCTCTGACCAGTACCATTCAAGTAGCAGGTTCTCCTCAACCGTTGTTGCAGTTAGTGCCACCAACCAAACCCCAGATAAGTGTAACTACAAACATAGTTCCTCCACTTATCAAAGAAGAAATAGAAATTCCTCCTCCTCTTATTAGCACGTTAAGGTGAGATGCGATGAGATTAATTAAAACGACAACTGGAAATTAATCAATCTTTGTTTTGTTTGGTTTATTTTATTTTTTTAGATCTCAATCTGTGCCGAAAAGTTCCATTTCTGAAAACACGTTGGATGCTACAGTTCGGAATCGCACTCAGTCTGCTTCTGTTCCACTGTCGTCTCAATCGGATCATGAATCGCGAATTGTACATCCATCTATTTCAGCACGGACGCAAATGCAAATTGGTCAGCCTATGCCCGGACTTCCTCATTCGTGGCCCTACTCGTCACCAATGGCCAATCAGCAGCATCATCCGCCGCTTCCTCCGCCTCCTCTAGCTCACAAGGTAAATTTATCAATTGAACTGAAATGTGTCACTCTTATTGACATTTTTTTTAATTTAGAATTTATCTCACATTACAACTTCATCGTATCAGTCCGGTTGCAAACCAAATATGTCAGTAACTGTGATGCCATCAACAAAAACGTCGCCTTCAGTATCAGGTGCTGTGATCGGAATGCCTCCCGTAGCTACTACCACTAACATTGTCAAATTGACTACAACCACTTGCTCAAAAATGGTAAATCCTGACAAATTTTCTGTTTTTTATATATTTATATATTTTATTTTTCTTAGCCTATTTTAACCGGTGGAAGAAGCAGCGAGGTTTTGTCAAGCAACGCTCGACCGGCTGTTACTGATAGCTCTACGTTTTATAAAACCGAATCGTCGACAAATTCGTCATGCAAACCTCTATCTAGGATATCTGAATTGGTTTCTGAACAGCAAAGGACAATTGGTGCTGGAAACGGCCCCGATTTGATGTTGCAGTCTAGAAGTTCCAGTGAAGTTGCAGCAACGTCCAGAATAGCCAGTGTCAAATCGCAGGTGCCAGCCTCATCACCAAAACCGTCGTCTTTACAAATGAGACAGTCTCCTGTGATTTTACAACCTGCGAGTTATCCTATGCCAACCTACGAGGCAGCTCTCGTGAGTTATTTTGTGTTTTCATCCAATATTATTAATTATGCTTACTTTTCTTTCTTTATTTTTTATAATTAGCATGCTTCTTCTCACGCATACGGTTCTGCCGGTGCTGGTGGTGGAGGGATTGCGGATTTGCTTCAAAGCCCTTCGTATTTAATTCAACAACACAAGGAGTATTTGTCGTCCCACCACGCTTCGGGACAGCTTATCGAAAGGGTTCCTAGTCAGTTGGTGAGACCAGGAACACCGGTCGCTGTTCATCCGGAGGTGGCGGCACGACTGGGCAATCCAACTCCTCCGCATACTCCAACTCCTCCTACTCATCCGTCTATCACTGCTCAAGTGAGATTAACTATTTCGAAGTTTTTTTAAACGTTCGTATAATTTTTATTTTTATCATTAGGCCGATATGATGCATATTCGTCATCCAAATCAACCTCTGGTGGTTCATCCACATCATCCCAGTCATCTCAACATGCGCCACGCGCCCGATCTGCCCGCTGCTTACATGCATCAGCAATTAGTGTTCGCATCCCATCCCCACTACGCTAGTGTTTTACATCCTGAATTACGTGCTCAACAATCGGTAACATTACAAGGGATGCAGGCTCGAATTCCTTATCCCGTGGGATCAGCTCGACACTCGACCGAGTCTCGTCCGTCTGGGGACGGAAAATCAGAAGGCAAGGACGTGAAGTTGGTTAAAGAAGAGAAAATAACGGAACAGCATCGTCGGGAAGAACGAACTGCCGCGACGGAACAGTTGATACCATCGAGAGCGTCCACGGCGCTCGGTCAACCGGCCGTCAGGCAGCCGCAAGCGCAGTATCCGCACGTGATTCCATCTTTGCGGCAGGTCAGTCCGCATTTGGCGTTGTCTCCGCACGATCGAACTACCGATTCGCCAACGGTGGCCAACGTTTACAATCAACCACCCCGACTGAGATACCACAACGCTGGCAGCGAGCAATCGAAAATAGTGGCCGAGATTCGTGTGCCACATGATAATAGCGACAACGTGCATTCCCGACAATTGGCGCAGCCGTCCACTATGTATTTGGAACCGCGAAGCGAAATTTCTGCATCGATGTCATCATTAACTAAACAGGAATTACACAGGTCGTCGTTAAAGCAAAGTGCTCGTTCTCCTTGTATGAGGCCACAAACACCGCCTCCCGCACATGCCAGGAGTGTCACTAATTATTTGCAGCCGGGCTGCGACATAACACCGACGCCTCAACCGGGATCAGAGGCTCCACTGCACCCGGCTTCGCATGTGATATCCCAACAGATGGTGCAACCGCGTAGCCAACTGCAAACGCCACCTCACGCCAGTCAGGTTCCACCTCAGGGAGACTCGTTGCTCATGTTACTTCAAGTACTAATTTGTGTTTAAAGGTTTGCAGGTGGACCGGTTTTAATTGCCTGTTTTTTTTCTTTTGTTTTTAAACAGCGGTATCCTGTAATGTGGCAAGGATTATTAGCTTTGAAAAACGATCAAGCGGCTGTCCAAATGCATTTTGTTTCCGGAAATCATCACGTTGCTATCAGTTCTTTACCGAGTATGTCTGAAGGAGGAACACCGCCTTTAAGAATAGCTCAGAGAATGAGATTAGAGCAGACACAACTTGAAGGCGTTGCCAGGCGCATGCAGGTAAAATAAATGAGTAAATGAATAAATTAATAAATACTAAATTAATACTGATTTGTTTACATTAGATGGAGGGTGAGCATTGCATGCTGCTAGCTTTACCGTGTGGTCGTGATCATATGGACGTTCTTCAGCAATCCAACAATTTAAGGAACGGTTTCATAACTTACTTACAACAGAAACAAGCAGCCGGTATTGTCAACGTGGCCATACCTGGATCGCAACAAGTGAGTTACTTTGACAATAGTTTTAAAATGCAACGTATTAATTGACTGTTCTTTGCAGCCGGCTTATGTGGTCCACATATTTCCTGCGTGTGACTTTTCTAACGACAATTTGGCGAGAATCGCCCCCGATTTGCTGCACAGTGTAGCAGATATTGCTCATTTGCTCATCGTTATAGCCACCGTTTAAAGCGTCATGCCTGCTCCTGTCTTAAAGTGAAAATTATATTAATAATTATCTCCGTATTGTCGTAACCGACAAGTTGAGTCCAGAGAGAAATGTCTGCATTTGTGGGCAGCATCGCGTTTCACTCCATAAATTAGATATACAAATGGTATGAAACCATTTTTGTTTAGTGGGTCACGCACTTTAGTTTTGTTTTCCATTTGAATTCCTACTAATACATAACTGAAGTGATAACTGAACTCGTGAGACAAATTTGCCCACGCAACATGTATTGTTATGCACCACTGTCTAGTGTTGACTTCATCAAATCACTCAACTCAAGTAACCATTAAGTTCAAATTCCAGCAAATGAATTCCGTCAAACTGTTATTTGCTACGTGTATATCATTTCATCAAAGTGAAATCAGCGAGTCGTCATTTTTATTGCGTCACGATTGATGCAGTATCGTTTGTTAAATGATATCGACACAAAAAAAAGTAAATGATGTATATTATTCAAGTGTACAACTTTTAACTAATTAAGCAAAAACAAACCTTAGTGTGAGGATAGGACTGTAAAAGCACGC
This sequence comes from Strigamia maritima, assembly GCA_000239455.1. Taxonomy (NCBI): domain Eukaryota; kingdom Metazoa; phylum Arthropoda; class Chilopoda; order Geophilomorpha; family Linotaeniidae; genus Strigamia; species Strigamia maritima. The sequence goes on along the minus strand of JH431842.1, from coordinate 170,779 downwards.
GCCATTTGTAGAAAAAAATCGAAACGTTTTACTTTTAATCTATTGTAATTTTTTAAAAAATTTTGTTGTAAAATGGGGAGTACAAACGCCCCCTTGTAATTTTTTTCCTTTGTTTTTGTTTTAAAAAACTTTTAACAAAATTGCTGTTCATTTAGCTTGCAGGTTCTAATTTTTAATCGTCTGATTTACGAAATGTGTATATTTGTAAATACATTGTATCGTATTAGTGGTTTAGTCTAATCGATGATTGTATATTAACAAGTTGAAAAGATTTGCCACTGTGAGGTTTGTCTAAAACTACAGTAAAACGAAACATTTTTTTTCTTTTTAATAACCGCCGGATTTTTCAACTATTTGTATGTTCAATTGCGTGAGATGTCATGTCATTTGACATTCAATGTTTGTATTGGCATCTCATGATGACCACTTGGACCTGGGTTTCTCCCTGCCCTCTTCTAAATCCATTGAACCATACTGGCTTTACATATTACAGAATGTCACATTTTCTTGTAATTACTTTTCAGTAACTGTTTTTTCAATGTTTGCTCAAAAGCAAAAACAACGTGATGATGAAAAAAAATAATGGTAATATTATATTTTCCACTTGTTTCATTGTGGCTCCAACGGCTCTATTTTTGATGTGAGAATTGGACGTCTATTTTGTCTTTTTCCACAGTCTTCAGTTGTAAATATTAAAGTCGAAGAAAACAAAAAAACGCCTAACCTTCATCTAAATTCGGTTAAATTAAGTTATTGATTGTAAACAAATAAATTGATAATAGTTTTATTTGATAGTCTCACTTGATATTTTTTTTATAATTTATGATTGAGTTTTAGTAAAATCTTAATTCTTTGCCCGTGTTTGAAGTAGAACGAGGCGCTTCGTAATTTGCAAGTTAATTAATAATTACAATTAGTTGAAAAGATTGCAAAAAATTACAATTTACATAATGTCTTATAATTAAAAATGAAAGAAAACGTAATCGTTTACCGGCTGAGTAATCACATACCTATATCCCCTTTGTAAACACTGACGCCATGTTTTAGCGATGGCAAGATGGACGCCAACCATAGTGCATAGCATGTTTATAGATTATGTACCACCTATAAAATTAATAATTTTTTTTAACTTCGATGGATTTTTGATGAATAGTTGGTTACCCGACATGAAATTCGCCTTCAATTCAAAATGAGGAGACGCCGTGATGATGATGGGGATAACGGCTGGAAGGAATTGGTAAACACTAATTAATATGTAGTACGGTAATCTAATCTCACAACTTTGTTTCAATTAGGGGGGTTACATGCATAGCAAAATTCAAAAATTACAAAATCAATACCAAGCCGAAGAGCCTAAATTAGCTGAAAACGAAAAGTTAACTGCGATTTTCAAAGGTGTAACGATCTATGTAAATGGATTAACAGGTATTAAAAGCGAAAAATATACCTAACTTAAGTTCGGTAAAATTAAAAGGTATTGTACATATATATAAATTTCATTTTACTTCTAGATCCAACGGCAGATGAATTGCGGCGTCTCATGACAGTTCACGGTGGAGTGTTTCACCATTATTACGTTGCGCAGGCTACTACACACATAATAGCCACTAATTTGGCATATTCAAAAATTAAAAACGTTTCAAAACGGGACACAATTGTCACTCCTAAATGGATTGTAGACAGGTAAAACGATCACTTTTAAAATGAGGGCTAATGGTATAATTATTATTGATGTAAGTATTGCAGCCGGCAAACTGTTGCCACATCATCCTTATCTATTGTACTCGCAAAATTACAAAAATCAGGACACCATCAAATTTAATGCGGATTCAAAAACTGAAACCGCTGGCCAAAAACAAATTGCAATTGATGCCAAAGATTCTCGTTTTTTATCAGAATTTTATAATCATTCTCGTCTGCATCTTATATCTACTTTGGCTGCAGAGCTGAAACGCCATGTGGGGATTTTGCGCGAGCAATCAGATGGGTCTTTTAAAGGATACGAACGAATTGATCAATGGCGTTCGAGGAATGATATTCCAGCTGTAGATAATTTTGAAAATCAGTCTGTGGTGATGCATATAGACATGGATTGTTTTTTCGTGTCTGTTGGTCTTCGTACACGATCTGAATTAATTGGTACGTGAGGGTACATATAGGTAATGAGAATACACACTTACATTTATTAGTTTATATATTTTTTAGGAAAACCAGTAGCTGTAACTCATTCTCGAGGAGTGGGTCCCTCTACAAATAACAATTCGGAATTGAGAAAATATGAAAAGGAATATTATAGACAAAACAGAATGATAAATTCCAAGCGTGGTTTGTCCAAAGAAATTGATCATGAAAATGAAAATAATAACGACGCTAGTGGCAATGGGAGTACTATCGATACTGAAAAGGAAAATGACAAATTTGTATCGTGCTCAGAAGTAGCTTCGTGCAGCTATGAAGCTAGAAAATGTGGGATTCGCAATGGAATGTTTTTAGGCGAAGCGAAGTCGCTTTGCTCTAATCTTTACCTCATTCCTTACGACTTTGATGGCTATCGTGAAGTAGCGTACACATTGTACAACACGGTTGCTAGGTAATCATTGATTTTTTGGTTTTGGAATAAATTTTTTACAAGCAACAACTTTCTTTTACAGCTACACGCTGAATATTGAGGCCGTGAGTTGTGATGAGTTATATATAGATTGCACAGAACTTTTAAAGAATCTTCAAATTGCTCCGCTGACATTTGCGGAAATACTACGTAATGAAATAAAAGAACAAACTGGTTGCCCTAGTTCGACTGGTTTAGCATCAAATATGCTTTTGGCTAGACTCGCTACTCGAAAAGCTAAACCAAATGGACAATTTTATTTAGAAAGTGGTGACACTGAGACGTTTCTAGCTGAGCTGTCAGTCGGTGACATTCCCGGTAGTTATGGCCATACATTATTCGTTTGATTATAATTAAAATTATAAATTTATGTTTTAGGTGTTGGATGGTCTCTTAGTAATCGCTTAAATGCGATAGGAATAAAGTTGTGTTGTGAGTTGCAAAAGATCTCGCTTTTAACTTTACAATCTGAATTTGGAGTTAAAACTGGACAGATGTTACACGAAATGTGTCGAGGTATTGATGGACGGAGAATTAATACCGATCAGATTCGTAAATCTGTATCGGCCGAAATCAATTATGGAATTCGTTTTACAAAAGTCGGTCATAATACAATAAATTTTTTTATAAAATGTTTATTTATTTGTGCAATGTATACCGTACTTATATATTGCTAGTTTCAGGTGGAAGAGGCTCATAAGTTTTTAAACGAATTGTCTGAGGAAGTCGGCAAGCGCTTATTTGAAGTGGGGAAAGCAGGAAAAACTATCACTTTAAAATTAAAGGTAATTTTTTTAAAATGTTGAAACTACAGTAAAGTTACGTATTGGTAATTTAACAGGTTAGGAAAAAAGGTGCTCCAATAGAATCTTCGAAATTTTTGGGACACGGAATTTGCGATAGCATATCTCGAAGCGTATCATTAAAATCAGCAATTAATGATCCGAAATTAATAGCTCGTCAAGTGCAGAGTTTACTTCTTAGTTTTAAAATTCGTGTGTCAGATTTAAGAGGGGTAATTAAGGTTTAATAATGTTTAATAATGTTTTATTTAAGTATTCCATTTGTAGATCGGAATTCAAGTACAGCGATTGGAAGCAGTGGGCACCAATTCTAGAAACTTGTTAAAGTACTTGCAACAGCCTGAAATTAAAAAAGTCAGTCCTGTTCAAAGTTCTGAGACAGAAACTACAAAACGCATTTCTCTTCCGCCACCATCGGAAGTAGACCTTGATTTTTTTGCGGAGTTACCGGACGAATTACGAGCACAGATTTGTAACGAGTATGAAGAACAAGGATTAAAATTAGAATCATTTTCCGCATTGAAGCCTATATTAAATTTGACGAATCAAACGGAAACCGTACATTAATTAAACTTAACTGTAGTATTGAATAATGAAATATTCTTGTTTACGTTTGTCAATTAAGGCACCAACACTTTCTGAAATAGATGACACATGCCAAAACCAATGCGAAGAAGTTCGTTTATGCAATGTTACACACGTAGATGATGTCAAGCAACTTATAACTGAATGGGTCGCAACTTGCTCAAGTAAAATTATCTATAATTACAGCACAGTATCAAATAAAATGTAATGACGCATCAAATATTTAGATCCTGGTTTTGAAGATACCGAGACAATTTCTATTTACTTAAAGGAACTTGTGACTGATAAAAATCTAGAACGTGTTTACATAGTTATAAAGTTTTTGCGAAGGTATCGTGACTATGAAGTTATTGACTTATTTCTATAATCTGAAGTTGTTTCTTTCTTTATCTAAAATGTGTATGGATAGTTCGTAAATCGTACTCAAAATCGTTTTCAAATACAACAAAGTTTAAAAATAAGAACGGGTTTTTTGTGTTGTTTGGTTTATCTAATCACGTGCTCGTTTAAGCCATCAAATAACATTGAGGTAGACATTCTGTCGAAGCCCCAGCCCGTATCATGAATAGAGACAGGAATGTCAATATCCATACATATTTGAAAATTGTGTAATCACTTTCTACTTTTCTATAATTTAATGGTTTTTAATTTTATTAGGTTAACTTTAAAAAACAGCAATAATGCTTGGATGACTGCTTTTCAAACAATTCTTGCTAAAGTGCAATCATTTGTGATATCCGTGTACGGAGCCCCTTTAAAATTGTAACATAACAAAATAAATTTATATATATTTTTACTTTTAATAGAAATAAACATTTGTTGGTACTTCTCATTTTTATTTACGACTCAAAACGCATTTGTACAATCATATGTTTTAGATGACGTAACTAACGTCATATCTCTCGAGCTCGCGTGTGTCACTACGCAGAATTTAATGATTAAACACATATTTGTTCTGTTCGTTTAGGGTAATATTGTCTCGGGATGTTATTTTGAACTAATCTGTAAACATCTAAATTCAGTACGGATACTTTAGTTTAATACACTCGAATTGATTAATGGCATTGGAAAATTAACGGATCTACTTTATTCGGCGTAAGAAAAAAGATTTAGTCTGTATTGTCCGGCTGTTTACTAACAAGAACGTACCTAACAAGGATTTTGGAATTTTGTAATTGAACTGCTAGCGACTACACTTAATTGCGTTTCAAGAGACAACTTAGAATGAAGTGGCAATACAAAGAAGAACATCCTTTCGAGAAGAGACGGCAAGAAGGCGAAAAAATCAGGAAGAAATATCCGGATCGTGTACCTGTAAGTCTCTTTAAGCCTAACCTCAGCTGAGCTGTGTCATTCTGTTTTGACTCAACCATTTTTTTCTTTCGTTTTTTCGAGATTGATGACTGATTTAACACTTATACGTATTAATTAAATACGATTTTGATTTTGGTGGAAAAAAAATGTATGATTGCAGGTGATCGTCGAGAAAGCTCCTAAAGCCAGAATTGGAGATTTGGACAAGAAAAAGTACTTAGTTCCATCAGATTTGACTGTTGGACAATTTTACTTTCTCATTCGCAAACGAATTCACTTGAGGCCAGAAGACGCGCTGTTCTTTTTCGTCAATAACGCTATTCCCCCAACCAGCGCTACGATGGGTTCCCTCTATCAGGCAAATCATTTCAGTTTTGTATCGCTCGAATAAATAAGACTAATTATTATGTATTTACTTTTAGGAGCACCACGAAGAAGATTTCTTCATGTACATTGCTTACAGTGACGAAAGTGTGTACGGACAGTAAAATTTGTTGAACTATTTTAGTTAGTAGTTCTTTGAGCTTACTATAAAGTTAATTTCTAATGAGCAGTAAATATTTAACAAACGGGCAAATAATGTTTTATTATGTTTGTTACTCTAGTATAATTGATTCAAATACCGTTAATCGGTTTCTAATTTAAATTCTGTGAAATGTTTAGTTTGTAATTTACACCGTACTTTTACTTTCCGTATCCGCAGCTGTGTTACAGTGTTTTCTAGATGTTTTTCAAACCATTAAAAAATTTCTGCAATAGCTACTTTGTAACAGCACACGTTTTACCCCAAAATTAAAATAAATTTTGCCCACTGAAACAAACGATGCTTTTGACTACACCATTTATTGAGTTTATAAAGTTGAAAAAGTATTGAGGTTATTTTATCCACTGGGCAATTGATGCCTTTACAATTCTGTTGTCATGCAAGAAGCAGTTGTTGCACAGTGTTGCACACGTTTTGCATTGCAGCTTTTACACAAAATATGATCATCGAGAGGATAACATCCACGTTCTTCTGCTTCGCATGATAGAACCAATCCACAATCCTGCCGAAATCAAATGTTTAAGAATAATAAACACTATTCGCATTTGTCCATTTCGCATTTGTAACAATTGATGTGAAAACTTGCTGGGCGCAGACATGAAGCGATTCGCATCGCACGCGTAGGAAACGTCACTTCAGTCGCGCGATCAGAGTATACTTTTGAAAATAGTACAGCCAACGTGTACTTTTTCACTAGGCGATGCAAATCGCATCCAATGAGATGCGAGTATTGTATCACATGTTCTTATTGCTCCATTTTTAAGTTCGTTTTTTATCAACAATTGTTTCAAAATATTTGTTGCTATGGCAAATATTAACAAATATTTGGAAACACATCAAATATTTTGGAACAATCGATTCGCGCCAGGTCTGCTGTAGCAGAGGCGATAGACTGTTGCGAATCGCGGGGCAAAATCGCTGCATGTCTGCGCCCAGCAATTTATCCAGGCGACTACACGGACAGTTTCGTCTGTCGTCTTGTCCAGGTTCAGGCATGTTTACATACTCAGCAACGAGGAGCTGTCATGCAGAAATAACTGAGATCAAATTTCGATTATTTTTTAGTGAAATTACTAATGGAAATCATAGATGCAATGTGATTTGTCCCATTAACAATGAAAGGAATTCCATCAAAGCGATTGATTATATTGCACATGTTGGAACTTATTAATTTGTTCGTATTAACAACACGTCAAAAGCGTTTTTTCAAAGTTATATATTTGTGACAACAGATGGCACAATAGACAAGCAAATGACGTAGGACTTTTAACACGTCACCAATAATTTCTCAAACGAGATGACCGGAAATCAGCAGCTCATTAGTATTCATGGGTTTATTCAACTTCGCGTTTTAAGTGATTTGCGCTTCCTTCTTGTTAATCATTAAATATAATAAATAATTATTCGATTCAACATGGAAGACGAACATGGAAGCAAACCAATGCAACATCATGGAAACGGCTCAGCTCACACATCTCGTAAGTTTTATTTATTTTATCCTTTGTTTTATTTGATAAGCCATATTATGGGTAAACGACACTTTAGCCCATATTATTTCTCTTGTTGCGTCTATTAAATTTATTCTTTTTACTGTTAGTTGTTAATTTCATTCAAGAGGCCATTTTCAATTTGAAATGGCGTTTTGAATTGGCCTCGAATATTTTTTTTTATATTTTATTTTATTTCTTAGCTTTCATGTATTTATATTTATTGTGTTGATTGACATTTTATTTTTAAGCGTTAGTTTTTAATACTATTTGAAATTTAACAGTTCTTTGGTAATATAGTATTTACTTATCTCGACGCGACAACATTTGCATATCACCGATAATTTTTTGAAATTTAGTTGAAATTAGTTTTGATATACAGTACGGTGTTTTTTAATATTTTTTATTTATTTTCTTAGGACTCCGAAGAATCCATCGGTTTCGTACTCGTGCGCGGAAAAGAAGGCGTAAGGTAATCATTTTCAGGACCCGGGCTTGGGCATCCCGGGTCCTATAAAGACAAGCAAAAGGGATGCTAAGGCTTAACCGTTTTTTTTTCGGGTCAAGTAGCAAAAGCTGTCCTTTACAGCTTGTCGTTGTGTGGGCTTTTTGTGATTTTTGTGTTTTTTTTTGTTTTTTTTTAAATTCAGTTCGTGCTTAATTTTAATTTTAGAATCATTTGAAGTTTTAATTATTTTTTTATTATTAATTAATTTTTACAAGTAGAAATTATTTAAATTTTTTTCCGAAAATTGGAGTTGTTTGGCCTATATAAAAATAAAAAAAAGTTTTAGTCAATTGAAAGAGTTAATTTAAACGAATTTACTCACCTGCGCTGCGTTCAGTCTGCTCGAACGAATTCTGCGTTAGCGACATCGACACAGGGACCATGGTTGGTGTCCAATCGTATTCTGATGTGGCGGCGCATCGTTGATTCTCATTTCTGAGACGATACGAGTGCTGGTGCTGCCAAAACGGGATATAATATGCAAATTAGTGAGTAATTACAAAGCGCTGTCACATGTCGTACTATTCTAATGCCTCGGTTAGTTTATTACAAGTTTTTTTTTATTTATTTTGCACAAGAGGACCACCGCGAAGTAATTTGCATAGGAATCAACTTGACGGTGGCAGGACTTGTTCAATTCGAGCTTCGATTCCGTCTTTGCCATCGAACTCGAGAAGGTTTATTACAGTAAGTTTTGAGTTATTTCTTTGCCTTTTGCGTTCAGTCCTATTTGTTCCTTCATTATTCGTTGAGTTGATATTATTTTTTTCGCCATTTCTTCCGTTAATTTAAGTTAACTTATGACATATTTTTAACTTGGTTTTTTTCTCATGATGTTTTAGATTTAGACGAGTAATTTCGACACATCACCGCCGCGAATTTCCACGGATCGTCACCGACCACCGAATTTTTACCACCGACAAATAACTAAATATTAAAAAAAAATTAAAATTGTAAAACAAATTTTTATTTCTTATGATTATTCATTTATTTATTTATTTATTATTTGTAATATTATAAAAAAAATATTTTGTCTCCATCCCATTCCACTCCCTACTACTCTCCAACGTCTCTCTAGTGTTCATATCCCTCTCGTGTTATCATTTTTCGCATCCCTCATCCTCATCCCTCTCGTGTTTGTATACGTGTACGGAGCCGTTCTTCTTGGGCCTACGCTCTCTCGCGTTGCATTGGCCTTTTGGAACATTCGGGGTTGAGAGTAGCAATCAGGTTGAATTGGTCTTATGTATACGTTTATCCTCTTCCCTTCATGAGTCTCATTTTTCCTTTTTTTTTCCTTTCTAAGTCCCATTCCTCTCTCCTCCTCCTCCTTCCTAAGTCCCATTCCTCTCTCCTCCTTCCTAAGTCCCATTTCTCTCTCCTTCCTCTTCCTTAAGAGTTCAAAAAGTGAAAAAATAAAACTAAGTCTAAAATCAAAATACTGTTTCCATGCTCAAAAAATCAAGAAAAAGACTTAGCCGGTTTTTAAAAATGCACTATAATTCATTTTATTTTCATATGAGTGAGATGGTGGAAAAGGAATGGGAGAGTGGAAGTGCAAGGAGAAGGGAATGGGAGAGTGGAAGTGCAAGGAGAAGGGAATGGGAGTGTGGAAGTGCAAGGAGAAGGGAATGGGAGAGTGGAAGTGCAAGGAGAAGGGGGTGGGAGAGTGGAAGTAGAAAGAAAGGAAATAAGGAGTGGAAGGAAATGGGAATGGGGAGTGGAGATATAAGAGAATGGGAGGTGAATATTTATTTATTAAATATATAAATAAAAAAATAACGCATTATATATACAAATACAATATTATAAAAGAAAATGATAGTCGTAAGTTAACTCGTCATCAGTGGTGTAGTCGTTCAGAAGTTGTAGTCACGCGTCGTCTAAAGCGGGTTTCAAGTTCCAACCTACAAAATAAAAATTAATTGGATAAAACAAAAGACCAAAGGAAAGAAGTAAAATTGAATAAAAAATAGACGGAAAATAAAACTAAAATATCAAATTATCCCCGGTAAAAAAATTAACGATGAAACAGCAAAATTCAAGCAAGAGTGCTTTATACGAGTAATTAAACTAACTTGTAAGGGAAATTTTATTAACTAGAGCAGCGGAAACGTCGGCAAATCAAAATTGAAAAGTAACAAACTTAAATAATGATAAACCACACTTGCCGAAAATTAAATTCAGAAAATAAAACATAGTTACCTAAACCTAACGTAATGTCAAAGCACGGAATAGTTTTCATTGCTACAAGCAAACTAAAATACAACCAGGAAAAATGACCGAAGAATAAAATAGAAAGATAAAATGCAATAAAACTTACCCTAAAGAAGCAGAGTTGAATTAAACGGAGGAAAATAACAGAGTAATTAGAACAAAAGCACACGAACGTTTTACATGCTCCGGCTATCGGCTTCCGTGTGTAATCCTCATTAGAAAATAGAAATGCCATAGAATATTACAATTTTAACCGTTTCCCAACAGTTTCGGAAAAATCCATGAAAAACTACTGCACAATACGCGACACAAAATTATACAACTCTTGCAAAAACTAACTGAAAATTAAATGAATAATCTTGAATGTTAATAAGGTCGCGGTGCTTCCTGGCCACTGCTGCCACTCGACGTGAAAAAAGAGGAACTAAAGGCATCTAATTAGTTCCCGCTTTAATACATTGAATTACCGTCATCTGGTGGTAATTCGAGGCACTCGTACACTAAATTAGCGGCAAAATTGAATATCTGGAAGTTCAAGTAACTTAACCTTAATTAATACAAAATTCTAAATAATACGCTATACGTCCAAGTTCCAACCGAATTCACCATTTGGAAATGGGAACAAATTCTTGTCATCACTAAAATAGACAGATAAAATGCAATAAAACTTACACTAAAGCTTTTTACTCAAAAGCTACATAAGAGAAAGTTGTTTATTCAAGACCAGAAGGTTGATTGCATTAATACCTTGAAGTGAAACTGGATTCTACCGTGTTAGAAACAACATTTTACCGAGATAAAAATTTGCTACTCGGTGCTGCCACCTCACGTAAACATGCTTTAACCAAAACTATTTGCAAAGAACGACGCTTTTCATGTAAAATGGCAGATAACAAGGTAAAAAATGTATACTTCTTTTTGATAAAATAAAGACATTCAGAAAAACCCATACACTTGTGCCATAGAGATGACTGACAAGTTATTTCAGGAAAACAATGGTGAAGATGAGAAACACAACAACAAACCGTCAAACCATCACTCTGAAAATAAATTAGTTGAGTTATGCTTTTATAAAATCACATTTAATTAACCCGTTGTTTTCTGTTAGGTCATGACAGCTATCCAATTTCTTCAGAATCCCAAAGTGGCTGCCAGGCCTCTAGAACAGAAAAAACAGTTTTTAAAAAAGAAAGGTAGATAAACATGGTCTTGCCTAATGCTTATCAATTCTGTTTCCCATGATTACTATGTGCGTTTGTTATTCGTTGAAGGCTTGACGGATGAACAAATTGATGAAGCGGTTAAGCTGTCAGGTAGTTTAGATCAATTTCAATATCAATCAAATCTTTCACCACAGCAACCTCTGTACCTACAGCCAGCACCAGTACCAGTTTGGATGCGGTTTCGGGATACGAGTGTCGTAATCTTTGTTTTATTTGGTGCTGGTTTTGGATTGTACAAGCTATATTTGGTAAAATATTAATCGTTCGGTATTGGTTGAAATTTTAAACAAATTCATTGTAATTGCAGAATTACGTCAAGCCTTACTTATTTGATACGAAGGAAGAATCTGAAATGGATAAAACACTCAAGTTATTAATTGAAACGATGCAAAATGTGCAACAAACACTAAATTCAACGCAGGAAAAACTCAAGGAACTTGTCGCGATAGCGCAGGTTGTAAATCTCTACCCACAATTTACTGTAAAATAAAATTAATTTCATTTTTTTTACACTTGCAGAATAATCAAAGCACATACAAATTTAAAGAAATGGAATATTTTCAAGAACTCAAAGCGGAAGTAAATTCAATCAAAGGACTTCTGCTCAACCGACGTAGTTTCCCACCACCACCTAACCTCAGCAACGGGCTACCGAGTTGGCAAATACAGCAGACGGCCGAAGCAAATAATGAAAGCATGCTCACAGATCAATTCAAAGATGAATCGGATGAAAAGACGCATGACAATTCGTCACAGAGTATTTAATCACATTTATTTAATTTACAAACCTTTTGTAATACATTCAATTACGGGCAAGGGCCAAACTCACAATACCATCAACAGTTTGATACGGGATAAAATCGACGCAATTGGAATTTAAACGACCACTAGTCAGCAGCGAGGCGAGAGCCTAAATTGTAAAAGATGCCGAGTTAAACTTTCACTGTTGAAAAATGTAATAAAATATCGATACCAAGCAGGCTCTGCCTTCCATCATGTTTCCCCACACATACAAATATTTGAGCTCTTGATTTTGGTGGACACCTGAAGCCAATGCACACAATCCACGCACTCCAATTTTATTGTTTGTGACGATCAATCTGAATAAAAAATTAAAATATATATTCTTATTTGTGTTATTTAACACAAAATTCTGTAATTAGTCACTTCTGTAATGTAACCGTGGGTTGCGACAATGCTTGCGCGATGTAAACAGCACCAACGTTTTCTAATCGATTAGCATTCAGATTGAGAACTTTGAGAGCCGGTGACCTCTTGATGTATTCGGCCAACATTTTTGCTCCATCCCATACGATCGTATTGCTAATTAAAATCCTTAGTTACTTTTGATCATGAAAGTGTCTAAAAACACTTACCAACTGAGGTCCAAATGGACTAAGGTTTCGTTGCATATCAAACCTGGTACGATTGTTGCAATGCCTGAGTCAGTGATGGAAAATTTGGGCACGCACACTTTGCGAAGAACTGTGTTTACCTAAGATCAAATTGGATTTGAAAATTAAAGTATTCTCAACATTCTCAAAATGTATCACAACTATATGCTAGCGAAATACCTTAAACAAACGAGACAAATGAAAAAGAGGTTCATCTTGTTCGCTGAATACCAACGGGCGACCTAATTTAAGCGTTCGGATCGTCGGATGATGGCACAGGATCACAAGAAGAGCAACAATGGTAGTCATTTCCTGTAATCAGACATTTTATAACCAGTCTCGCCTACGAACAACTAAATGATTCACCATGTCTGTGTTTGTCAGGTCTAATTTAGCCAGCTGATCGTTTTGTTTTAACGCACTGACAAAGCATAATCCACCCAATTCAGTCATTTTGTTACCCGATAAAATAACGGTTTTTAAATTCTGATGGTCCTTAAAAGAAGACAAAATATTGTGTGGCTCAAAAATAAAAATACGAATTTACTCTGATCGAATCGGCAAAAATGGCAATTCCCCTGTCGGTTAAACAGTTATTGGAAAGATCAATTTTTACCAAATGGGACAACTTCAAAATCTGTTCCATAAAGAAATTATATTAATTAATGCTGGCTATATAATAGTTAATTTATAAACACAGAAAATGCTCGCACCCGCAAGAGATGAGACAAGTGCCACATTCCGAAATCGGTGATTTCATTGTTACTCAAATAGAGACGTGTCACGCGTACTCCATATTTTATGCTCAGCGAAAGTGCCAATATATCCGAATCGCTTAAAGTCCCTTGATTTTCTCCACCTCTTCCTCGAGCAAAAATTACACCAATCCTATTTAAAATTGTAAAGTGCCATAAAGTTATTCATATAATTATATATTTATATATACATATAGTATATATTTATATATACTCGGCTGCTGCATCACTTAAGGCATCTATTAAAATGGGGTTAGGAACTGAACGAGTAACTTGACAAGCTTTCTGATAATACAATTTCCTTAATTCTGTAAAAAAAAAAAAAGTAGTTAAATTTAAAATAAATATTAAAATAAAATTAACCTCTCCTTAGTTCTGATATTTCCTTTTGCCCGTAACTTTTTGTCGTTATATCTTTAATAGTTTCTTCCAACACAAGTGCTATACTTGGTGTTGCGACATTCGATATCATATCCGAATGGTATCTGGTATGTTTTGCTACTTTAAAGTATTCAGATTCTTCCCACAACTCAGTCATAGCCAAAAGTAGTTTACAGAGTTTGTTCACCTGTTCTTCATTTTCTTCAGTCCCATCCAAAAAATTGGACAAAAATTCTCGAACTAAAATTTCTCCCATTTCCTCAGTTGAGCTAATTAGAATATCACGAATTGATTCCTCGAAAAATACGGCCAATTTGGATACTTCGTCGAATGGTAATTCATACTGACTATCCGAGTAGTCGGGTTCTATGACATTAATTATAGTTTCGCCACTCTGTGAATCACTGGTGGACGCCGAATGAGGTTTCAACGTAGATTTAGTTATGATGTGAGCCAAGGCCATAAGCGATGCTTTTGAGTGGTTTGCCAAACTGCGCGAAGAATATAATTTGCGCGGTGTAGGAACATCATCATCGCGTAGTTTGAGGGTCGATATAGAAGATCTATTTGAAGGACCTGCAGCTATTTTACACAAACAGAATTAAATTAAAACAAATTAAAACATTATTATTTTTCATATATACCCATAGTTTAGTTTTCATAAATATACCCTTGCCTCATCATGAGTGAAGTAACCACAATTTACAACTTCCACTTCGAATGTGTTTACGCTTACCGCCACTGAACGCCATCTCGTGGTGCTTAATTCATTTAACGATCGCATAGATACGGACAGAACAGATCCTATTTGACATCCTGCAGCCACTGTGAGTGGTCTTTCTGTTAGCGAACCTCAAGAGCTGTTTGTTTTTCCGGTAATATTCAGATTGTTTTTGAGCCGAAAATTATTAAATAGATGAGATGCCATCGTGGAATCAAATCCAGAGTCAACTTCGACATCCTAACAATCCAGTCGTCTTTTTTGACATTACAGTGGGGACCACAGTAAGTATTATGATAAATGTGTAAAGCGACATACTTTTTAAATTTTTTAAATAGGATATTGGAAGGATGATAATGGAATTATTTGCTGATGTTGTGCCTAAAACATGCGAAAACTTTAGGTTGTGTGCTATTTATAGAGAATTTCCGTAATTAATTATTCCAAAAATTAATATGCTCCCTCGATTCTACAGGCAGTTCTGCACTGGCACGTATAAGAAGGATGCTATTCCTATTGGATACAGAGGCGCAACATTTCACAGAGTGATCAAAGATTTTATGATTCAAGGTGGCGATTTCGTTAATGTAATTAAATTATGAAAATTTATTGAAACAGAAGTAGTTTTTATCGTTTATTTTAAAAATATTCTAATTTCAGGGAGATGGAACTGGAGTAATGAGTATATTTAACGGAGGAACATTTTCAGATGAAAATTTTAAAATGAAACATGATTCGCCAGGTTTATTGTCCATGGTGATTTAACTGATATTATGAATTATACAATAATAACTTACATATGGTTCTTTCGTAATGATGTCAGGCCAACAGCGGTAAAGATACGAATGGCTGCCAATTTTTCATCACGTGTGCCCGATGCGATTTTTTGGATGGCAAACATGTTGTATTTGGTACGAAAAAACATTCGTGACAAAACACTTAACGGTTAACAAGTACTAATAAATTAAAATTTAATTACAGGACGGTTAATAGATGGTTTACTCGTTATGAGGAAAATTGAGAACGTCCCAACTGGTCCAAATAACAAACCAAAAATTCCAGTCATCATATCTCAGTGTGGGGAAATGTAACCATAAACTTGTAAAATCATCTTTTTCTATTAAAAATGCCCCAAATTTGTACTTATTTGTCTTCTTGCGTTTACTTAAAATTAAACAATTCGGCAACAGATGGCGCATCAAGATATTGCCCGATCCTAATTATCCGCCGCCATTTCAATCATACAGATCACATGGCTGCTTTAGCGGCAGCTGAAAATGGTGATTTGTTTCTCTTAAAGTTGTTGCTAAATGAAAATCCAAATTTGATTAATGACGCAGACGAAGATGGTTACAGATGCCTACACCGTGCTGCCTATAACAATCACATACCTGTCATTGAGGTAAACTTCCGACTACAAACTAAGATTGTTTTGTTTACATCCCTAACAACATAAAATTATAAAAAAAAAGCCTACACAATTTTATTATTTGTATTGATTTATGAGGGTTAAAGAAACTTAAAACGATATTTGATTTTCTAGGAGTTAATTCAACAAGGTGCTGATGTAAATAAAAAAACTAATGATGGATGGGCACCCTTACACTCAGCTGTACACTGGAATTGTTTCCCCGCTGCTTCGATTTTATTGCATTCTGGAAGCGATCCAAATAGCATGACCACGGGAGAAAATACAACTTTACATGTAGCATCACTTAATCGGGGATCTCCAGAATCACTTCTCTTACTACTGTGGTGGCCATTTTCGAACGGTGACGTGAAAAACAAAAGCGGAGATACCCCATTGGACATAGCAAAGCGCAATGCCAAATATCATGGCTTATTTGAAGCCAAACATGAGTCGATCAATGTGATTTAATTTTCAATAAAAGATTAACCAGTAGTATCGTTTCTTTCTTTTTTGTTTTAAACTTCCCCCAATCCCTCCCCAACTTAGATCTCACTGGTATCCCGTTCGTCCAGTACGAGCACGTCCGGAGTTCCCTCGGAAACTACCTCTAGCTCTGGGTCGTATTCTGCCGACAGGGGCATCCCCATACGCTCCCTCAGGATACATGCTGTCTCTCGAAGGCCCTCCGTAATAACTGCGCTGATCGCCATCTTCCCAATTTCTTTTCCTCGATTGGTAATTCGCTTCTGAGTTGTTTTTATCAGCGTCGTCTCTCACACGGAGGTCACTGTCGTTGTAGTCGACTCGAGTAGTGCGGTTGCCTGAACGGCCTCCTCGTGATCCGGAAGGGAAATCCCTCGAGTCGTAATCGTGATACGAATCTCCCCGAAGTCTTAATCGAGGGTCATTAATCTCTTCGTGGCGTGGAGGAAAATTATTTCCTCTGTCGCCAAAATGCCGCATGTCGTTCCCTCCCTGAATCCTCAAATCACTGTCGCCAAACTCGCCTCGGTCCATCTGATGGAATTGATCTCGAAAGTACATTTCTCGCTGATCAACATCTTGAAAACCTTCCTTAGGACCACCTGAAATAAAATCGCGATGTAAATTCGATCTCTTAACTTATTTTCTAACCAACTACTAACTTCTGTTCCGGAAATCATTACCGAAAGGCATTTCTCTGTTGCTAGGAGCTTCCGGTCGATCTGGTCTTGAGGCTGGCATTCGCCCTCCTAGAAAGCAGTTTTTGTAAACATCCGGTGTTCTTCCATTTCGAAATCGAATACGTACCACCAAAATGCTGGCTGCTTGCGTCTGGCGCGGTCATTTGCTCGCCAGGGGTACTTCCGTCCCCGGCGGGTGATGCTACATCTTTAGGTGGTGCTGCAAGCAGCGGCCTTTTATTTTCTAACCACTGCTGTTGGAATTGCCGAGGAATGGGCTTTGCGTAAGGCACCTAAGTAGCATAATTTTTGTTTAAAAATTAATATCATTATTACTAATATAACAACGAAGAAAATAATTTTGTTATACCTTTTTCTGCGTAGTGGGTTTATCACTAAGTAAACCGCCTTGCGAGTCTGATCCAAAATCGAGTCCAGGAATGACAGATGCTTCCATTTCAATATCGTTTTCTTCTTCGTTATGATGCATGTGTTCAGACGCATTCTGTTCCAATCCCATCCCAGGAATCACATAATTGGATGAGGGTTCATCTATCAAAATAACCATAATTTAGAATGAAAAGTTCAATTTCTCACATCAATTCTCTCAAAATACCATATTCAGGCACATCATCCAAATTTGCACCTCCAGTTAAAATATTTAAATTGTATTTGTCGCGCATTTTATCACCAGGGCGATTTCTTGTCCAGAATTTACTCGAGTGATCATTAGACCCAGAACATAAAATGTGACCGAGAGGATGCCACGCCAAAGACCACACAATACTGTCGTGAGCTTGTTCCATGGCACCTACTTCCTTGTCAGCACTAAATAATGCACAATAAAAAAGAATTATGCATTTAAAAATTAATTTTTTTGTGACGTGTAACGTACCCTACGACCCAAAACATAACAGCACCGTCAGAACCACCGCTGCAAAATAAACTTTCGTGTATAGGATGCCAAGCCAAACTAGACACTTCTTTCTTATGCCCGCGAAATGTCTGAACTTCTTGACTGAGATTACGTATGTCGAACAGTTTGATGAGATGATCTCTGGATGCAGTTAACATCCAATTACCGTTTTGATTCCAACGCACTTCCATCACCGTACTTTTATGAGCATGTCTATAACAATTAAATCATAATTACAGTTAAGGTGTCAAGCAATTCAGTTGATAAGTTTTATTTTTATACTTACAGGGTAGCTAAACTCTGACCATTTTTCGGATCCCACAATTTTATAGGTTGCTGACTGTCTTTACTGCCAGACACAATCAGAGCTTTTTGTGGATGCCAATCAACACACTTTACGTCAGCACCGTGACCTATATTTTGGTTTGTTATACATCACGTTACAATTATTATTATTTAATTTATTTGTCCTCACCTCGCAGAATTTTCTCCTCATTACACCGCAGGAAATCCCAAATGCGGACAGTTCCGTCATCAGAACACGTTGCAAATTTTGAATCCGTCGGACAAAAGCTGAGTAAGAAACAAGAGCACATCCAAGATGCTTTTAAAGAACACACAACATTAACAAATGAAAATAATTTTTATTCTTTAGTTTCCTTCCCAATTATCAAATACGAAACAAACTTAATTCTTTTTATTTTATTCAATATGAATCAAATTTTAAAATTCTTTTATTTTGAAAAAAAAAGTATTCAAAATGTTTGTTTTCATTCTTTGTCACTGACTATTATCGGTGCGTTTTGTATTTTATTTGGAACCAAAGTGAAGCAATACTTTATTGGCAAAAATACATTACATACACGTTAAAGTGTACACAAAGTAAGCACAACCCGCTAACATCTCATATGGATGAGGGCGTAAAACTTTATTCCCGACCCATTGCCAAATGCATCAACTTTTCTTTTTTAATATTTTATTAGTAAAATTGTCTACTGTCAATCGTCTGTCCCACCTGATTCCTCTCAACGGTTCCTTGTGTGCTTGGAACATCTTCACGTTATTCATGTTAGATTGCCAATATTTAACGTAGCCAGAATGATCGCCCGTCACCATCCACGTGTCGTTATGACTCCAGACCATACACCTTACGGGGGAATCGTGAGCCTAATCAAAGAAAAAAGAAAACACACAACGCAAAGTTTAGTCATGAGTAACCACCCTCAACGGCTCAACCAACCTGTAAAATCGTTTCGAAGTTGAATGTAAGTCCGTTCCACAATGTGAACTCACCACTAGATGCTCCGGTTACTAATCTTCGCCCTTCAGGTGTCCACTAAAATTCACTTTGATATTAAAATATCCATATAGAAAATTAAATCAAAAATAATATTACCGCTACACAAAAGATGGGGCAGCGCATTTTGTTCGTTGAAGTTCGAACGAACTTTGTTGTAACCGAGTTTATAGAATTATGGTTCAAGTGCATCGGAGGTACGAGCTGTAAAAATTTAAAATTTAAAAATGAACATAAAATTTAACCATTTTGAGCAATAAATTGGAAATTAAAAACTTGCCTCTGGGTAATACGAACAGTCTGGTTGAAGGGCCCTTTGATCTCTGTAGTCTCTCTGCCAAACTCGTGCCTTTATTATAACGAAATTTGATATAATAATATCAATAATAATAAAAATAGTTCGAGTAACTGAAATGATATGCAATACCTGAAGCTGATGGATTATAGCCGAGTTGTAATCGATGGTTTTTCTTACTACAGCTTTTCTTAACCGTTTGCCATCGAATTCTATATTTTGTGCAGGCTGTGCGTTCCCCCCATGTTGTTTATAAGGATGTGGGTTGAAATAGTTATTTCCTTTTTGAAAATTTGAATTGAATCGTGGAGTGTGAAAAAACCGCTGCTGCGATTGATTGGGTGGGAACGCCTGCATCTTCTCTTGTTGAAATGAAGAGACTAGAAAAGTCAATTACGAACACGCTTTGGACGTTAGCGACTACGAACCATCAAGAAAAATTTCATTTATTACCTTGCATTTGAATTGATGAGTTAGTTTAAAACTATAAACGAATTGGTAAATTGTAAAATCTCTCGATTTTAATTAAATCATTAATCTATCCGTGTCGCCGATTAAAATGAAATTGTAAGCTTTAGCCACACCGCGTAACTATAAGCTCTTGTCTACCGCCATAATAGAATGGCATAAAAGATATCGGCCAATCAGAACGCAAAAAGAAATGTTTTCCAAAGAATTAGTGTAATGTTATGTTATTGTTTATTTGTTGAGCATATTTTTTGGATTAGATAATAATACATTTTAATAAATCTTATAATAGTTAGCTTAGATTTTAAATTTTAAAATTATTTTCTGCTGCACTACAATTCGACTGCCTTCTTGAAAGCAGACGATGGACGATTCACATACGGAACAAGGGATTTTAAATCCAACATTTGTAACAGAATTTCTGGAGGAATGGTTTATTTCGTTAGCTGCATCAAATGCTGCGACTATCAATTTAGCAGAGGAAAATGCGCAACTGGTAATTTTATCTGTAAAATTTAAATCATAAACCTAACATTGCAATTGTTGCTAGCTCAAGTTCAAAAGCAGAAAGTTTGTCGAAATGATATTTCTCATATGTGAAAAACTGAAGCAACCCATAGAAGTCAGATATTTAGCTTTAGAAATATTTTCCAGGCAAGTGCGAGTGTTTAAATTTTTATTTTGTTAATTATTTATTCTTGCTGAAACTAAAATTTGTTTTAATTTCAGATTTATGTTGAAGCACCTGAAAGAGTTGCATACTCATGCGATAACCGTGCAAAGAGAAAATGCAAAACGTTTTACCGAATGGAATCGAATTATGTTTCGAGTCGAAAAGCAGGTGTTCCTTCGAGCAGCTTCTAGCGTTCAGATAGCCAGCAAATTGGTGTCTCATTACAAAGTACCACAGGCATTATAATTTTTTTTTTTAACTTCAATCATATTTTCTATATTTAGATTATAACATC
This sequence comes from Strigamia maritima, assembly GCA_000239455.1. Lineage (NCBI taxonomy): Eukaryota > Metazoa > Arthropoda > Chilopoda > Geophilomorpha > Linotaeniidae > Strigamia > Strigamia maritima. Next base: position 149,721 of record JH431842.1, on the reverse strand, counting down.
AGCTAAATTATGTTGTCTGATAAAGGAGGCTGGATACACTTTTAATTCCAGTAGCATTTTGAACTCTGAATTGCGTATTCTCAAAGCTCTCAATTATCAAGTAAACATTCCATCTGCAATTTCATTCTTGGATTTTTTTTGCAAGTTTTAGGTACCTACATTGTTTTCCATTTAGGGATAATTTGCGCAAACATTTTGCCTTTTCAGTGCACAATGAACCAATGATAAATGCAGATATTTTAAGAACTGTTTCATTGAAAGTGATGGACATCATTTGTCTGCAACAGAAGGAAGCGTATTTATACTTGTATCTCAGTGTTACAAAGGTTCCAAATTCAAACAGGTTATTTTCTAATGAGTACCTAATACAACATTTATTCTTCTAAGCAACCGTTATTTTCCTCAATAGGGCTCAATTTGCTATAGTAGAAAACGACTTGATGTACTTTGCTGTTACTATTATTTCTTGCGCTGCATTTCTGATAAACGAAGAAGACTGTGCAAAAGTGATTCCCACGGTGTTGTGTCAGTAGTATTGTTTAATTTTTTATTCTCAGATTAGACACCATCTACACATCATAACAGCAATTCCGCAGAAAGATATAAGCGATTTCACCAGAATTCTAATTCCGTTTATTATAAATTAACAATTACAATCCAAAGTTAATTAAAAGTTGATAATAACTTTCTACGTTACAATACAATCTACAAATACTTTTTATTCCTTATGTAAAAGGTAGTGGCGTGCAAACGTATCTAATTCACTTATCACGTATCCGGCTTTGTTCCTAAAGAGAGTTTAATTTTCGATGTTAAATGTTTGAAAAACCTTTGAATAAAATGAAATACCTCAATTTCTTGGCAAAATTCGCACGCTCTTCTAATTTACAAACTTCCTTCTCCAAATGACATATTTCTACAGCCATTTCCTGTTTCGCTTCATCCACCAGATGACACAGGCGAGCAAACGTACTTGACAGCTCCCTAAACAAATTTTCATTTATTAATTGATTAGTTTTTTGTTTTTTTTGAGCATGTTACGCACTGTTGCACTTGGTGGCTACAATTAGCGCTGGTTAAGTCGACAATAAGTCGCAATTTCCTAGTTGCATGCTGCACATACTGACGTTTAAATGCACGCTCTTTAGCTTTGTTGGTCCAAGTTAATCGCTCATACACGTACAGAACTCCATAAATGCTTCCAGTCAAAATAAACACACGCCATCCAATTGCCCTCATTAGCTGAAATAAATATTGAATTAGTTGTTGCTGCAAGCAGTAAGCCTAGGTTCCCACACAAAAAAAATCGCGCAATTCCGTTTTGCGTTTTGCCTCAAAATTGTGCTATTTTTAAAAGTTTTCTACGTTTTTCTGTGTTTTTGCCGCAGGCGGAAACCTAGAAAAATTTTCAATTTTAAAAATAGCACGATTTTAAGCCAAAACGCAAAACGGAATCGCGCTATTTTTTTGTTGGGAACCTAGGCTAAGATCTTCAAAAGGTGTACTAACACTAACCACTCCTCCGAGAACGATAATCCCGACAGCGCCCTGCGAACTCACGGACGCAATTGCAAATCTCGATAGCCAAGAGAGTTCCTCGCTAGAAACTAAACTGCGCTCTGCGGGCATTGGTGTTAATGGAGTCGCGGGTAGTGGACGCGGAACCTGTAAAGAGAATTTGATTTTAATTATACCAAAATCCGGAATAAAAAGAAAGCATACAGAATCTGGATAACCCAAAATCGAAAGTTTTCCACCATGATGACCCATAAATCGATTAATAAGACACGTGATGCCCAAAGAAAATCGAAACTCGATATCTTCTTGGAAATCCGCGCACAAATTATCACAATTGAGTCGATATAGCACCTCGAAGTCGCGGCGTGGTAAAACATTCAGCGTTTGATGCTTTCGCTCGACTGGCAGAAGGGCAGACATACGTTCTTAAAAGAGAAATCATCCAAATATCGCAAAATTTTACTCATAAAAAATATTATTACCTGTCATGTCCTTCTGCGTACTCTCCATTGAAAGTGAGAGTGCAGTAGACAAGCGACTACGCAAGTTGCTTCCTAAACCCAACTCAACATGAGCATTCAATTCTTTTTTGTACACGTTTAAAACCAATAGGTCAGGATGAAACGAGTTTGAGAATTCATCTACCAAAACGGATAAACGACGAATTTCTTCATTTAAAGCGTTAGCCACTTTTTGTTCAACTTCCTCCACCATTTGATTGATTTTATCTTTTACTTCGTGCGTGAGTAAAGCAAGCTGCTTTTCAGTAAAATCAAGTTGATCCGACATTTCTTTGTGACCAATTTCTTTTTCTTCTCTGTAAAATTAAGTTTCAGGCGTTTAATTTTTCTGATAACTATTTATTTCATTTGCTCTTACCTCGATCTCCATGCTTGTTCAAACACATGATCCATTATAATCTGCAAATCACTACAGATATTTTTCCCTCGTTGAACATGCTGCTCAAACTTTGTTTCCACCGCCGACTTCGAAATGCATTCTTCAAATTTCCTTTCAAAGTTTTCGAATTCAAAATATCGCACTTGAAATCCGTCGGCAAGCGCCCCAGCTAAGTTAACATTTAAATAAATACATATTTCAAATTTAGAATGACTATTATTTACATGCCAAAGGCTGCCCTTTTTGATGTTGGAGCCTCGCTTGCAACGCTTCCTTAGCCGACACGAAAAACACCCGATCTTCAGCTTGCTGACGTGTTACAACATTCAGCTCATCCACCAGAAAACTTATATTTCTATCCAAATGTTGCTTGTGAACCTAAACAAAAAAAGTATATTGAAAACTCTGCTTTCAATTTCGTAAAAGATAAATGAGATTACAAGTCCCCATTTGCAGCTTTAAATATAAATTAAATATTAGAAATACTTACAGTCATTTGACAATCCTATGAAGCAATAAAAAAAAGAAGAAATGATAAATTTCTGAATTGAAACAACATTTTTTTCCCTATGGACTTGCGCAATTTACCCTCTAATAAAATGCTATGTATTATTAACAATTAAGCTGCAAAATGAGAACATCATTCTCGCGTATTTATATTACCATCTCTAAAAAGTCTGGCTCCGATGCAGACGCGTCCCAACGGTTATTTAATATAAAAATATTTGGCTTGGATAACCGGGCACTGACTTTATGGAAAAAATTCTTTTCCTAAATTATAAATTATCAATATTTTAGGCACTGAAATATGAAATTTACTGTGAAACATAACTGTAACCATCAGTGTAGATTCGGCATTAGCTACCAATACGAAAACATCTGCATCGAGGCAATGTTTGTCGATCCATTCATCCAAATTCGGAGAAACGTCGATACCAGGACTAAAAAAAATATAATTTAATACTTTCAAAACATAACTGTAGCATAATTTACCTGTCCACTAAAACCACATCGTCTCTAAGTAAAGTACACTTGTCTTTTGGCCAAAATATACGAACAAGGGCACTTTCTCCAAGCTTTTCGGAACAAAGCGCATGTCCTAACTGGCCCACCGACTAAATTAAAATTAATGTTACAATCAGTGAACAATCAGTGTTACTTTTGCCTTATTTTTGGTATTTGGAAGTAGGTGTACTTTAACGTTCTTCTTTTCCTTCGAATCTTCCGTAATGAGAAACGCTTCATCACTGTCAGTTCCTTCAACCTGCAGAAAACAGTTGGTCGTATGCCCAATGCCACTGGGTAATATCTTATCTTGCAGCATAGCATTAATCACTGTGCTTTTTCCATTACTTGTTCTAAATGTCCAATTTAACATCCATTTATATTTACATTAAATTAAACTTGAACGAGATTGACCTGCCAAAAAATGCGACTTTCATGTGATCTCGACTGAGAACTTCACGAATGCCTGCAATTTTGCTCTTAAATGTAACGGCATCTTGAACTTGTTCTCCAGTAACTAATGACGAGTCCGGAGGTAATCCTTTAAAAAAGTTAATAACATATTAATGTTTAATCAACGTCAAACTGAACTGACCAATCACCTTTTAAAAAATCTCTGCTTTCCATAACGTATGCATCGATCTCGGTAAAAATATCGTTGATTTTCTTTTTGGCGAGCACAAAAATTTTGAGAGGCGAAGCGGCTGGAGAATCTCTATGTCTTGCATCTCCATTGGAACCAACTTTACCTGGCAAAGAAACAGGTCCACCAGCGTCTACCATGGAAACTGAGCGATTGAGGAAACCAGACATGGCAATACTTGACAATACAAGACATGGTAATAGTTAAATAAAAAAATCTTAAATTAATTTCAGACTTCTTTTCTTTTTAAATATTCACCTACCTAGTCACAATCCATTACACTTAAATCTAAAACTAACAATTGAAATTATTGTTTACACAAGCAGAATCTAAAATAGAATTCAAGTAATAACGTGACCACACCAAGTGAACGTGACTAACGAGGAGGCCTAGCGGACGACAGAATTGTGTAGCAAGAGAGAGGGAAAACTCTATAACCCGAATTTGTGAAAAGAAATCGAATACGCAAATCGGAGATCAGCTACTTTCAGTCTAATAATCAGATTTTTATTTTTTTGAAATAAATAAAAAATTAAATAATATTATTATCTAAAATCATTACCGAGTATTTTAAAATATGACTGAAATATGAAACTATGAAAGCATATCACATTATAGAACGACCGAATGTGATCTCGTACGATCTCGCGCCTGTCATACTGTTGTGAGTTGCGAAAGTGGTTTTATAGTTGTGTTTTGAAATTTGGATGTCTGTAAATGCCACAAGATTTGAAGATTGCTGTTGTATGCTCCAGCAATCAAAACAGGAGCATGGAGGCGCACGCCTTTTTAAGGTTTTTAAGTCCGCTTTTGGAATTTTAAATCAAACATTAATTATTTATCTCTTTTCAGCAAAAAGGGATTTCGTGTTCGATCATTTGGTACAGGTGACAGGGTCAAGCTGCCAGGTCCAGCTCCAGATCGCCCAAACGCGTATGAGTTTAGTGTTACTTACGAGGAAATGTATCAAGATCTTCTTTCCAAAGACAAAAATTTGTAAGATTGTAACCTAGTGTATAAAATATTTATGATGTTATAAATGAAACTTCGGGTATTTAAGGTACACTCAAAACGGAATTCTGTACATGTTGGATAGAAATCGACGAATTAAACCGAAACCAGAAAAATTTCAAACGTCCCATGATAAGTTCGATATCGTCGTTGCATGTGAAGAACGGGTTTACGATCAAATTATTGAAGGTAAACAACAAACAGAATGATTACTTCTGATTATCAGTAATCAGAATGATTTCAGACTTAAATTTATTTATTTTTTAAATTATAGAATTGGAAAATAGAGAACCTCAAGATAATACCCCCGTGCATGTTATTAATATAGACATTCAAGATAATCATGAAGAAGCAACTATTGGTGCTTTTCAGATTTGTGAATTAGTTACCAGGGTAAGCTGACTCACGTTGTTTTTATTTATTTAATTTACCTAATAACTATTATAAATGTCTTTTAGATGTCCGAGAGTGATGATTTAGATAACTACATTGATGATATCATTCAAGAATTTGAAACAAAAAATCAACGTCCAGTTTTGCATACTGTTCAATTTTATTAAATTGTTTCAATAAATCAGAATTTACACAAACAATTCATTGGTCCAAATGAGAAAATTTCTTCGCTAATTTCGTCCGCTTGTTTCTATTGTAATGCTTTTTCCATGGTTTGTGCGCTCCTCCTTCATCTGTTTGAGAATTTTGAACAAGTTTATTGCTCCTTATGTGAGCAGTCAAAGTTATTTGATTAAAAAATGAATCCAAGTCATCTGGTGATGTACTGCGAGTCTGGAAGAAAAAGAAAATAATTTTATATGAAAAATACTTGTTTTTATTTACCTCTTGCGATTCTGGTGGCGGTGGAAAAATATGGTAATCGTCTTGATTTACATCGGGTGGACCGTGACAATACAATAGTTTACCCTGTAACAAAGCAGAAACATTCAAAATAGCAAAAAAATAATAATTTCCACTTCAAAATACACATTCGTACATTAATATAATCCTTAAGTATGTAACGAGAAGACCGGGCCTCATCAGGTAATCCTCTCTGTGTTGTATATCCACGTGTCACTAAAAAAAAAAATTAATGGAAAATTAAAACATTGAATCAATAAACATACATGCATAGGTCTGAAGTAATTTGTGGCAATCCTTCAAATACATCGCTTTTTGACCTTGCTGTAAACGGAATCCATAAGTGGCTTCCAAAGCATGTATTGGTATTCGTGATACTAATTACTCAAAATTAAAGAAAATAATAAAAAAAATTGTGTAAAACCTTTAAAATTTAAAAGCCAAATAAAAGGATATTAAGTTAACTGAAGGAACGTAATCGGTCAATTGATCAATTGATAAAGTTCCTCCAAGAACCAGATCTGATTTGCTGTTCACTATAGAAGGCATAACTAAACCAGGACAATCACAAACGCATACTTCCGGTTCAATAAAAAATGTCTGTAAACAAATAAATCAGAAAAATCAGTAAATAATCTCCATAACTTTCTTAATTTTTACCTGAAAATGTTTGGTTTTACCCGGAGTGACAGATGTACTAACTCTTTTCGTTCCAAGTAGAGCATTCACTACAGAACTTTTCCCAACATTCGGATATCCAATCTTAAGCAGATTTCATGAATAGTATTAAAATATTGCGTATTGCAAAATACTTAAATCACTTACAAATCCCAGTGTCAAAGTTGTCGTTTCTGGTTTATAATATTCTTTCAAATTATCAATTAATTGTTTTCGACCTAACATTAAGCCATCACCATCCTCTTGACCTTCCTAATAAATAAATAAAAAGTAATAATAAATCATATCAATAACTACCTAGAAATCCTGCTAATCTTACCAACTGAAGAAGCGCAGAAAAAAATGCGCATTTTATTCCCTGCTGCTCGAAATAGTCGGCCCACGTTTGTCTTTGCGTTTCGGTCAGCAAGTCCGATTTGTTGATTAAAACTGTACTACGTTTAGATGGATCCACTTCTTGTAAATATTTCTCCAAATCAGTTGAAAAGTATAGCAACGGATCGCGAGCATCTACAATCTGTATAACAATGTCACTAGAAAAAAAGAGATTAGTTTATCATTTTAGTCAATTTAGAATGAATATAATATAATCAAACCTTCTGTCAACTACATGCCATAACTGGCACCATAATTCAAAATTTTTTTCAAACGGAGTTAACACTATGTCTGCCTGTTCCTGTAAACTGTAATTCTATTTCAGTTAATAACAAACTTTTAAAAACCAAACTATTACTCTTACTCAGCCAAGTCACGTCGCCAATCCATAAAAGTAGAATATTCTAATTGGTTATATTCTTTAGCACTCATTTCTTTACTCCACTTGGGCCTATACAAAAATAATAAGAAAAAACAATTTAAACAAAATTTATAAATTTTAAAATATAGGGGCATACTTTCGGGGAATGGGCAAAGATTCAGTTTTAGATGCTAAGGCATTTTCACCAACATATCCATAAGCTGGCAAAACAAAAATAACATCGTCTCTTTCTAAAATAAAAAATAAATAACAAGTTACACACAATTTCAATTTTTCAAAACTTCAATTCACAAATAATTATTTGTGATATTACCTTCGAACTCCTTGGTGGCAGCTTGAGCTGTACAGAGAAATTCATCTAGTTGTTTATTTTCTGTTATAGAATTGGGAGTTGGTATTGGTTCCCCAGTTGGAGCTACCTATATATGCATATTAATTTAAAGTTACACTAATGTTGATTGTTGCTACCGGTATATGATGACATCATATTTTGAATGTTATTAACTTACAATAGCCAATTCCTTATTTTTCAACCTTCTCTGTTTTTCTCGTGTTTTCTTGTCTCTTACTAAACTCTTCCCCAAATTTATTCCGTTTTTCGAGGCACTAGACATAATGTAAACGATGGTTGGAAACCACGTTATTACAGTAGTAGACGTTAAGCCTACTGGGGATCTTGAGTTTGCGCACTCTAACGGCAGTTTCAGAAACGATAAATTTAAAACTAAGATCCAAGTCCAAGATTAATAATTTATTTCATACAAAATTACAACTGTAAATAGAATAGGAATTTTTTTCTCTTCATAGAAATTTTTTAATTGAATCATTTTCTGTTCCTGTGCCTACAACTTCATGTTCTGGATTCTTGGTAGTCACATCACGTTCGCCAGCTAACATTTCATCTGTTCAAAGCAGCGAGAGGAGTAAATGTTTGATTTTTTAATCAAAACTATATCCATAACTTCCATAATATTATACAATATTTAAAGAGACTTACCAACAAGCGATTTAGCTACCGGATCTTTAATTCCGTACAAAAGTCGACGTGGATTATGATCCGGTGTTTGCTCGACCTATTTTCGGGAGGAAGTTTACAAAGTTTGGTCTATTTTAATAAAACGGTAAAATAATAGTTACTTGAATCGGAGTGCGCACAATTTCCACAGTCGGAGACCGAGGGTCCACATTGAGAACACGACTGGCCATTTCAGAATCCACAATGGGTGTTCCATCGCCAACTTTAATTTCCCTTACTTTACTTGTTGTTACTCCCATTTCTAAATGACTCAGAAACGAACAAAACTCGAGAAAAGGATTTTTTTTTAGAAAAAAAAGGCCCGACGGTCCATAACAACAAACGACCAACGGCTGTTCTTCCAACTTGGCGCCATCAACTGCAGCGCCACACACCAATTGCGGGCAACAAAAACAAAAGTAAGAGCGCTTCATCTTAAGAGAAAAGTTATTGATTAAAGGGGTTTAAAGATGAGTGAACACTCGAATGGGCTAATTCGATTAATATTTTTTGATTTTTTTTTAATTAAGAAAACAAAACAATGAATAAAATGAGTAAAATAAAAATTAAATGAAAAGTTTTTTTTATTTCCTACCGCCGTCTATGCCACAAACACGTCGATTTCTGTAATTTCTATACACATACATATGACAGGACGAAATGATACATTTTCTAACATGGTAATTTAGCAGTATTTGATAGTATTTGATGATTTTTTTTTTTGTTGTTTACTACCCGAAGTCAAAATAAAGTAAAAAGCACCCAATAGGGTGGACGAAATATTTGTTCAAAAAGGCTACTAAATAATTTCACAATTAAATCTCAGGAAGACCTATCTGATTTTTCAGATTTAATAAAATAACAACACAAAAGAAAAACAGTAACTTAAATTATTTTTTTTGAAATCCCAGTTTCAATAAAGTCTATCAGGTACTAACAATAATAAAAAATAAAATAAAAATAATTAAAAAAAATAACATGTAAAAATATTTTCAAAATCGAACATGTAAAATGAAAAGGCAAAGCAGAAAAAGCCCACGTATTTACGTACGTACGCACAGATACGGTACAGACGAAAAACTACAAACAACGTTTCTAAATATTGTTAGTATGCAAAATAAAAGTAAATGATACAATTTTGCATAAGATTGCATCAACATGTACATTCCAATATGGCAGGTAATTTAAGTAGAGTACATTGAAAAAATACATACAAAGTTTTGCATCACAGTAGATTCGGTTACATCTAAAGATACGTATACAAAGAAAGAGCCCAGTCTAAAAGGAGCTAACGGGTTATATCGGGAGGAGAAAGGAGGACACGGCACGCGGCACGGCACGGCACGGCACGGCACGGCACGGCACGGCACGGGCGCCTCAAAGATCGTGGTCGACGGAGTCCAATCCTAAGTAAACGCAACAAACAAACAACTGTGCTGTGCTGTGTGTCACAACTCAAATAGATATCCAATATCCATCCATCCATCCATCTAATATCCGAAACAACGTGACAAACTGACATGCAGGTGACCGAAAGTGAAACCCAAACTGCCCACAAACTGCCAGTCGTACGGTACGGTAATTTGATTGAGACCAAAGGCACAGGCCGACGCCGACGCCACCCGCCGTTACCTGCCGCCCGACCTGCTTCATCGCTGTACCTGCAGTTACGCACGGACGCAGCACGGACATTGCTACGAACGCAGCGATGGACGCGGGCGGCTATCACAGCTGAAGTTTGCGACATTTCACAAATTTTGTTGGTGTTGCTGGTGTTGTTCGTGTTGCTGATGAGGATGATGCTGATGTTGCTCGTGTTGCGAGTGATGGTGTTGAGATGACAAGTGTGCGCCCAGATTAAGGGGACCCGGTGGAGGTCCGGCTGTTGAAATAGCCACATGGTTGTCGTCGTTGGCGGAAATTCCGTTGTTGGTGACACCCGAAGAAGCGGCGGCGACGGCAGCGGCGGCTGCCAAAATCGACTCCCGTTCCCTCCGCTCCGCGGCCGCTCGACTAAGCACGTACTGCGCAGCAAACTGATGCTTGGGATCCATGCGCATGTGTTCCATGTGACTCAACAAACCTGCGAGAGTTACAAGCATCGAAACGCTGACCCCTCGACTCGGACACACCCCCTCCAAACATCATCATCCACTCACCTGACTCCTGAGTGAAGACGCTCTGGCACACGCTGCACGGCCACATTCGGAGCGGGGACGCCATACTTGACGTTTCTGGATGACTGGCAATGTGTTTACGTAAAGAACCTTCGTTCACGTAAGTCTTCCCGCATACCGGACACGGATGATTGGCCATACGACGTTTGCCTAAACCGAGAAATAAAGCTAAGAAGAAAAAAAAACTCAAAACTCTCAAGTAGGGCTAAAGTCATATCATCAACTCTATATCTCAATACTGTATCTGATAGATAGTCTATCTCACTCTCATCTCGCGCGCTTCCAACTTTTCTTTTGCATTCATGTTTCCTTCCACCGACAATTCGGCTTGTGCTTGCATTGCACGCTTTTCCAATTCCAATTCCTCTTCTTTAGCTTGACAGTATACAAATGTACATACACTTTGACTTACCTTACTTTGTGCCATTGGTAAATTCATCTCTACACAGCTTCGCGCTATATCAGTTAGGGTAATGTAAAAATGCAATGACAGAAAACTGCACTTATGCTCTATAATATCACGACTACGCATTTACACTTAGGCATATATTCCAGCAAATATACTTGTACTTTCTTTCACTCATTCGCTCATTCAGTTCTTATATGTGTTGTAAATTGAGTGTGTGTTCTTCACTGTGATAAAAGAACCCTTTGAGCGAACGCACTGAAAAAGGACAAGGAAAGGAATTAGGAAACCGCGCCTACATTTCTCGTTAATAAACTCGAATTCGAATTCCAAGCACTCAAATTGAGATTTTGTTTTTTTGCAAAAATAATCATCACTATAATAATCATCAGTTATGTAAATCCACTAAAAGTAAAAATACTGAAAACGAATAGATGTTTATGGGACTCAAATGCGGGGGACTCAAAGGGTTCCTCCTCCAGTGAGTCGGAATCACAGCACAATCGCTCAACCGGTTATTTCCTTTTTTAAAATCATTTTTTATTTCAATAATAATTGCAAGTCAAAAAAAAAATCGAACATTGTTTTTTTTGTTTCGTCATCAGTTTACAGTAAAATTGGATTAATTAATTAATTAATTAATTTTTAATATAATTGTACAGCAGATTGAACACTGCATTAGTCAACTACAAAAACCAACTGCGCCCTCCAAGTGCCTTCCGCCATATTTGATACACACAAATTACACTAATATTTTTTATAATAATAATTATATTATTATTATATATATAAAAAAAGAATATCTTGTTTCGACAACTACCACTTATCAATCGATTAACCTAAGTGAGAGACGAGGGCGCGACATATTTGAGTGATGAGGTAGTAGACAAAGTGAACCACCCAAAATCGAGCGAGGAACTCATGGCACCGAGGAACAAAACTCGCCACAAAAATGCAAAAAACCAGACACACATTCCTGAATTTGAGCAGAAAAGCAACACCGTAGTCTCCATTTTGTTTTGTTTAGTTTTTTGTTTTCTTTTTATCCAAAAAACTATTCTACTTAGGAACATGATAGTCATAGTCAGTAGTTTGTTTATTGCCACACACACACACAAGAGTGTCTTTTTGTTTAATTTTTCAAAATGTCTTGTCCTCGACTTCAGATTTCAAAAAATGTAAAATGTTTTAAAATTTAAAAAAAAATCTTTTAAAATAAAATAAGAAAAAAAATACAAATTATTAAAAGAAATGATAATAATAATAATAATAATAATAATAATAATAATAATAATAATAATAATATTAATATTAATAAAAATAAGAAGGGAAAAACAATAGAGGTCAAAAGGGAAGAAATGATAAAATGTCAGGCAGGCGAGTGACTTCGGTGCCCAATTTTTTGTTTCAACTCAATATATATATAATATTTTGATTCATTTTTCAAGTTTAATAATAATCTGTCTAATAATTTTATTTATTTTAGAAATATTTTATATATTTTATTTTATAACTTTTTAAGTTGTTTATTATAACTCAAATTTGGACAGCACTATTCAAAATTGGGCTGCCGTTTGATATGATATTATTAAGGAACGTGCTAATGGATGGTGGTGATGATTTAAAGTTTCTTTTAAATTATAGAAGAAAAAAATTTAAAAAAATTAATTAAAAAAAATAAAAATAATAAAATGAAAATAAAGATTAAACAAAATTAATTAATATTTATATATATTTAAAGATAAGATATGGATATTATATGATCGTATACTGGGGGAAAAGAGTTGAGCAACGCGCACATGGCGTCCGCACGAACACTTTGGCATTGTTCGATCATGAAAAACTGATCAACACATTGGTATACATACCGGAAGCAAGTTCAAATTAGTCAAGGCGGTATATATATAATAATACATTATTATATATAGATATATATTTATATATATATATTTATATATTTTTATAGTATAAGTTTGCGACTGCAGCCACTCCCCAATGAGTATACAAATGACCAACATTTGAGTCCCATAAGCAAAAAAATGTACAAACATCAGGTGCAATGACCAGCGCCAAAAAGAAAAAAAGTAAAATGTAAATATTATTTTTTTATCAAAAAAATAAAGGTGGGAGGAAAATGTGAATCAACAACGACGTTATTATAAAGTGAAAAAGAATTGCAGATTCAAGAGGTGACAGACAGAGAAAGTTTGAGACAGAGAATTAGTTGTACTGACACAGGACAGGACAGGACAAAGGACCTTTTGAGTGCTTGTTACATAGGAAATAAATATGTAAATAAAAATTCACGTCGATGTCCTTTTTTTCGTTTTAAAAAAACGGACGAATACTTTGTTTAATTAAATTTTTTAAATTTGATTAGTGTCCGATTTGACTACGACCGATATCGATATCTATCGGTGAGCATAAATGGCGCGGAGTTAGAGGAGTATGAGTTGGTGTTAGAGGGGTGAAAGGTAAGACGGGTTCTAGGTGAACGGGAGGACGGAGAAAGATAAAGAGAAAGGAAGTCACTGGTGGATGGCTCGCCTGCCTGGGCGTCTGGGGCCCCCGTGACGTAAGATTACAAGTTCAAGAAGGAGGGGCCAGTGGACAGAGGTGGAGGCGGCAAAGGCAGTGGCCTTGCCGGCGGATGCGGAGGAAGGAGGGGAAATGCGCGGGCGTGGGCGTGGGTGTGGCCGCCACCCCCTCTCTTGCGGGCTCTCTTACTTGCGACCCCGGTGGCATTAGGATCCTTGTGAGCTGTGCGCATATGATCCATGAGTGCTTCACTCCCGAGAAACATCTTGTGGCACATGGGACACGATTGCGAATTTTGACCGCCAATGAGAGCTGCGTGTTGCTGTTTTAATGAAGAACAAGAAACAAGAAACGATCTACATTAACATCACATTCATTCATTCATTCAAGTAGGTGAAATGTTATTTCGATTCGATTCGAATTTCGAATTTCGAATTTCGAATTTCGAATTTCGAATTTCGAATTTCGAATCGACCTAACCTTGGAAGTATGTGTGCGCAGGCTGCTCTCAGAGGCGAAACCTTTGCCGCAAATAGAGCAGTGGAAGGGTCTATTCTTGGATCTTTCTACTTGGCTGTCGTGATTTCGAAGATGTTGTTGTAGGTTGGACAGCTGGATAAAGGCGCGTCCGCATTCTGGTAAATGGCATTTATAGGGTCGCTCTCCTGAAAATGGAAAAAAACAAAATATATTCACTTACACTAACCTAGAGAAAAAAGAAATGGCAATTGGGGTATGCAGTTGTCGGTTTTCACATAGCCGACGTCAATTAACGCTGCGTCAATGTCGGATTAGGTCCATTTGGTCTAATGGAATTGCCAACCGAACAGTCCTAGGTCGATCGAGGGATCCCCTTCTCTTATTTAACTGCGTTTGCTAGGTGAATCGTTCGTCCATTACTCATGAGCCCTTCCATCATCCGTCTCTTGACTCATTCAACCCTTTGGTGCGACGTGACCGGGCGACGCGCCGTTTGAAAAGGGGGAAGTGCGAGTGCTTTTTCATGTTTTGTCCGAGCATGTAAATAAGGCGAATGACGTCAGCGGATGAGAGAGACTCAAGTCTCTGACACCTCATGAGAAACCCAAAGGGGCGGTATACGAACTGCCCTCCTTCTTTGCCCCGACACTATTAAAAATGAATGGCGGCAAGCCACGAGGCTCCCCTCGAGGGCGTGGTGCTCTCGTGCCTGGGAAAGCGAGCGCGTGCAAGGTCAAAGGTGCACGTGGTACACACGACGGGACTCATCACGGAAACAACAAAAACCCACGCAAACTCTTTCACTACCTACTATCACACCTCAAAAACTCAATTATTAAATTAAACTTTTCCCTTCCGTTTTACTACATTTTTGTTCTATGTATACGTACATCAATTACAATTTGCATATCAATTTAAATATAGTCCTATCCTATTTATCAATATTTTATTATTATTACTTTAGTTCAAAAAAGAAATGAAAAAAAAAAAAAAAATTAAGGTGTGTCCACCAAAAGCAATGGTTGATGGGGGTCCCTTTCGCTCTCGCTCTCCCTTTCTTTCTTTATGACGTTGATGTCCACTGCCAATGCAGATGGCGCTCCCTTGGCAGTGGCTCATTTACATGCGGGCGTCTCCCCCATACCTGGCGGGAAGGGCTCGCCATCCATTACCCTTTGTATGCCTCTCAAGATGAATTCGGCTGGTGGGCCCGCAGAATAACCTTTTGGCGCGCGATAAATCACGAGCTCCGTGGCATCCCCCCTTCTCTTCTCACAACAACAACAACAGCAGCCGCTGCTTGCCTTCGCTTCGGCGTTCGTTCATTCCTTCTTCCTTCCTTCCTTCCCCACCCTCCTCATCCTGGTTGCGCCTCATGCAAATGAGTCCTTTGTTCCCCATCGCTGGGCCCATTGGCGAGCCCAGTTCGCTTCCCCGAGGATTTATCCCGAGTCATAGTGGCCGTTGGCCCATCTGCGCCTCTTCTCTTGTGTCCGACGCTGACCGTTCACGTACTCTCCCGTCTCCCCCCTTTCTTATCACCCAGCGCCCGCGCGTCCGCTCAGTCCCCGCATTTTTCTCGCTAATTAATTAAAAGTGCTAAAAAATTAATCTCATGTACACTGGCAATGAGATTCAAGCGAGGAACGACCAATGCGGACGCGGCTTGGAAATCTCACCCTTCGACAGCCAATGAGGAGAACCGGCTTAAATGGGATTCCAATTAATCACTCGAGTTGAGTGACGCGCGCGCGTTGCAATGGGGGTTTGCATACTGACCCCTAATCTCCCCCATCGCATCCCTCGATTCCCACTTGGAAACATTTGTTCTCTTCTCGGGTCGCTCGAGCAGCGGAACCAATCGCGCCTACTGCAACGGGACCCCTCAAGCCGACACCCAGGGCGACCAAGGAAAAAAATAACAAAAAACAAAAGACACTTTAAAAAAAAAAATAAAATGAAAGAAAGAAAGAAACAGAAAGAAAAAGAAGAAAAAAAACAAACAATCCCAGGGACCGGTTACCAAACATGACGTCACTGTTTCAATGGGTTACGGTACCGTTAAAAAACTGAAAATGTAAACTAGGTGATAAGATAAAATAAAGATAGGGTAATAAATGTTTCGATTTTTTTCTTTCTCAAGAGATGGAGAGAGAAAGACCGGTTTACTAAACGTGAGTTAATTTTTAAAAAGATTACGGTGGTTTAAAAAAATTAAAAAGGTGTGTATAATTGCCAGGTTTAAAAGATGTGATAAAAAATGAAGATTGGACCGGTTAATAAATATAAGGCCATTTCCTTTCACGCAAAAAAAGAGTAAACAAAAATGGCGTCAAAGAATGAGTGCTGATCTGAGTGCAGAGAAAAAAACAATTGCAGTTTACTGTTTAAACAGTGGCTTTTAGGAGAGTTGTTAAACGTGTTGTGGTTTTTTACAGCTCGGGAAAAAAAATTGAAATGCTAATAAATCTCGTTTACGTAGACCGAACGAATTAAATGAAATAAAAATATATTGTTTGTCGTTTTACATAGAAAAATTGTGCTCCTATTGGGAATATTTTTCTACGTTTATTATAGAGGAAAAATTAAAGATTATGCAAAATTGAATGCGATTAACTATAATTATCGTTAAAAAAATCTATTGGACTAAATTTGCATGTATTTCAAAGAAGCAATAAGGTCTAATTTTTTTCCTGAATAAATTTTCTACTGATAATATCTAAGAACAAAAATAAACTAAAAAAAATGCAAAATAAACTAGAATGTAATAATTAAATTATAAATTTATTTTTTTAAAAAAATAATCAAAGGCTAATAATCAACAGTATTTTAAACCCGTTATTCTTTATCCTTGATTCAGCCAGCAGTGAAATCTATATTTTTTCCTAAAAACCATACCAACAAATTGAAAAATTATGTAAAAAAAAAAAAATACTTTAAAAAACCAAAGATGAATTTTTTAAAGTTTTTTTAAACCGGTTATCTTTTCTCCTTCAATCGGCTATCGATGAAATAATTATTATTTTTCTATAAACACCATCCCAATAAGGGGAAAAAAATTAAAAAAACCAACACGCACATACAACACAAGCAAAAACAAGATGCAAAAACTAATTGCAACGATTATTCACATTGTTATGAAATAAAAATACAAGGTAACAAAAAATGAACATGACGTCATATACGATATTATCAATGGCAGCCAAAATATAACCGTACAAGCAAGAACCGCTCGAAGCTGAAATTCGGCTCAAATTACACCCGAGCGGACATCAAGTAACGAAACCATACACTCGACTAAATCCTAAGATTGGATTTAATTAAAAACCCCTTCTAGTATATTTAAAGTAGCCGGAACAATTGACCAAAACAAAGTGTTATTCATTGGCCAATATTAACAACATTCTGGTTCTCCCCAGGCACAATGTGCAGTGTCCAGTCTAGTCTCTCTCTCGCTTCCTCTAGCCATCCAGCGCGTGTCCACTCTCGCACTAATTCATTCACTATTCATTCATTCACCAATGAGAAGGAAGGGTTTAATTTCTTACCTGTGTGTAGCCGTGTGTGCTGCTGGACATGAGATAGTTGCTTGAATCTTCTTTCACAGTAGGAGCACTTGTAAGGCTTTTCGCCCGTGTGGATTCGAATGTGCTGAACCAATTGATGATTACTGGAGAACGACTTGAGACATTGCTGGCACTGATGAGGCTTCAATTCGCCGCGATGAACCTCACGAGCATGGTGCTGCATGGCCGACTTGTGCAAAAAGATCTGCACAAACAAACACACACACGAAACTGACCACACCCGACGAAAACCACACCAACAACAATAACAAGATATAACCCATAAAAACAAACTACCGCTATGAGTGTGAGCAACCAAAAAGAAAAAATAAGGACAAAAAAATAAACCCCGAACCACAAAGTAATAACCCTTTGGTCTCGTCCATCACGACTCTAGCCGCCATCTTGAAGAAGACCGGTTTCACGACAACCCTTTAAGCTCCAACCGATTTATTTCGCACCTGCAACGAACTCAACGTAGGCCCAGAAGCAAAAGGCGAAGGACGGGGACCGCCACATGCTAACGGGGAAGAGTCAACCGAATCAGCGTCGGATCGCGACACGGCGCGCTGGGACGGACCCACCGCGTTCCCGTGAAGCGAATACGAGCCGCCGCCTCCGCCTCCGCCTCCGCCCCCGCTCCCGTTCCCCGTGCCTGATCCATCGTTGTTTTGTTGGCCATTGTTCACCTGAGGAACTCCGCTGTTTGTACCCTGAAAAAAAAAATTGAAAAAAATTAAACGATAAAAAGAAAAGTGGAAGAAGAAAAAAGTCGAAATATTCCAGTCGCAGGAAGAAAAAAATGTTGTGTAAAAAAAAAGATATAGTGAGAGGCCATGAACGAAACACGCAAGTGAGACGCGGCGCAGACGCCGGAAAGAGATCGACCGCGGGTTGCGTAAAAAAAAGAAAAGAAGACAGCAAAGCCGGGAGTCGTTCGGCCGAAGCTCTGGGAAGTCTTGCGAGGCATCGATGGACATAGGACTCACCTGATGAGAAGAGGAACCCAGAGGAGCCATGGAGAGCGCAATCCTTTGCGCTCAGCGTCGGCAGCTCATGAAGAACCGCTCGGTATTAAGCATTTACATTTTTTAGATGAGGAGAAAATCAATAATTTTTCCAAAGCGGCGTTCAAGCGTGCGTCCCTCCCCCAACCAGAGAGAGAGAGAGATGTGCGCGCGCGCAAAAAAGGGGCGCCTCGAGCCGAGCCACATGAATACTCGTCCTGCTGGGACAAGATGGCGGAGGGTGGGGATGGGGACAGCAAGAAAAAGGTGCCACAAACGACAACGGGGTGTTTTTATGATAAACAAAACAAGCCATTAGCGCGACAAAAATAAGCATACACACCCTCCCTTACCGACGTGCAATGGACGCGCCGAAAACGCAGCTGAAAGGGGTTGATCATTTTGACACCGAGGGAGAGAGATACCACGTTCAACCCTTTGGTCCCAACAATCAGGGTCCGGGAACGTAGCGTCAAAAAATCAAAATGGTTGAAACGTCAATAATGAATAAGCAAAAACGGGGTCCACGGGAGGGGGGAAAACCAAACGAAAAAACTCGCAATAAATAAATAAGTAAATAAATAAATAATAAATAAATAAAAACCCATAAACCCCAAAAAATCCATTTGAAAAAAAAAATAACAACAAAAAACAGAGTTTCGAGTTTCGTCTTACCATTGAAGAGGACTCGAGTGGTATTTGCAGGATTTGACTTGACCACATTTTGACTTTTGTGAGGTGAACCAACGCCAGCGCTTTCTTAAGGACGCAAATCCCCCTCGCCTCACCTCAAAAGTCTCACACACCACCCCCACAATGCTACCGTTCTCACCTGAAACCATGTGGGAACTCGATGGTCGAGCTCGTTATCAGATTCAAGAGGTAAACAAAGACAAACACAATCACATACACAAGCAACGACACTTTGCAGCAAAAAAATATCACTCGGAAAAAAAAAGACACACCCCCGCGCCATGAGGTGAAGCACCTGAAAAATAATCAAAGCTTAGGGAAGGCGCCACTTTTTCTTACCGCCTGGCTTATCCCAGGTGAGTCAGCCCCGATAGCCTTTAGCGTCTCTTTGCTAAGATTTATAGACTGTAATTTCAACAAAGTATTGTAATTAAGCATAGCGAACCAAGAAAAACTCATCAACGTGGACTTCTCTTGACAAGAACTTGTCCCTCGTCATCAGTGAACGCGATCGCATCACATACAGTGTGTTTTAATGAAGAAAATGTGATTCCGCGTGCATAAAAAATACGCGGGGCTTCGTTTTCAATTAAAAAAAGAGAAGCAAAGAAAAAAGAGAAATTGCGAATCGGTCCCCGTTACCCTCTATTTCGCTCGTTTTCGTGTAGCGTTTTTGCCCACCCCCTTTGGGTGCTATTAATTGGCTCGGTTAATAAGAGATCGCCCACCCAGCCGACAATTACCAGGCCAAGGTACGTATCTGGTAAAGAGGGAGGTAAAAGGAGGAGAGGAAAGGGGGGCTGCGAGGGAGGTGCTAATTTGTGCTTTGTTTCCGCACTAATTCAATTTATACAACTCGAAGACACTCCGCCGCCATTAAAGTGAAGCTAACGAAATTTCCAGTTGGATTGACGAGCTACGCCAAAAAACACCCACTGGACACACAAATTAATAAATAAATGATAAATAAGGGAAAGTAAGAAAAAAGAAAAAGAGAAAGAGAAAGAGAAAGGAGGGAGAAACAAAGATGGTGGAAAGCTTTGACGTCATCATGTTGGTCAACATCTCCCCTCCCTCTCCGTTCAGCCTCTAAACATCAATAGGACCAAGGGGCGGAGGATGTAAACAAGAGACACGAACGCAGCTGGTCACAACAGCACAACGGACTCAACGGGTTAAGACGTTAAGACAAAGGAAGGAGCGTGAAAAATATGGCGACCGATGTCGGATTTAGGAGCTGCGAGATCAAAGGTGAGGAAAAAGTGACCGGTTTCTGTGGGAGAAGATGAAAACAGAGCGAGGGGAACGAGGAGGGGAAATTCTCATTAACGATCCGAGATGGCTTCATCTTAGGAAATTAATAAATTAATTAAAGATGAACGTCTTGGGGCTTACGACTTATTAAAAACTAGAAACGAACGCGAAAGGCCAAAAATCTAAAAACTCATACGGGCGAGTAAAAAAAAAAAAANAANANANANANANANAANANANANANATATATATATATATATATATATATATATATATATATATATATATATATATATATATATATAGTAGTA
>JH431842.1:115744-128887 GCA_000239455.1 Strigamia maritima | reverse complement strand
AACGTAACGTAACGTAAACGTAAACGTAAACGTAAACGTAAACGTAAACGTAAACGTAAACGTAAACGTAAACGTAAACGTAAACGTAAACGTAAACGTAAACGTAAACGTAAACGTAAACGTAAACGTAAACGTAAACGTAAACGTAAACGTAAACGTAAACGTAAAACGTAAAACGTAAAACGTAAAACGTAAAACGTAAAACGTAAAACGTAAAACGTAAACGTAAACGTAAAACGTAAACGTAAACGTAAACGTAAACGTAAACGTAAACGTAACGTAAGTAATGTAACGTATATATATATATNTNTNTNTATGTGTNTTGTTTTTTTTTTTTCTTTTTTCGGAGCCTTTAATTAACAAGTAGTGAAATAATGTGAAATAATTAAAGAAATGGAATATTCGAAAACTGTGTGGTTGGTTTCTGAAGTGAGTGTTGAACCCCACGAAAAGCCACCCCTAAGACTCCCACCTCCACTCCAAACAGAAAAGAAATTTCCCCTCCCCCGTTCCACTCACTGTTGCGGGGAAAGAAAAGGGAGTCGCGGAATCCCACTTGACTCAACCTGGCTCCTCACCTGGCCATTCCAGGCACGTGCTACCACTCTACAAAAGGTAACCTGCGACTGTACTCAATCGCAACACTATTTCACATATCTAATTCTGCATTCACTTTCGACCCAACTTAATTTTATTTATTCATGGGATTTTTTTCTCTTTTTTCTTTATTTTTGCGTAGAAAATTAATTCCGCAGGAAATAAGAGACAAAGATGGATGAAGATAAGTGAAGACAATATGGCAATGGGAAAAAGAGAAAATGGACGTATTTCTTTCTATCCGTTAGAAACCACTCGAGTTGGACCGGATTTGAAAGCTGTTGTTGGTGCTTTGCTTTTGGCTCCGTGTTGACTGTTTGCTGTGAGACAAAAGAACCCAACCCCCAACCAACCGATTGAAAGGACGTGCAGGACAAAAATGGCCGCCCCAACTCAAGTGACAACTTGAAGAGGATTTGGATAAAACAAAAAAACCGTTTGGGATTTAAAAGATGATTGTATAATTAAAATTAATTTTTAGAAAAATTTGTTAATTATGGTTCGAACTTTCGGTCCATTTTACCGACGTATAACTAGAGATAAAATTTCTAACCTTAAAAAAATTGAGAAAACTTGTGCAATGTAATTAGAGCTACCTCGAGGAAATTTTAATCACTTTTACCTGATCAAAATGGAAATTTAACTGCACTCTCACTCAAATTAGTAGAGTTGCATTTTTTTCTCCTCATTTTTCTAATATCTTTGAATATTCAATGTAGAGCGACGCCTCATTGGTCGATGCTGGTCACACGAACCACTCAGCATGTAGCAATGGCCGCCGCGTGAATGATTGCAAATGAGTCAAATGTCAATTAGGGTTCATAAACTGGACGCGAACGCCCTCGGACCGTTCGCAGATACAACGAGTTAAAAATAAGAATTGAAAAGCCAAAACGATCAAGTTGAAAACAAGATGAAGATAAAGATGAAGATGCTCCTACCTGATGACGATATCACGATGATGAGTAGAAGAGGAGGAAGAAGAAGCGCATCGTCAACAAGATGCCACAGGAACGCAAAAGTGGTGTGCACCCCGAGGGAACGCTGCGCAAACGACGATTCACCAACAGCATTGGCCGGCAGGGCACAAGGGAGTTCTTTTTTCCTTCTTTCTTTTTTTTTTTTTTTTTTTTACTTTTTTTTGGTTTTGAAGGAGAGAGCGAGGTGACGCAGGCCTCACGTGAAAAATCCCTTGAGTTATGAGGAGAGGCGCCATTGTTCCACTCACTGTTACTTCACCTGAATCACCCGGGCTGAAAGGGTTAGACAGGCACCTGAGGAGGGAAGGGGATTCGAAGAGGGGATCCACCATACTGCCTCATTTGAATGTGCAAGAACCTCATTTGCATAACTTGCCCGCAGCTTTCTTTCTCGGAACGAAAGGGTTACGCACTGATGGCACACGAGCCTCGCTCGAGGACCCGCTTCAAAGAAACTGATTTCGAGGGAGCCAACTTCCTGGCCAACACCCACGCCCCCACGCGACCCCAAAACCCACCTAACAGATGCGAGAAAACAAACAAATAAACAATTCTATAACCCGCAGAAATATAAACCCATCGACAAACCGCATCCGAGATCTGCAGAAACGAAACGCCACTTCAAAGGTTAACTACAGTTCGCCCAATGACCCGACTCACCTGGTCGGAGGCCACATCGATCCGGCGAAACGCGCTACAAATGATCCACCAACCGAGAGAAATGGACATTACATGAGAAAAAGTAATAATAAAGTTAATAAATAAAAAATAACACGATGTAATTTCCCGCCAAAAAAAATAAAAACAATACTAAAAAGGTGTCTAGGAGACGCGGGCGGTTGACAAATGTCAGCTTGATGACTCCATCAACCAAGACAAGGCGCAATTTTAGGGGCTTGAAAACAGAACATTGGACTCGCACTACACAATTACACGACGCATACCTGAGTTTTTCATTTATCCCCTAAGTGGGTCTTTTTCGTTCGAGAGACACCCGCTTAGTTATTAAAACAATAAAAAAAAACTTTTTTTTATATAAAAATGGGGATGATGAAAAAGATGAGGACAGCAGCTGGTTCACCTGGACGAATTTTAAAGAGTAAGGGCTAATTAATATATACACACACATTTCCAACGACTTTTCCCCCATTGTCTTAACGATTGAAATATTAATTCAGTAAAAAAAATGTATAACGAAAATTAAATTAAATTATTATAATGAAAATAGAAAAAGAAAAAAAAATGTGTGACCAAGGGGCATCTAGAAAATAATTAGCCAGAGACGTACTTCAGTTTCAAACCTTAAGACAATAAAAGCACCAGGCAACGGACAACTGTAAAAAATCTTGCGTTGGTGGTTTGTGTGAAGATCTAGATTAAGGGAATGATAAGAAATGTTGGGAGGAGGAATGTAAAGAGGGGAACATCTTCCTCCGCCCCTCAATCTTACGGCTGATTAGCCACACACAAGGAGGAAAGTGAGCAGCGGGTCCCTTCCCCATACGGGGTAAGGCAATAAAAAAAATAATAAAAAAGAAAAAAGAGAGGGACGCGAAGGGACGGCAGGAGAGAGAGAAAGGGAAAGGGAAGTTGTACGCAACGCACTTGGCACTTGGACATGTTGAAGTATGGAAAGAAAAAAAATTTCACGGCCATATTTTAAATAGAAAATAAACTTAGGCCTTAATGAACGGAGCGCAGCTACGCGGAGCAGCATCTTGGCGCTGAATAGTCGCCATATTGAACGCTCGTTCAAATAGAGCGGGTAGGGAGATGAGGGAGGGGTCAACGAAGGCCAGTGGTCAAATGCGATACCCACCACGTGAGCTTGAGGGGGTGGTCCTTGCGTGTTGAGTGGTCTCATGATGCGTCGTTGGTTGTCGAGCGACGGTGCGTGGCTCATCGATGCGTCTCGGCGCGTCTCGGCGATGCGAAAAAATCACGAGCGCAAAGGGGTGCCGCCGACTCGACTCGACGACCAACACTTTTTCGTTGGGCGCGGCCATAAAAATCCCCCTCCCCCCATACCCATCTTTTCTCCCCCACCCTACACCTCCTTGTTTATCGTCAGCAGCGAGAAGCGACGTCACAGCTCAGTGTGGCAATCAATGGCAGGAGCCAAGGTGCCTCCCTCACCGAGCGTCTCCTCTCTCATCCAACACACCCCACTTCTCATCCCCGAGCTCGTTTTCATCTTGCCTGATGCACTAAAATGGCGCCCTCTTTTTTTATTTAACTTTGTACTTCTTCGGTCCATTTTCCTGCTTTCTTCGCGCATGGACATACGAGGACTTTGACTTCAGTTTCCGATATTTCGCGTCCCTTAGACATCGTCGTTTATCACCCTTTAAACCCGATGTTCCGATGACGCATTCGTAACGCAGTAATGGCAAAGGATGGGTGGGAGTCGTGAGTCACGCATCGATCGGAGCTCGGCCCGAAAGGGGAATACTGACGTCACAGCCGCCGTCGCCACTGAATAAAGAATATGCAAACACACGCAGAGAAGGCTGGGAAATCATCAATAATCCTTTTGCTCTTCGCTTTTTTCGCAACACCCAACACCTCCCTCATTGACGGACATTCACATAATCCAAGAAAAAGATTGAACACATGTTTTATTTATTTATATTTTTTTTTATAATTTAAAAAAAAAAATGAAGGAACATTGAACTCAAGATTTAACTATTAAAATGACAAATCAAAAGCATCTTCATTTGTCTGAATTTTCTCACGTTTCACTCAAAATTGACTCATGGCGGCTCGTCAGAACAACTGATCATCTGATCATATGAAGATGCAACGCGAGCTTCATTTTTTTTTATTATCAAATATATAATCATTATTTTTCCTTCGAGATTTTTTTTTCTTTAATAAAAAAAAAATAAGAAAAAGAATAAATTATATGATTCATTGAGATGATTTCTTTGATTTGTTTGTATCACGCATATTCAAATGGCATTCAGCAAGTGCCAGGTGACAAGTTCGTGCTTGGTTGGCCAGGTGCGTGGTCCGTTGGTGCAAAGTATTCATTTCCTACGGAAATGAGGTAATAAGCGCTTACTGCATCTGTTGTCGTTGTGTTTTTCTGGTGGGACGAGTCTCTTGATTTGCCGATCCCCTCTACTGGACGTCTCTCCCTATCCTATATTCATCTCATCTTTAATTTTGCTCAGATAAATCAGGCGAACAATAATTCATTATTTCACTCACAAATTTCATATTCTAACTTAGTATACCGTATATAAAAAAAATATTCTAAGCTATATATTTTTTATTGAAAAAAATAATTTGTATATTTTAAAACAAAAATGTTGTGTCATCTGTTGTCGGCGTCCTTCGCCCAGTGGGTCTCGTGACCCTGTCTTTGTATCTTCCCCGACTGCTTGGGGTTGGCGGAATAGAAGGGTTATATTCAAATCCAGCAGCAGGACTCAAAGGGTTAGTGATGGCCATCGGAAGGAAGCGGTCCATTCAGAGTGGTTTAACTGGTCCTACAGGATCCGAGAGTTTGCCATCCACCATCCCATCCCCTCCCCATCTTTTTCCTTCCCCGCATTCACCTCATAAATATGACGTTGCTTGTTGTTGTTGTTTATTTTTTAAGACGCATCAGCCCAGATGGTGAGGGAAGGGGTAAAGAGCGAGATGCGATCAACGATGCAGACCACGCACACTGTTTGCCTCGCGGATAAAATTTCATCGCGGCCAGGAAACGCGCGCGAGGGACGATGTCATCATCATCATCACCATCATTGAACGAAACCTTGATCGATGTACGGGGATTCACCACCCACGCTCGCACCGCCAATGAATAAGACACGGCCGACTAAGGCTGGGTGTTGCCATGACAATCAACGACCAATGGAAAGAATTCTCTCCAATCGCAAAACGCACGAACCACATAAATTAACGAACGCTACACCAACGTCGACCCCGATGCAATTAAAGAAAAAGAGCTACACCTGCTACCCGGGGATCACCCCTTACTCCCCAACCCGCATCATGAATTAAAAACCCTGGAGTTCTAATAAAAGAGAATGGATTTTTTTAAAATGGCTGCTTACCGGATTATTTTTCAGGTGAGATGGGACGTTTTCAAGATGAGTTGGTCATTGATTCAATGTGTGCTGTGCTCCTGTACGGTGGTTTTAAATGTCGTGAAGAGAACGTGAATGAAGGCTGAGAAGAAATTCTGACCCGTTCCCTCTATTTTGATTGCTCACACACACAAATGGTCGATGGTGGCAGTAATTGAAAAGTTTACGTTCTGTGAAATTTAGCTTAAAAACTTTTTATTTTTTTAAAATTTTAAAATTTACTTTTTAATTTTAACTTTGAATTTAAATTTTCTTTCATTTTTAATTTCTTTTAATGTTAAATTGATTTGATAAATTTTAGCGTGTCGAAATGAGAAAACAATTGATAAATAAACAAGCGGAAATGAACCATCATCGACCAAATATACGAAGGAATAAGCAGGAAATAAGGCAGCTTACCTGAAAAAAATACAAAAAAAAGAAAAGAAAAAAAAAGGTGAGACATTAAAATATAAATGTAAATTTTTCGAAGAGTAAATGTTTCTGTTTAAGAGATAAAAAGAGAAATGAAGATGAAAAAAAGATACAGTTTACAAGGGTTCGACTAGGATGGATGAAAAATAGTCCAAAATTATTTCTGAAACATTTCTATGCGTTTAATAAATAATTTTATTAGTAATTAATTCGGGGAAAAAATTAATATTTTATTTTAGTAGGTTTTTTTTTAAAAATGGTTTTAATTATTTTTTATTAGAAAATGTTAATAAATTATACACGTTTGACTGAATTAAATGAGAAGATTTTCAACAGGGATAAATGTTAATTCATCAACTATCTTTACATACTAATGTTTACAAAGCTTTGATTATATTATCTATAAAATGACGTTATAGACGCAACTGCCTTTATAAAACTGCAAAAAAAAATTAATAAAAATAAAATTGTGAAGAAACAAGTAAATAATTCAAAAGCATTTTGCAATTAATTTTTTTTTGTCGATGTTATTTTAAGTTTAACAATTTTATGACTGTATATTTTTAATGTCACTTCCATTCTGTAATTTGTAATTTTTTTTTCTTTCAAGTTAATGTAACAGATGTTGTCGGATAAATATTTATTAAATAACCCCTAACTGTATCATTATTTTTTTTTGGTTTTAATTTAGTTTAGGCTTAGTTCCGAACAAAAAATAACATCAGTTATACTCGCGTAGAATCCTGTATTTATGAAATAAGTTATAATCATCCAATTCCTACTTGACTCTGTAATATTAACCGAAATTAGAATTATACAATACCGACCATTCGTTTCCTTACAAAATATTGCTAGTTATTTAAATTAATGAAGTAATGCTTCCTCCGAGACTAAACCTACTCTAAAATTTAACATTTTAAAAACCTCATAATTCTTACAGGTTTAAAAATCCCTAAGAGCAATTCAGGGCAGTATATAAATGAATATTACCAAAATCCCACTTACATTTATTTAACTTCTTTTACTAACATTTTATCCTCAAAAAATATTTTTCAAAAAAATTAGTAATTTAGCCTCCTAATTTCTCTATATTTAGTTACGTTAATTGGACATTCAATAAGCATCCGTATTATACTGTAATTCTAATGTAGATAAGGTTTGAAGATAGATAAACTGAACCTTGAAGATTCAGATAAACGTGACGTATAAAACCGAATATTACAAATGCAGTTTTTATTTTTCTTTAGAAAAACTAATTTTACCTAATATGCTAAACATGTATTCAACCAGGGATTAAATATTTGGAATTCAAGTTGTGTTTGATTTATATTAAACGGTGACTTTTGGAAACAATAGATTGAAATCGAATTATTGAAATTGTAATATTAGTGTTTTCAGATAATTTTATTTTTAAACTACGGCTTAAAAAATAAGGTAAATATCTATCTGCGCAGCCTTTTGCAATTGAAAAAGCTGCTCTGTATAACACACGATCTCGATCCTTGAAAAACGCCTATTTTAGTGTTTTAGTTCTCTAAAAAAGGGTTTTTCAAACCAAACCTTAAATTTATTAGTTTAAGAAAAGTGTATTAATTACAATTCAATCCTTTATTTTAAAAAAACACAAACAACATATACGGTATTTAACTGTTATGTCCCGTTATATGCTTCAATACGTGAAATGCAATATCTAAATAACATACTACGTACATAGATTTTATGTATGAATTTGGATAAGCAAAGTTCGTTATTGAAAAAACCTATATCAGAAGAAAACAAAACTTTAATGGTAGTTTTTGAAGGAGGAGTTGCTCATGCAAATCCGGCTATTGTTTTGTGATATGCTATAACCATTAATAGCCTTTATTAGTTAGTTTCACGCAAACAACGGTTAATTGCTTTTTTCGCGAAGAAATAAAAATGCTTCAAAATTTTCATTCATATTTTTGGAAAACAAACCTTTTTAGCGGAAAAAAAAGTACCGATTAAAAAGTACTGCATGAAAACACCTAATTATCTTCAAAAACTCATGGACACTGTATTAACGTAGATCAAGTTTAATATACAATTTTCGATGTAATTTACGAGCATAATTGTACCACGTTTTCCAATTTTAGAATATTCTATTTTCCCTCAATCTAAAAACTAAGCCTCAATTTTGCCGAGACCACAGCGAGCTGGAGGTCGATTTTTCATATTAATCTGCACCTCTAATAAAGCCGTAAATTCATCTTGGAAAATTGTGAGCTCGAGCTTTTTTTTATTAAAATTGTTACATTAACTTAAAGGTGTGAACAAACAGATTTAATCGGATTGAATGCTTCAATCCAATTGCATTATCACACTCGTATAACTTTCGGACATAAATACGACTAGTCAGCTATTAAATGCATCCATTGATTAATTTTCAAATAGGCCCACAGATTTCAATAAAACTATTTTTTTGATATAATATAATGAAAAAAATATTAATATTTAAATTCTTCCATTTGTTTAATCAAAAAACTCACCACACCACACCACATGCGTAATATTTTACAGTTAAGTAAAAAAAATTTTTTTAAATTCTGCAGGGAATTTAAAAGACTTTTAAAAAAAAGTCTCCAGAAATGGTCAAATTAAGCCGATTTTCTGCCACATTTAGGCATTAATTCATTGCATAAATATTTCTTGGAAAGCTTTTCTATTCATTTAATCTAATTCGTACGGTGGCTGCCCCTTAATTTTCAAAATAAATATATAAAAAAGCTTCTAAAATCCCGCTAATCAAATTGAGAAAATGGTAGAAAAATGATTTTCCAAAAAAAACTCCACCCTCGCAAACACAATAAAGCCGCCATTCGGGGGCTCGATTCACATCTTCAGCCATTTTCGAAGCATAAAACGGAACTATTAAAAATGAAAAGAAAACACGATTCAAATCAGATTCAACTCAATCAAATTCAAGTACATACGCTGGCTGCTAATGAAAAACTAACTAAATGAGCATCGGGTTGTCGGCTGTTCATAAAATAAAAAAACCAAAACCGGTGTGTACTTAAAAACCAAAAAAAATGCCGAACCCGAATAAACGGTGTCGAGTTGCGAGCCCACATCGATAATGACCGTAAGGAGAAGAAACACGTAGAATTATGGAAGACGACGGAAATGGGGACGAATGCAAATGACGAGTAATTATCTCGGTAATGGATGGTTGTACTTAACCGGAGCCACCAACGGATGCCGGAACGCAAGCAGCAACGTGGGAAAACAACGGACAACAGTGGCCAAAAGGGAGTGACCATAGATGACCCCGACAATTTTCCTTTCCAATTTTTTACCTCCCCCTTTTCCTTAGTTAAGTTCACTTTCTTCATCGCTTTCTCCCCCTTTTTTCCTGTAACCTGTTTGTCCAGAAATCGTCTAACCCTTTGGTGCCAGTTGACAAAGCAAGCTGATGGTGGTGAATACAGCCGCAACCCTTCCCTTCCATCTCTGCAACCCTTTCATCCCAAGGTTCGAGGAAAGGGTTGAGCTCGATGTGTTAAAATCAGCAGAATAAATAAGCAGAATGTGAGGAGAACGCCGGCGTCGTGGGAACTGTTCCTGCTCCGACTCGGCCTATGCAGTTTTAACCCTTTCAATACAAAAGGGGATCGAGCTAAAAGAGGGTCCACCTGGACGCCAAAAAACTGGTCAGAGTGGACGCGGGCCAATGGATCCCCTCGTCGTGCTTCAGCAACTCGGCTCAGTTTAGTGGACACTATGCAAATCAACACCGCACCCTGTTTACAACACCTGCTCCCCCCTCCTCCATCTCTATACCTATAAGGCCCATGAGGCGTTTTTGTTTGCGCTTTAAAACGCGCGTCTCTCGAGATATCTCGGTTATTCCATCCATCAAGACGACACATTTTTCGTCATCAAAAGTAATCAACTTTGATGTATTTCTAACTAGGTCCAAGTTCGATTCCCCTCGACGGTGGAGGAGGAGCCCCGTACCTCACGAGGGCCAATATGGGCGCCCGTGGCACGAGCCCTCGTCACGGCGCCACTTCCCTATTGGAAGACTGCGCGTTCGCCCGTCCAATTGGGGGACGTCATACTAATGAGCCACGAGAGGGACGCGGGCGTAAACCAACGCCCAATCAGCGAGAAAAAATCCCCCGTCGAATAAGACACGCAGAGGACATCTAGAATATCCCCCCACTCCAAATATACAATATCCAAAGCTACTAGAGGGGGAGGGGGTAGGGGAAGCGAAAAAACTAATAATTCTTTCTACGACATTTAATAAATAACATATTATTCTCGGCCAACTCGCCTATCAATGAACCCTTTATTCGCAGTCAGTGTCAACGACCAAAATGGACGGTCACGCACCCCGACTCCATCTTTGAATCTCAGCGTTCGCAGCATCCCGATCATACATTTCCGACTCAATTTTTTCCCTCTTTTTTTTCCTTTTAATTATTTATTTTTAATGTTTCCATTTTCTTCCCTTCAGGTGCAAATTATTCTCATACCGTAGCTTCTTCACACTTTTTTTTTTAAATTTTTATTTTTTTTAATTTTAAAATTAAATTAAGCCTCTTAGCAACTACTGTATGCTCCGACCCTAACTTAAACACGTTTTAAGACTTTTTAAAATGTAATAATATAAAAAAAACGTATTGCACATTTTTTTCAACATATTTATATCGGAGTATTTAATGGTGAATTTTTGAAACTCATAAAAACACAAAAATTCGCTATAAAATTGTGAAAACACGAGATGTTAGCATCGTTAATTTTTCAGTTAAACAGAAGTTGTATATAATAAATAAAAAAAGTTGTATACGGTGGTCTATAATTACATAGAAGAGTTAGTGGTACCTATAAAAAATAATAATAATAAAAAAGACGAATGGCTTAAATGAACTTTATTCGAAGCAAATATACTGAGATAAAACTTGTACAATATGTGATTACTTGATTCGACTGACTACTCAAAAATTACCTCAACCAGGTGTCTACAAAAGGATGACTACGCGTAACAAGAAACACGGGTGAGGTGCTGTCATGCGAATCATCTGAACGTACGCGTCTCCTCCTTAAAACGCCCGCGTCCCGCCGTCTCAAAATTTTTAAAAGGAAATAAAAATTGCAAAGAAAAGGGCCAATCCCGCCAAAAAAAATTAAGTTTAAAAGAATCAAAACAAACAGGGAGAAAAAATTATCAAAATGACACTTTTTTTTTACAAGGTGCAAAAAAAATATATATCATATACAATATATAAAAAAAATATTATAAAATTAATAATAATAATCATAATAATAATAATTATAATAATAATATCATGGTCCAATAAAATATAAAAGATGGTTTTATTTTTAAGTCAATGTGGCCTCTAAGTACATTTTAAAGAGCTTGTGGCTCATTCTGGTCTTAGACCTCGCTGCAATGATACACTCAACAACAATAATTTCACATAAACAAACCTACTCATTTTTTTCCATTAAAATAAAAGGAGACGCGTGTAAACCTAATCAAATTGACAAGGAATATTGAGCACGTGTATTTATTGCAGCTGCGAAAAACACTCGCGTGACGCGCATGACAGCAACACCCAAGCAACAAAAAATAATTCGCCAAAGGGAGCAAATAAAAAATCAACACAAATCATTACGTATTCCTCATCAGATTAACTTAAAGAAAAACAATATTTTTTTTTTAAATAAACAAAAGTTCACAGCACGTTAAGGTGGAGCTGCGTCGTATATGAAAAAGTCATTGTCATTACAGTACTATGTATACTATATACAGGTGTGTCCAATGCGCGCCACGGGTAGTGGCTCAACGTGCGAAGAGGCAAAAAAATTTGCAAGTGAAAAAAAAAATTTACAATTTAAAAGAAAATAAAAGTTTACAAAGGAAAGAAATAAAGTTGTTACTTTTTATTACTTTTTTAAAAAAATTTATTTGTTAAAGTAAAAAAAAAAAAAAATAGAAGAAATGGAAAAACGCCGCTCTCCTTAAAACGAACCCAAGACGCAGATTTTTATTTTTATTTTTTTTTTCGAAAAAAAAGGTGAAAGACGCGCGTCTTAATGAATCACTGACATGGGATGCCACGGTAATCAACTCTTTTCATATTTTAGACAGCGTCTCACACTGTTTCTATCAAAAAATTAAAAATAAAATAACGGGGTGGGAAGAAAAAAAAAATCAACCTTCAACATTAAAACCCGCAACCAAAAAAAACAGCAACCAACGTCAACATGTGACGATAAATGCGTCTTAAAAATTGGAAAAATTTATTCTTTGCAAGAATTGTTAAACTTATTTTTACTTTTCCAGATTTCGAATCAAATATTGAAAAAAAAAATTAAATTCCAAATAAAAAAAACCCTCTCGGTAAATTTACAACCAATAATATAATAATTATTATAATAGTAATAATAAAAATTAATTATCTCTTTCAACTAAGTCATCGCATGACCATAATATAACATGCCCCTCGGAGGGTCTGAAAACAGCGTTTTTATACCAAGACTAACAACAACAGTTTAACTGACAGCAAAAAAGGCAAAAAAAAATATAAACAAAAATTTAAAGAAATAAAAAAAAAAATACATTCGAGGCCAATGCGCATATCACAGAACGAGATCCACGGAACGCAATGAGACGCCACACAGTGTGATATCCGCGTGTGGGCGGCCAAGGGAAAGAGAAAAGTATAACAGGGTTAATTTTTTAAAACATAAAAAAGGGAAAATCGAGTGTTCGAACATGTATACAACAAATACTCACCCACTCACACATCAAACGTACAACAGACATGCGAGTGTGCGTGAAAGGAGCCTGAAATACACGTACAAAGTGTATAAAATGACCCGTTTCCACTCATGACTTTGGCTTCGAAGGACAAAAATTGGTTCAAATTGAAAATAAAAATAAAATAATTAAAAACTAGAAAGAATAAAGAAATATGGCGTCCGACTGAAACTGGGACGAGTTGAGCTAAAACGTTTTTTTTTTTTTTTTTTAGTTATATTTTTTATATGTAATGAACGTGACGCGGACGCAGCCC
>JH431842.1:93944-115724 GCA_000239455.1 Strigamia maritima | reverse complement strand
AAAACAATAGAAAAGAAAAAAAAAAAACAAAACAAAAAAAAAAAAAAAAAAAAAATTAAAGAACCACGATGAGGACGCGGGCGGTTTCGATTTTTGCGTCCATCCGTCCGTCCAACGTCCGTTTCGCGTCTCGCTCGCTGACTCCGCCCCGGAGACACACCTCATGGCCGCCGATCGACGTTTTAAACAAAATCGTTTGTTATTATTATTTCGTTTTTTTGTATTTGAATTGAAATTTGAATTGAAATTTGTTTTTCGTTTGTTAAATTAGAGTTGATAAACTTTGTTTCATTTCATTTCATTTGATCACATCACACCGGCTGCTATTGGGTTTTCTCCTTGAGGCCGAGCGAGTGGTCCGACGCGCTCATCGTGGGCATGGTTGCATAGTTTCTAATTTGGTGCAAAGAAATGAGCTGATTTGGAAAAGAACTACCCGCGGGTTTCACGTCCATCGAAGACACCTGGCTGGGCGCCTTGGGAAAATTAATAGGTTCGTAAGGGAAGTAGGACCGAGACGAACCGGGCATGGACAACTGTGCCGTCGAAGTGATGGGCAACATAGCCTGGATCGGGGTAAAGGCGGACGACGAGGTCTTACCGGCAGACGAGCCGATCGGACCGTCGTAAGGAACCTGCGATCCGGGCAAATGGCGCAGATCAGCATGATCGGAAGCGGCACCGCCCATGGACTGCCGGTGGTCGAGCGACTCGCGCACTGACGACAGGTGGAGACGCGAGTGCTCTCCCAGCGTGGACTGTAGACACGAGTCGTTGACGGAGGAGTCGTGTTGCGAGTGCTGCGCAGCGGCTCGCAGATGTGACACGGCATCGGCCACAACGTCCTGTGCCGTGGGTCCGGGCCCACTTTTCGGCCATGCGTACGTGTCGTTGGGCGTCCGTACCGATGCTGCCATCATGACGGCTGATCCGACGCCGGCCGCACCTCGCTTCTCAGCTCTCTCGGCATGTTTTTGCAAGTGCTTGTTCAGATAAGTCTCTTGCGTGTAGGACTTGCCGCAGAACTGGCAGATGTGAGTCTTGAGGTGCTTCGACTCCTTGTGCTTGGGAATATGTTCGAGTAGACTGGCCTCGTCGGCGAAACACTTGTAGCAACTGTTGCACTTGTATGGTTTGTCAGTCTGATGGCATCGAGAATGCGATTGCAAGTTGCTCAGTTGCGAGAACGCCTTGTTGCAGCCTGGATGTCGGCACTTGTACGGCTTGTCGCCCGTGTGCGTGCGGATGTGCTGCTGCAGGTGGGACAGTTGAGTGAACTTCCGCTGGCAGATCTCGCAGCGGTAAGGTTTGATGCCCAAGTGTATCCGCGTGTGCTGAGACAGGTACGAGGAGTTGGCGAAGGCCTTGGAGCATTGCGAGCACTTGTAGGGTTTGGCTTCGCGCATGTGTATCTGAGTGTGTAGCTGCAAGTCTGCCTTGGACCCAAAGATCTGCAAAGAGCACAGAAGAGACGGATGGATGAGTGAGGTCAAACTCGCAGAGTGAGCATAGCAGAGGCACGAGGCCCCGAGTGTTGCCACTCCCACCACAGAAAAAAGCCACGACAGTAATAGAACATGAGCTAACAACGACGTCAACCAAACGACCCTGGTACACCAGGCTCGTTTCATTAACCTCGTCCATTTACAAATACTCCAAATAAATAATAGAATAATAAATATACTTAATTATGTAAAGTAACATTCTCATCGTTTACTATATTTTTTATTTTTTTATTATTAATTTTTAAATATATAAACGCAATTAATCATTGCGATCCTTCTCTACTGGCTCAAAAATTTTATATCCAACTCGTGATTGACCGTGATCGACTGATGTGATTTTTTTTTTTTCTATATTTTTTTTTTCTTTAATTTTTTTTTATGCAGACACGCGGAGGATAGAGATGAAAACCAAGGCATGCAGCTGGACACGAATCAGATGACACGAGAAAAAAAGGATAGAAAAAAAGGGTGAGGAGGAGCAACAGGGAGACAAGTGCCATAATGACATAACACCCACAACAAGGTGAAGAGGGGTGGGGTCGTGATGGTTTGAGGTGATGGGGGGCATCCCCTTCCCCAGGGAGGATCGACAACTGGCATTGAGCGCGCGCTTTCATTCCCCAACACCTCCCCTCCGACACTTTAATGAGGGAGGTTTTCAACGCGAGGGGACAGCACAATGGTGATACTAGAATGTGGGGGAGGGGGTCTTAGAAAAACCCTGGACTCGACTGCACAAGGCCAATCGTCACTCCCTCGACACACCCACGCTTCTTAACCCACCCCTCGATTTTTTTTAATTCATTCAAAAAAATATGTGGAAAAAAATGTGCAATGTGTAAACAGAGAATAAAAAGAGTGTTTAGGAAGAGATATCCTCACATCGAGGACACCTGATAGGGGCAGTATAAAAAGGGGACAACAAAAAAAAAAAAAAAAACGCAGGGGCACCGAGTCGTCACTCACACACTAAACGACAGCACACACGAGCCAATTAACACATTCCCCCCTCACCCCAAAACACTCGAGGTAACTGCAGGATTCCACCTGACGCACGCGAAATGCGCATCAGACACTCAAAACTTTATTATTTTTTCTTTAGTTTTCTTAGACAATTTTTTTTTTAAAATTACTGATAATTCCTAATTTTTAAATTAAAAAAATAAACAAATCAACGAGTGAGGTCACCACGGTTGACTTTAGCCTTTGTAATCACATATTAACTTAATCTACTGACCTTTGAGACACTTTTCTTTAAAAAATATTTAAAAAATATAATAAAAAATTTAAAATTTTTTTTAAAAAAAATTAAAATTCTGGCTCGTCTCTCATCGGTCATTAGAAGCTGTCGAGACCACATGAGAAAATTTGTAAGGTGTTTGGAAAGGGTTAATTCATAAGATAAATGTACGGGATTTATTGGGAATATGAGGTTAAAAGGGTTAAGTGTTATATTTTGACAAATTACGACTTTTCTAATTCCTATATTATAGGAACAGTTATCTCCTACCTGTGGACACATCTTGCATTGGTATTTTCGGCCCGAACCGTTAGCGTGGGCGTGGGCGGCGGCTGCGGCAGCGGCTGCGTTCAGTGCCGGTTTAGCCACGGCATTTATGGGCTGTGGTACGACGAGCATGGACGAGCTCGTCGTAGCCGTGGACACCGGCGGGCTGTTGCTGCTGCTTCGGTTGCCGTGATTCCCGTAGATAGAGCCGTGTATACCTGGAGGTGGCGGCAGCGGTGCTTCCATGCTCCCTGGCCGAGGCTGCTCGTCCATCGTACCTACAAAAATTTCACATCAACATCAACAAATGCCCGCGCACGACAACGCAAATAAACAAGTCCGACTTGGTGCAAAGCAAAAACGCAGTCAGGTATAAAAACCGCAAAGTTCCATGTTTTCTCCTCTTTCTTTTTAATCGCCAAGTCCAGTTTTAACCCACCGGCCAATGGGACTCGGTGGTGACCACGCCTCGAATCCCCACTCAAACTACTTGAGGACCCTTTTCTTCTCCACCGTCACTTCATTTACATGCCACATTCAGATTATCATCGGCTCCTTTTTTTAACCCTAACAGGTTTCTACAGTCGCCACTTGTGACTCGATCGCCACAAAACCACACCTGACTAAATAACGACCGACCCACGACTATTTTAAGAAACGCGTTTGCCTTTTGTCTCTCTTAATTCTTCAATTTATTTATACATTTTTATTTATTTATTTTCTTATTTTCGCTTTGTCTACCCAACAAGTTTGTTGATATTGTTTTCTTTGCCATTCGCTTTTTTTTCGCCTCGATCGTAATTCATTTTTGCAACTGTACCCATATCAAAAATGGATCCTCTTAAACTTTTAAGAGATGTCATCAAACAGCAAGACGGCGGTAGTCATGACAACGGGGTTTCTTTCACATCATATTCAAATACTATAGAACGCGCAACTCGCCTCCAAAAATGATGGTTGGACACACGGCGGCGCCGCGTCCATCATCCACTTTTGTTTGCTCATTAAACCTTAAAGAATTTAATTAGATTCCAATCCGAAAAGGCGCATTTCTCACTGTGTATAACGCTTTTCTCTCCACATTTCAGATGTGGGAAGTACCCAAAATAACTCGCATACAACGCGCAAAAGAGTCACCAAAAACAAAAACAAAAAATTATTCACTTACTGCCTGGATATTTGTTGCCATGGCTCGATCCGTTTGTGCCTAAAAATGATTTTTAAAATAATTATAAGAAATATACATTCATATACTTAAAAAAAAAAAATTCTACAAAAAAAAAAAAAAAAAAAAAAAAAATTAAGAAAAAAAAATATTTAATAAAAAAAAAAAATTCGATTAAAATAAATAAATAAATAACTAATGTACAGAACCGAGCGAGGAAGTTCCATATATAAATAAACAAAAGGTTTAAAAAAGATTGAGCATCCATCCATCCACAGACCCGATGATCAACCCCCTCCCCACTCTTAAAAAAGACGATGACAGTGCACAAGACGCTATAAAAAAACACCACAACGAACTTACCGCTAACATTTCGGAAAAACTCCCGTAACTTGAAGAGCGAACATAACTTCATCTCAATCATTTTGTCATCTTTAGCCATGGAAGAAGAAGAAGAAGAGGAAGAGGAAGAAGAAACGAGGCCCGGAGATGAGACGCCGCTTCTTTTCCTCACTTGATCCTGATGGGGAGGTCCTGAACTCCAAGAAGAACGCCACGAGATAAGAATAGAGAGAGACAGCAAATTCGGACGAAGCGGGGGCACCCACCGTTCAGGGGGCCCCGCGGGCCAGTCAGGGAGGGAGGGGGGCTCACGATGGCCCCTGCGCCTGAGCACACAGTGCACGGCGCGCGCTCCAAACACGCCACCGACCAGCGACGCCCTTTATCGATTGGCCGACGACGACGCAGCGAGCGGCGCGCGCGAAACGCCCACGCTGGCCAACCGAGCAGTGGACCCGACCGGCCAAGAGGGGGGAGGAAGAAAAACAAACCAAAAAAATCAAATGTGTTTTTTTAAAAAGAGAAAAAAAAAAAGAAATCAAAGAAAATATTGGATCCGCTTTAAAATCAATAAACAAATAAAGAAAAACTTGTGGCCAGATAGTTAAAGAATTTCCAATTAATTTCTTTAAAAATGTTTTAAAAAAATATAAAGTGAGAACGGAGCAAATTAAGAGGGAGTTTTACCTGAGACACAGGTGATACGAATAAACCTCGAGCAAATGGGGCGGAGAGTGGGGGCGGCCAAAGAAAAATACCGAACGCCGTAGCTCTCCCATGGCAGTCTCAGCGTCGGACGCGGTTCATCACACGACTGACACGTGCGTCGGCGACTCGCGCCAAAGAGCGAATGAGACCGCAAAGCAACATGGGAATCGTGGTCAACTCGGGTGAAGTCGACCGATGGTCGCGGGGTGGACGCGCATTCACCTCCGCCTACTCAATGGACCCACCCGTTGACCACTCCAAACCACCCCCGTCTTAAATTAATTGACCCATTTCACGCTGCCGTTCCTTCCCCACCCACGCGCATTCTCTCGTCAGCGTCCGTCTCGACCACGCCCAGCTAAACCCTAGACAGACGCCAAGCATTCGGACTCGACACCACCAACATTTTCCAAGGGGTGAGTGTGGCCGCATGCCACAGCAAGGCGGCCGCCATGGCGTGGCCGAGCTGGTCGATCAACCTGCCTACAGCGACGTTTCGCCCCGTAATTACACTCCACCACCCCTGCGTCCCTGGCCGCACATAATCCGGACACTGTCGTCAGGGACAGGTCGCCAGGTTTTCGCCCCACCACGTGTTGTTCACTATACGGTCGACGACCGCGTGCGTCTCAGCTGAGCCTCCTTCGCTCTAAAGAGGTCCGTCTTCCCATTTTACACTGCGCGCTCGATACGAGGGGTCCGTGCATATCTCGCACCTGTGCCCTCGGTCCCTCGGGGACGCTGCCGAACCCCCTCCCCGAACCTCGGTGGCCCCGGGATGCATTTCTCAATTTGCATTCTACTCACTTTTCAACTCTTGATCCACCACCATGGCCATACTCTTAGCGTCGACACATTTTCAAAATGGAGGGAGGCCGCATCGTCACTGGAGAGAATAACCGATCATCCTCCTCCGCCACCCCAACCTGTTCCACGCCTTTACTACCCTCTTATTTTTTTTCAATATTTTCTCCCAGACCCGAAATTGAATTTTTTATCTCTGAAGAAAAAAATGAAAAAAAAAATCTATAATTTTTTTTCTTATTTTTTTTTTTTTTCCAAAAATAATAATAATATTAATAATAATAATAATCTTGATAAAAATGAAAAAGAATCCTTAATTTGTCCCGCTCTATTTGGAAAACGTTAAATTAATTTAATTTAATTATTAATCACGGAAAAATTAATTCAATTTTTTTTTTAAATAAAAATATTAATTCCTCTTGTATAAGCAATTGCATCCTCTAACACCAGGAAAATTTACCTTCACACGTGCACTTTTCTGTCACCTGTCACAAAAACAATTACGCCAGACCTTAAAATCATTTTTTTCCCCTCTTTTCCGAACAGAAAATTCTTTTTTTCTACAAGGTAACAGCTTCACTTCCCGTCAAACTTCCGGTTGGACAAAGCATCACCTTTACATGGTGTGGATGTCGTTACTTTTATTCTCCTTAGCAACCGACAGTCGGTCAACAACGCAATTGCCATGACAACGAGGTCGGGCGGGAAAGAAAATCGAGTACAGTTTTGAGACACGTGGTGGCGTCTCTGTGCGTGGATTCGTTCGGTGGCCATTGCAGTTGTTTGCTTTATTGATTTCACCTCGGCTCGAACGAAGAATTGAGGAAAACCACAGAAAAAACAACATGGACGACATT
This sequence comes from Strigamia maritima, assembly GCA_000239455.1. Lineage (NCBI taxonomy): Eukaryota > Metazoa > Arthropoda > Chilopoda > Geophilomorpha > Linotaeniidae > Strigamia > Strigamia maritima. The sequence goes on along the minus strand of JH431842.1, from coordinate 108,836 downwards.
AAGACTTGAGGTTCCTCGCTCGGTTCAACAAAAAGCTATTTAGAGATACAGCATCCGACTCCAATGCCAGATGCTAAATTAAAAAAGTTGCACAAAAAAAAAGTGAGAAGAGGAAAAAAATTGAGCTTACCCTTGGGCATGATGCCATGCTGGTCAGGAGAATTCATCTTGGTCTAAACAGCAAAGAAATAAAAAATGGCGACATTTAATGACATGTGAGGATCGTATGGTAAAACTCTTGGTCTAAAGGTTAAAGAACAATTTCATTTTAAATTTGGTTAAAAAAGTTTCGATTTTGTCTTAAACTTTACAAGAATTTAAATTTGTTATAAAATAAGTTTTCCTTTTTTTTCTTTTAGTATTTTTTTTTTTTTAAAAAATATAAAACATAAATTGAATTACTTTTAATAGCCACCACTAGGGAATTCAAGAAATCGACAACATATAGACTAATTAGAGAAATTAAAAGTGAATTCAAATCACCATGACAACCGTCTACCGATCCAGACGCACGTTGCCATGACTACGGGGTAGTAACGTTGACGACATTTTGGAAAAAGAAGAAAAAATGAAACAAGCACCAATGACAGTTCCATCATGGCGACGTATGATTCAAAAGTAAAAAAGAAAAGAGAACCAGTTCGCAAAAACGCCCCCTAAGACGATCGATAAACGGTTCACGTCATAGATAGCCTTCGAGGCTTTACTGTCTTCTCGTGGCGAAATTGCGAACTAGTCAAGTTCTCGCCATCGCCGCTAGGGCGGCGCAAGATGGCGGACCCTTAAAAAACGAGCGAATTGTGAAATTTTATAGTTAATAAAACAACCGTTAGAGACACCGAGTACCGACCTCAACTCCGTTCCACATGTAGTGTACATCGTGGGGCGGATGTGGGGTGTTCATGTGTGGATGCTCCGCCATCATAGACATCCAATGCACTAAACCCGAACTGCCCGGCGACTGTGGGCGAGCTTGCACCGATAAAGCGGACGACTTGACATGGGGATCGGGCGCCGGCGACCACACGAGGGCTGCCTTCTGCAAAAAACAAGCAAAAAAACATTAAAAATAGAAACTTTTCAAACACACTTACATACCAAAGTACACATAGAGCAATATAAGTTTTAAAAAAAAAGTCAAAATGATAGTCTAAAGAAACGGACGTAGATTGAAAAAAAAGCTCCGTCATCTGTTACGAGAGTACAGTCAGGAGTTGATAAGAAGAGCGCGCATTAGAAAGTGGTGGCGCCTTGCGGCAGAAAGCGCAAACTCAAAAGAGGAGGCGACCACATTCCAGAGGAACCGAACGCAGTAGAGCGAAACCGACGCGCAACATTTTGTACTCACGCGTCCAAATGACTATGAAAGACCGGTTTGGCGGGAAAAAACACCACGGCCATGAACGCCGAATGGACGCAGGACGTGACCACACGGATGGATGAACACAAAAGAACAGAAATGGACACGATACAAAAAAGAGCACACATGACGACACACCTGATGATGATACTTGGAAAATTGAACAAAACAATATAACTAACTCTGAAGGCCCCAAAAAATGTAAATTAAATTTTAAAAAAAATGAAAAAAGTTTTAAAAAAACGAGCGGCTAAATTTATTGACTAACTTAAAAAGATTTTAAGGGCAACAACAAGTGGAATAACCAAGAAGTGGTCGAAAATGGGGACACGTACACTGGGCGGAACCTTTACACTTGACAGGCGATTTTTGGTCAAATTCCTGATACGATGACCATTATTATCGAGACGAAAGACGCCAAGGAAGATGGAAGCCGAGGAATGCCACCTGCTGTCATCGCGGACATTGGCCCCGTGGCCGCGGGCTCGGGCCACACCCTTTTCCTGCGTCCCGAACCGAACGGCAACAATCAGTCTCTAATTCGCACCCCCGGGAAGTACACAAATGCCCACATATTGACTCTAAAAATGTTCGATGACGTCATCTCCCATGACGCATCCTCCCAAGACCTCGCTCTACTTGAAACGCCGACGAACGACCCATTGGAGCAACAAAAAAAAAAAAAAAAAAAAAAAACTGGATAAACACCGCGTCCAACACTAGAATTAAAACATTATCCGCGTATATAATAAATAAGAAGGTGAAGTAGGAGAAAATGAAATAGCCGTCGAGTGGTCAAGCGAGTTACTTCCGGTCGTACTCACAAATCTCCACTTTTTTCTTGGTTCGAGACGCCCTCGTGCGTTGAATTATGGGCGCAAAAATCTCGCGTGTTTTCCCTCGCACTCCCCCCTCCTTTCCCCCACCAACCTCCCGATCCCCCGCCTCACCCAACTTGATTTATGCGTCCGTTCAGGAAACCTCCAACGCCGCACGTAAGAAAATTATTTACCACCCCACCGCAAGAAAAAGATGGACGAGGGAAATGAAGGAATTAAAAAGAATCCACACGGAAAAAAGAATAAAAAAAAAAAAAAAAAATGAAAACACCTGTGCAAAAAAAACACCTGCAAACAAATAATCATTCAAAAATAACATTAGATGGATTTTATAGGTGATGGAAGCAAAGGTAACCAAAAAATAAAACTTCCCAACCAAGAACTTCTTAAAACACCCACAATCCAAGAAAGGGGGAGGAGAAAACGAAGAGAAGAGCCAGACACCAGACAGAAAAAAACTCGACCTGAATAGGGCAAAGAGAGGGGGAAAGAAGAAGAAAAAGATGAAAAAAAACACTTGTCCTCCCTTCCTCCTCTTGCTGTGCTCACCCACCCTCCCTCACCACTACCCGCACAACTTACCCACACGCAGGAATGACTCATTTAGCAAAAAGAGGGGAAGAACCAGTGAAAAGTTGTTTTATTTTGACCTCCACTTGACGCCATCTTGAAATTTTTTAACCAAAAAAAGAATAGAGGAGGGGATAAGTTTGGAATTTGCGGAGGGGGGAAAAATTCCTAAATAAAATTATAAAAGTTGAATCATTTTGAATAAAAAAAGAAAAAACCCAAGTTTCGCAACAACCTTTATATCCCACAACGGCCTAGTCAAAACTCCCACTCGGTATCCCCTCTAACCACCGCCTAACTCCCGTTTCTCCCTCAGCCCTTCGTGATGCAATTTGATGTTCGAGGGGAAAGAGGGGCAAAGGGACGTCCAGCAAGTGGTGGCTAGTTGTTTATGACGTAATAAAATAACATGTTAGCTCCAATCAAATCGAAAGAATTTGCTTTTGCCGCCATTTTTGTACGAGGGGTTGTGAAACTGAGGGATGGGGTAAGAAAAATGAAGTAGGGAAGAATAAAAGAAGGACAAGAATTCGCTCGTTTATTAGCCCCTGGATCTTATTCCTGTTATTTATTGACGAGACACACACGGAATGAAATTCCAAGAGACAAAAACCACGTGACAAAACAAGCACGTGTCACGTGATTGAATATTTTGTAAAATTAAAAAAAATAAATCCACGTTGGAAAAAAAAAATTCAAGTAAATATATCAAAAGCAAAAAAAAAAAAAAAAAAAAAATAAAAAGAATTAATAAAAAAGTTAAATAGAAACCAACAACCCTCACACACAAAAAATAAATGCGCGCGCAACGACCTTGAAGAGGGGAAAAGCAAAAAAAAGGTAACGCAGCTGACGAGCAAACGCCAGAACGCTTGCAACACCCCCACCTCACCCTCCCTCCACCCACATAGCACACATACCCACCCACCCGAAAAGGGCAACGCCCTTTGCAGAGGAAGAAGAAATGAGACTGACCACTTTGCGGAGAAGAAGTCCTTGTGGAGGTCCACGTCTAGCATGGCGTTACAGGGATGGAGAGTGACCTTTTCCTACGGCAGGAAGTTGGGATTTTAGTGGCCACTTCCTCGGGCGAAAACAAATTAAAAAACGAGCGCCACAAACGTCGAACCACCGCCAACTCGCAACACTACGCCAGCTACAGAGGGCACGCGGAGCTGCGACTGGGCTCTCTCGTCCCTCCGAAGGCCATAAAAATTCCCGCCTGAGGTGAGGGCAAGTGCGTGCGTGGCGTCTCAGTCCACTCCACTCCACGCACCTCCCTTTCCCTTACTTTTTCTTTCCTTCCACCCCCGTCTCGTTTTCATTTGGCCCCATGCTGCAACTGCTCGAGTTGATCCTCGTGCTGGTGGATCTTAATTACTCCTTCAACCCCGACCAGAAAGTCAATTGGTCCCCTCTCAATGGAAACTCACGATGCCCAACCAACCCCACCCCCCACTCCATTCCAATAGCCAGGGGGCGCTGGTGTCCTTGATGGGGCCAGGGACTAATTGAGGCGAGCAAGAAAATTATTTGAGGAGGATGAGAAGCCAAAATAAACGAAACAGACGCCGCGCCCCAACACAACCAGCAAACGAGAAATGGAACAGGAAGAAAAAGGAATTTTACTCGTATCGAGCAACAACGAGAAAAACGAAGAGAGAGAAAAAAAAAAAGAAAGAAAAAAAGAAAGAAAGAAAGAAAGAAAGAAAGAAACTCTACTGCTTGTGCCTGCTGCTACGAGCTAGTTATCGCTGCGGCAGTAACATTTTCTCGCACGGAAAAACTTGGTCGTAACATTCAAAAGGCACTTGCCGTGTTTGTAAGAGGGTACTAAACATTTGACCGTTTCATGCCGTGTCGTGATTTTCTGGTTCAAATCCTCATAATGAGTATAAAAAAAACCAGCGCTTCGGGAGAAAAAAAATATTTACGGCCTTTCTTGTTTGTCATAACCTACTAATGTTTTTTCTCATTGAATTTTTTTTCTGCCAAGTAAAACAGTAGCGTAGTAATATTTCAATTATTTAGAAATTAAAATTGATAGCTAGGCCTACAAACGATTAATTAATCCATTTCAAATCAATTTTTAATTGGATTTTTGATAATTATTAAAGAATTAAATTATTAACATGATCATTTTAAAAAAACATAAATGATTTTTATTTTTTTTTTATAAAAAAATGAACTTTACGGTTTTTCCCTAATAATCTGTATTAGATAAGGTCCAAAATCGACTTTTATCAATATCGAATCTAAACGCTCCATTCGCCCAAACTGGAAATGGTCTTGAAAAATCAATTTATTGACCGTTAATTATCCAATCAAGAACTTTTCACGTTCATATCGGTATAATATAAAAGTATTAAATACTTTTTTTTTCTCGTTAGTACATTTGATTTATCGATATTTTTCTCCGCCACATACGAATTTCTAGACTTTTGACATTTTGAAAAATTTGTGTTCTATTTACATAGCATTAATTTTTATAGGCCTATCCGTTGCATTTTAATTCCATCATTTTCTTTAAAGTTCCTGAAACACATTAAAGTAAATTGCACTTAGTAAAAATAAATAATTTTATATCTAATAAAAAAAAAGAAAAAAGAAAAAAAAAATCCTAACTTAGTTTTCTTTTTCTAATTAAACATGAAAATCCTCGCATAAGAAATACCTATAATACTTAAAATATTTCCCCTTTCGCGTAACTCTATGAAAATCACATTACTTAACTGAGTACAAATTTGATCAATTCATTCACTTTTGTCCATAGTCACGTAATTGATTCACATAATTCCAGAATATCGTAAATCATCGGATCCTTAAAATTCGAAAATAGTATGCGGAAAAAGTGTATACAAATTTTACATCAAACCGACTAAGTTTAGACTACACATCAGTAGTTCGTTCCGCCATGTTCACACTTTTACATTAATAACAATGTAACGGCCGGAAGTGGTAAGCAATATCAATAGCATAAATCTCAAAGTTGATATCCATTTTATTACTCACGTTATTTTAAGATACTTTAATTCGACTAACGACTTTGGCGTGAAAATATTAAAAGTTTAAAAAAAAAAACGTTTAATTATCCTCAGATAAAAATCTACAGCATTTAAAAATCCTTCGGCCATAAAATAAAACTTCTTCACACAGATAGAATCGATGAAAACGTGACCAATTTAATTAAAGATCAAAATAAATTAATAAATATATAAATATTTAAATAATATATTCAAAATATGTAGCCTACATGCATAAGCAATGCTAGAGCAGCCGTAATTGAATTAGCCCAAGTTAAAATCGGATAGCAAGTCACAAGTCGACGCTGTTTCACAGAGCAAATTTTGTTTGGCAGAGGGGCAACAAGATGCAACAAGATGGTGATGGTCTCAAAATAGAAAGAGATTCCCTTTCTTGTCCCCATTTGCGTCCTTGGGGTGTATTTGATCAAATGTCATGGAAACCAACTTACACCCGATTACCAACTTAGAACGCGACGACACATTGCAAAACTTTTGTCTTTGGCGCTTATCGAAACGCCGCCACTCAACTACAGAAACGCGGGTCAGGGGAGGGGAAGGGAGAAACGCATTCACCCAGCGACGACTCAGATAAGGAACGCGCCGAAAAAAAACATATAAAAAAAGAAAAGAAAGAAAAAAAATTGGAGAGAAGAAGAAAAAGAAAACGGAGAGGGGGAGGAAGTAAAAAGAAGGGAGGGAACCACCAACACACTGTTATGGCGTCCATTTCCGAAGGCGAAACGCGAGTAGGGTGGGATGTTAAAAGGGGATCAAATGCCTGGACAAGCCATTTGAAGCATGCAAAAGAGTTCGATCAGGGCGTGTCCCATGCTGACCCGTTGACTCGTGGCCTTGAGTCACCTTCACCCGACCCGAGCTGACCCCGTCACGAATAAACAGCAAACGCGAGCAAAAAGCGACCATTTCCTGCAAGTGCGAGGAAGGAACACGGTCTTATCGGCAAAGCGAGCGTTAGGATTAGCACCCACCATCACACCGCTATGAACAGCGTTGAGGAGGAGGTGGGGGAGAGTCACGAAGAGGGAGTCACGGGAGTGAGAGAGGAGCTGTTGCTTGCTTTCTCGGGCCCGTCAATTTAAATATTCACGTAGCCGACACCACCTCGGGCGATGTTGGTTCACGGCACCCAGCGTTCTTCCATCTCCCGTGAGGAGAGGAGGTGGGGTGTGGGGTGGAGCGGGAGGGCGAAAGACGCTTGAGAAGGATGAGGTGTGTTTTTCAGAAGCCTCGCCTTCTGACACCATGAATTTATAGTTTAATTACTCCTAGTGTTTGAAACCACTTCCTTCCTTCGTCGATCGACTTTTAATTTCTTTTTCGAATAGAAACTTTTTCTGCAGTGGAACCTACGAAACGCTAGAAAGACGCTGAGTGGAAGGCTCAGTAAAACGCGCCCTGCTTTCCTCTCTGAGTCACGGAATTATTTTTAGAGACATCTGGAGATGCGGCCGCGACCCCTGGTGACGTCATGGTGATGGAGTGACAAACGACAATCGCAACGCACAAACGACTAATGACCGACGATTAATTACGCGCGACTTGAAGAAAAAAAAGTGTGCGCGCATTTCATTCCCTCGCTTAATTACACAAGTGAGACGCGCGTGGTGGCCCTAATTAAAATTGACTAATAAAGAGGCCACAAACACACACAAAACAGCCAACACGAACAACACATCACCAACCGATTCGTGTACGAGGGGCTGGTTGGCCGGAACGCGCGCGCGTTCGCACGTGCGACCGAATAAAATATTGACTGTGGGGCGAAATAATGTGCAGTGGCAGGTGTAAATCCTCGACTACGCATCAAATTACGTTGTCAGGAACAAGAACGCAATGTCATGCATTTTTAAAATGAAATTTCGACTGAATATCTCCCAGAAAAACATAAAAATAAAATGAAAAAAAATAATAATCATATAAAAATAGAGAAGAAAAAAAAAAAGAAAATAAAATAAATGCGCGGTTTAAATTAATGTAATATACTACGCAAATCCCCACGTTTGTCGCGTTCGTCGAAAAGTTTACCGGCCAAACGAACGCAAGAGGACAAAAAGGAGGACACTTACAAGTTTGTAGTCGTCCTTAGCGCGATACCACATTATCCACTTAAATCATTTAACATCTATAAGAGTTGCTTACCTAGAACAAAACAAAATTTAAGTCAGCCATGCGCGAAATTCGTCACATACCGTACTTAAGTTTATGGTTAGTGATGGGATAAAATTATTAACGAATTTTTCAATTAAAAAAGGGAAATAAAATTAACAAGTCGATAGAGTGTACTTAGTGCATGAAATTCGTGTATTGGGCGCTGTGTCTCATGCGTTTTTTCGAAGAATAATGTAAAAAGTTTGGGGTGCGGCTTACGTAAGATGGGACGCAGGTAACCTTCGACTCGATTTTCGCGTCGTCATCGCAACAAATGGTCCGTGGGAAAAGAAAAGTCCACAAGTATGTCAAGGAGCTACAGGTAGGTACACAGAAAGAGAAGAGCGAGGAAAGACGGACGCTGACACCTGAGGGAGCTGACGTTTATCGAACGCTCGGATTTATCAATCAATCAGCGACGGCGATAAAATGGCGACATGCGGGGCAAAGGTCAAGGACTCGAACACGACCTTAATGTGTGCCGAGAAAAAGAAGAAAAAAATAAAAACTAGCGGAAAAGAAGTTACAAAGAAAAGAAAATAAAGGAAAAGAAAAGAAATAAAAAAAAAAGATAAAGAAAAAAGTAAAAGGAGATTGGAACGCCCGCGTCTCCCCTTCACACGGAACGCTAACTCGTTAGGTTTAAGCACAAAGACGGGAAAAAACTGGTTCCTCGGCTAAAGATGGCTGCTCAAGGGGTCCCTCACCGAGTCCCGCAGTCTAAGTAAGACGCGTGCGCTTCATTTAGCGCATCTGAGTTTGGCGCGCTAACGTCCAGCGTCTGGCGGGGACGCCAGGCAAACGCAACGACAAATTCGAAGGCCAAACAGGATCGATAGGGGCATTTAGTGACGATAGCCGTCTACTATATATTCTGTCTTTTACAATGAAAATATTGGTCAAATTCGGGGTTGCATGCACGCCCGATTCGCTATAGCATGAGGACTAACGGCAAAAGGAGCGCAAGCGAGCCAAAATAAGACACGCCATGGAAGACTAGCGACACAGCGCGATGATCGCGTGGCCGTGCCAGGACGAAGGGTTTGGCCACACCAGCGGCGACTACGGCCGCCATGAGACGCAGCGCCCAAACACGAAACGTTCAAACGCGATTTTAAAAAAGGCGACTTGTACCTCGACTCGAACGGAGACGAATTAGCAACGCGGTTCATGCGGACACACAACAGCGACAGCCACTCACCGCCATCTTGGATGTTCCCACAATGCAAACAAATGCGGCTAATTATGAGGTTGCGAACACAGTCCCGAGATGGCGCAACCGGCGGCAGAGCAGACGCGCCGTGAAATGTAGAATGAAATTATAGACCCGTCCTCGCGTACGGGATTCCGAGAAATTATTTGCAATAAGCCGTAAAATGTCGAAATAAACATTTTTTCAATATTAGCACAGAGCTCTCGTTTATAAAACTTAAAATAATCCGAGTTTTTAGTTTAAAAAAAACTGGAATTTTTTTTTTTTTTTTTTAAAAACTTCAGACAATTGTTGAACAAATTTGAAAGCGCACAAATAGTCGAAGCGATGACACAAGTGTTTCCGGGATTTGAGTTCAACTTTTAATTCTATTTGCAGCTGAAAGTAAAAAAGATGTACAGAAAATGGCGAGTTAGTTCATGACACGCTATCTGCATTTGGTTGCTATGGTGACCCCGTGACATTTGTCAACGAATTTTAATCGGTTGAGAGATGTAGTCGCCGACTGCTGAAATGACCGAACAAAGCTTCGTCACTTAAAACGCGCATTCAAATAAGACATTAACGCGGCGATCAACTGACAGTTATGGCGCAGGGACCCGCCTGGGAGCATCAGGTGAATTACAAATAGAATCACAAAAAATAAAGAAGAAACACGCCGAACGAATAAAACCTGCGCTCTCGACGTTGCGTAGAAATCGTAGCGCGGCGATGAGATGAGAAACAAATTAATTTAAAAGACTGAGCAACAAAACGAAATGAAATAAATGAGGAAAGTCCAAAGTGAGACGGTCGCGGCAGACACAAAACGCCGGCGGACCCCAAACACGTCGCCCCCGAACGCACACTTTGGACCCGCGACCTCGTCCATATCAGCGTACAAAACTACAGGAAAGAACGCCTTATCAAATGCTGATTAACCAAATGCGACACTACATCAAATGATTTATAATAAAAAATTCCTACAACAACAACAACTGGTTGCAAACTAAACAGGTCCAACGCGCGGCGAAAACTTTTTTGGGGCCATTTAATGATGTCGAGTGATGAGCAACGCCAACGCAGGGCATGAAAAAGTGGGGATAATGGAAACGAAGGACGACGACCCACAATGCCGAGGAGAGGGAGGGTGTTGCGGGAATTCGGGTTTTGGCGCCCAGGGACCACGAGACCCGTTGCTAGGACAGCGTCTATTTTTGCGACCCCGAGGCCCATTTTTTCCTCGTGCGCGGTTTAACCATTTCAAGTTACGAGGGGAGACGCGGGATGTCCGCGTTTTATTTTTTTTATTCCCTTTTTTCCCTCCCCTCCTTCCCAAATCCCAACCTCCACCCCGTATCTCTCCCCCCCCCACCCTCACTAGACCCCGCCTCGCCTCGCTACATATCAGCAGCCATTTATAAAAATTAAAGCAAAAAACAAAATCAACACGAGAAAAAAAAAATAAATAACGAGAGAGAAAAAAAGAAAAAAAGTAAATAAATATTTTTAAAAAATGCGAAAAAAAATGGAGAAAAAAAATTTCCGATTGAGATCAGCTGAGCCACGTGCGGCCGACATCGGACGCCGAGTTTTGAAGCCGTAAAAGCGGCAAAAGCACGTGTCTTACCTTGGAATGATATTGTTGTAATGGGTTCGAATAATCCTCGGGTTGCGATCCTTCTGGTTTGAGCATGGCACTCATGCACAGATCCTTGTGGGCCACCTTGCACTCCTTGTACATGTACATGACTGCGAGCGGCACTCGGCGTCTCTAGATCATCGTCGTTCGCCCGCCGACCACCAACTGCTCACCAACAAACGCGGACAGAGGGCGCACCAAACACAAACGCAACGCCTGCACGGGAGTCGCTGCTGGCGACACGCGTACAACACACACCACACACCACACGCACAAGCCGCCAAGCGGCCGGATCCCAAGCCCCGTACTCCGTCCAACTGATCAGGGCCTCGACGCTTTGCACATTGCCGCTGGTCGAACACAGAGAGACGTTGCAGGTGACCTCTCACCTCGAGCACCTCAGGCGTCGTTCTGACAAGCGACTGGCGTTTCTCCTTCTCCACCCTCCTCCTCCTTCTCCTCTTCTTCTCTTCTTCCAAATGCGGACCGGTTGTTGCCCAACCCGAACGCTGCGTCGTCTCCCCACCCTCAGTCAAAATGTTTGGCTCAGGCGGAAGGGGGCGCCAACTAAGGAAAAACCCTCTTTAATACAAACCGACTGCTCAAGGGCACTTGCCAACAGCCCTTACCTCGTCACGAAAAACTTTCCTTCTTTTTCGACTTGCACACTCACTTCTCGCGTGACGTCACTGACGCATTTACCCGATCCGCCCAATCACAGCCAGGTCTTATATGAGTGACCCACGTGTGCCAAAGAACAGCGACACTACCAGAAACTCCCGCCTCGATCGGCTCCCCCTGGTGACCTTTCCTTCCACACACAAACGCGGCGTTCCTCCCCTCAGCAGTGTTCATCAATGTTTAACGGACGCATTTACTTATACTAGGCCATGATTTATTGAGAAGCGAAAAAAAAGACGAGTGAAAAAAGAGAAGATTCTCGCCATCGGACGCCTCAGGAAGAAGAAACGCGCGATTCCCGTGCATTTTACATGAAGCGCGAAACGCTAACTTGAGAAAACCTGCGCACCAATTTTTTTCCTTCTTTTTCTGTTTTTTTTTTCTCTTACAAAAAGTAAAACAAAAAAAGGATATAACATTATTAAAGTGATATTTATTGAAATGAACATCAAACATCAAACAGTATTGAAACAAACACGTTTATTAGTTTTATACAAATATAACTCTGGAGTGATAAAAAAACGAAATGAGGAGATGCGTCGTCGAGAACAACATCCAATAAGGGTTTAGATGACGGGTACTTCAGCTCCTTAGCAACTCTGTGCCTGCAATTGGAGTCCAGTTGGGCAGTTAGCATCAGCTGCGCCACCCCCGGGCCAGAGAACGTGCTCCCCACTTCCTCCTCCACGACCACTCGTTAGTCCGTGGCGCAGCTGGGGACGCCATTTCCACTCGGCGATGGACTGCGTGGGAGGAGGAAGAGGGGAGGGAGAGAACCGGGGCAGTGTGGGAGGAGAGATAAGCGCGTCTCACGAGCAACAGGTCAAGGCATAAATGCGATCAGACGCCCCTCTCGTCGATGATGTCATGCCATTTCCCTCCCCTTCCCAATGCACACAAGTCGTCATGGAAACCAGAACACAGCTGGCGTCCGTCCAGCCACCTGCCCCTGGCCAGGGCGAGGTGAGGAAGAAACGTTGACCTCGGGGCGTGCACGACCAAAGCCATGGGGTCAGCGCGATGGAAGCATCCCACCCCGCCCGAGGGCCGCCACATTGACACCTCATCTCAAAATGAGCATCAACAAAAAATGGATGCGCAAACAAAAAATAAAAATGAATTAATGGGTGGGGAAGAGATCGCTTCACTCCTTTGGTGCCACGTGAGACGCGTCCGCGTAACCCGCTCGCGGATTAGTGAGGCGTCGCCCGTCTACCTCGATCACCTCTTTGAATCCTAAATATCAACGGGCTCTCTTTTTCTCCCTCTCCGACCACTTGCCTCCGGTCAACGACCACGCCTTTAGGCTTACCTTTAAATCCTTCTTCAGGTTGAGTATCTAACAAAAAATAAAAAATAAATAATAAGAAAATTAAAAACGTATTTAAAAGAAAAACAACAACAACAGTTTAAGAAAGAAGAAAAAAGTGGGCAAAAAGCAATGGAAATAAATGTTGGGGTTGTTGCAATAGGCTTATGGGTTGGGTATGGTAGAAGGTGAAGTAGGGGTGGTGGAGTGTAAGGGAGTGTTGGTGGTGGGGCCAATTATTGACATCCACGGAGCTGAACGGCAGCCGCAGGGCGGCAGAGCGGGAAAAATCTGGCACCGAGCCAACGGCCCCGTACAAGGACACCCTTAGGGGACGCCACTCATCTTGGGGGCCTGCGGCTGAGACTCCAAGGCTGACGAGGGACGTGGGAGAGGGAGGGGGTGAGAGGAGTGTGATTAAGGGCCATTTCTCGGCCCGGCCAAGCAGAGAGAGACGCGAGTCTCATGGATTGTGACGCCAATAGAAGTCAAGGAGAGAGCGAAAACGAAGCTCGTGACCCCGCCGCCGGCACTCACTCTGTCAGCATCGGCCATGTGGTGAGATCACTTTTTGCTGGTCGTGGGCGCCGGCGTTCCGCTACTCATATGGGTAGGGAAGGGTGGAAAAGGGTTGACTTGGATTCCCCTTTCCCCGTCAACATTTGCCATCATAAATTCGAAGCTGTGCTGCCATCGCTCCATCTCCCCCTCCTCATCCGCCCCCGACGCCTGTAGCGTCTCATCCAAATAAGGGCATTGCACAAGAGCGGAAGGGAATTTCATTAATGTACCAGCAGAAAATGTAACATTGAAATGCGCTCACCTTTTGCATAGTCTTCTTCCATTATGATTTGACCAACGGGCTCATCGGCCTATGAGAAAAAAATCAAATAAATAAAAATAAGAACAAAAAAATTATTTAAATAGAAATCCTGAATGAAATCATTACTCCATCTGTGTTCACCCAAGCAGAAAAAGTTTTTTTCTTAAACAAAAAAAAAAGCAAAAAAAAAAGCAAAGCACTAAAAAAGTTACAAGACTACCTTCAGCTGGCGTGAACTGAGAAAATCAACAATTTGCAGTTTTCTGGAGGGAATAATAATAATCACGTTTTGTCTCTACCAATAACTATGAAGAAAGTTGCAATCCGAAAACATGTCTAGATTCGACGTTGGTTTTTAATGGGGGGATAAAATCAGGTTAAAACTCCATTTAAATACCAAAAAATATTTATATTCAAAACACTTTTAAATTTTCTAATTTTTAATTTCTGTCAAAACAATTTAATCTTGAAAATTTGGTTATTTTTACACATTTTTGTATAAAATAAATTGTCCCTATTTTTTTTACTTCACGACTGCAAATTTTTTACGGTTTGGTTTACTTTACCGGTATCTAAGACAATTCGGTAGTGATTTGCAGTGCGTGTGATTTCCATGAAAGTCGCGTCATCGTTTGCAGAGCTAAAATTAAACCCCGTCTTTCACTCGGTTTCACTACTCGAAAGAATGCATAAAAAGAAATGGAGGGCGGACAGGTTAAGGGACGCAGTGACATAGGACAATGTCCGAGAGGGTTAATTTTGATATGAGTTGACGCCAAAAAGAACCCACACGCGTGGATCCCGGGGCGAGGGCGGTATAGACACAGCTGCTAGACATCCTTCATCTTAAGACGCAAAAGACATCGATTAATGTAACAGCACCACGCCCCATGCATGGACGACGACGCTGGGTCAAGTGGTCGCGCAAGAAATTATTTAAATTCCAAAACATCACCCCGTCCCTTTTCGAACTAAGTTGGCATTTCTCAAACAGATGCATTTTGCTAGTGCGCAGCTGCATCTCATCTTTCCCACTGCTCATTAGCATCTGGGACTAATTCCCGCCAACCGGAAAAGGGTTTGATTTTTTTTTATTATTTTACTTTCCGAGCATGCGTGGGAACGCGCACTTGTCTCACCTCGTGAGAAATTTTTTAACCGTCATCAATATCGAGACATGCGTTTGGTTTGCCTTCTAAATTATTTGGTCGGAAAAATTACTGAAAAGAGAGAACAAGAAAAAAAAATGCAAAAAATGCAAAAAAAAAAAAAAAAAAAAAA
>JH431842.1:0-93924 GCA_000239455.1 Strigamia maritima | reverse complement strand
AAGTGTCTCCCAAAGTGCTCACTTTTTTTTCTTTCTTTTTTTATTGCCCTTTAAAAGCAATTGGCAAGGTAGTAAAACGTCCACCTCCAGAATCAGCTCACGATTTATTTCCAAAGATTCACTTTTTTTTATTTAGTTTTTATTTAGGGTTTCTTTGTAGGGAGAGATGAAGCCGACAGACACTGTGATTCAACTGCGTCTCTGCTCCACTTGACCGGATATTGGGCGCAAATTGGTGACTTAAATCCATTGCCATCCATCACCCCTGCCAACGGTGTGTCGCCCCCGACCTGCAAGGTGACGGAGGACTCTTGCATTCTGCAAAACCTAAAAGCAGTGCACAAAACTAGCTTTGATGACTAGTTTGCGCGGACGAAGCGATGAATGACCGCAAAATCAAAGTGTCAATCAGGTCGACCGAGAGAAACGCCGCAGAGCCGTTCGCTCGCTACTCTGTAACCAGTTGCCAAGCAACGCAAACCGAAGAGCGGGGATCCCGTAATTACTCGGCCCTCGAGAGAAGTTGAGGGGAATGCGAAGAAAGAAAGAGGGAGAGGAGGGGAGAGCAAATATGAGGGGGTGGAAGTTCCAAGTTTTCTATTGCGGGCCGCTGTTGCGTTCAGGCCGCGTTCGCTGCCCGCAGGCGAATCAAGAAGCATTATTTCTGTAAATCATGGGCGAGATACAAATCCATGCATGAAATTTTAATCGACTACCTAAATGAAAACAAAAAATCTCCACACAAACACGCATCACATTTTAAATAAATAAATTTCCAAAACAAAAAATAATAATAAAAAAAAAATAAATAAAAAAAAAAAAAAAAAATACACCGTATTGAATAAATAAAACAAAACAAAAGTCCGATTTCAACCAAATGTTGTTTTTACAAAAAAATTTTAAAAAAATAAAAAATCAAAAAATAATAATATAAATAAAAAGAAGAAAGTTTATTTTCTAGCAATTTTAGAATTCATTAAACAAAACAAAATATTATTTCGCAACCAACCGGAAACGATAAAGCGCATCATGTAAGAAAAAAGGGTGGTGCGGGATGAAAAATAAGTAAAATGAAACTTAATCCATGTGCGCGTTTCAAGGCGCGTCTCTTCACAATTTTTTTCACAACCAAATTCGCCTCCCATGAAGATGTGGAAAAATGAAACCACTACTCGATCGGGTCGTTCGAGACACCGACAATAAAAGGGATGTTGCGAGAGGAGGTGGTGGTGGAGGGAGGCCGTTTTTAGCACATCCCTGTTTGGCGCTCCCCGCTGGTGAAGCCCCACTGGGGTAATTGAAGCAGGGGTAAGGGGGTCAATTGGTGAGTGGCTGTAAAACAGGCGTCTGTGACCAAGAGGGAGGTCATTAATGTGCCTCGCCAACCTCACCTGATATCAATCTGAGACTGGTGTCTTTTTGGTTCGACCGACAAACGCCAACTAGCCCCCGAGGGACAGTGGGGTGCAGCGACACACCTGTAATTAGACCCTTGGATCAATCACAATAAAAATAGAGGCTCAATCAAACGCGGGTCGGGTCGATACAAGAAGAATTTGTCGCTTTACAACACTTTCTTTTCTCATTTATTACGTGAGAAAAAGGAAGAAGTGCGCGCACCTTCTCCTTTTTGGCGCCTGCGTCTACCTTTTATTGCCCCTCCCTGCAATTTGGGTTTCCTGGTAGTTGGTCGACTTCGCTCACCTGGACTGCCACCTGCGAATGCAAATAGGGTAGACGCCGCCAGCGCCGAGAAGTGCGTTCGTGACCACGAAGCTGAATGAGTTCATCAGCAAAGTGACCAGCGGACGCCAAATTCCAGAAGGCAGGAGGGAAGGGGGAATGGGCGGATAGGGAGAAAACGAGAAAGATGCGTCACACATATTCGTGGTCGAAGGCCGGCCATGAAAAATGAGCGACGGCAGATCGCAAACGCGATAAATTCACGACCGAACGGCTAATGAGAACGACCCATAAAAATTAATAAGTGCCATAAATTTGACGACCACTGGTCACCCGTTGCAGGTGAGGCGCGGCCCCTCGCACGATGGGTGGAGCCGCATTGCGAGGTGAAGTTGCCACTCGGAAACAACTACCAATCACGGCGCGCCGATGACGCTGTCGCCTGCGGAATGCGGCGCCTGCCATCAAATCCCCGACCGAGACGCTTAATGAGATTCCTCAGGAACCAAAGGATTGAGCGGCTCCACAGCCCCAAAAGCCAAACCCAGTCGGCCAAATGCCGCTTCGCCAAACACGCGCAACCTGCATGAGAAATTCGTCATAACGAGGGTTGCGTGCACCATCGGGCTGCAGGTGTCGCTCGAGGTCACCTTGTGCCGCTGGTCAATTAGCGACGCCCCTCATTACGCATTCTGCGTGCAATGACCCACATGCTGCTATATTCTATCACCCTCTCTTTCACACACACTATCGACAGACGCAAACCCTCCTTAACTTTTAATCTCTCTCCAATTCTTTTTAATCACCTTACCTTAAGTAAAATTCGACTTCCGGGCACAACTTGTAGGGCAGATAACGTCAGCGCATTATCTATCAGAGGTCGTCCATCTAGACTCAGATGTTGGTCGTAGGGAGCCACAGAAAATGTTCTCATAATCTTAAAAACAAGTAAAAATCATTATCCTCGTTTCTACAGAGATAAGAAACCCGCTATCACTTACCTGCAATTTCAAGTCTCTTAATGTCTGATTCGATGCGATATTAAACTCGTGTTCACCGCGAATCCGTCGATTGCGTGTGCTCCGTCGTACTTGTCCTAATGAAGAAGTTTCGCATAGAGCAGGGTGCTCCAATTTCTTCCTTTTGGGCGCCGAGGAAGCCTGAGAATTGCAAGTGTCTTAATTGGCGTCCGTTTGTGGGTGCGGACGACGGGGCAAGTGTGTGCGTGGGTGGATTAATCGATCATGGCCGGCGGTGATGAGGCAAAGCACACACTCCTCAGCAGGGGCCTCTGGGGGAGCCACGTCCCCTACTTTCTTTTTTCTTATCCTTTCTTTTTCCTTCTTTTTATTTCCTACTTTTAGAGTGATGGGAGGTGGAGGGCGAACAGGCAGTGAGGGAGGAGGTGGGCGAGGGTAGACGTGCACTATGCGCTCAATCATCGCGAACGGTATTGAGTTAAACAGCGTTAATCGAATCACCAACTTTGGAAAATGGTTTTCTCATAAAAATCTCACCCAAAACTCACCTGTGGAAAAAGTCCATCTCCCTCCTCGACATCCGACATGTCTTCCACAGAGTTCACTTTACGGATGAAAATTTTCCCGTTTTCATAGTCCATCTTGTCTTCCTCTTCCTTTAACGGAATTGTGTAACACGCTTCACATGTCTCTGCAAACAGACGAAATAAACACATACAACATGCTAATCTAAACTGAGTCTAATCAATCAAAAACAAAACTCATAAAACACATCAAACAGCCTCAATCTTAATTACGACAAGTACAAACTAACAAACAAGAACACAGTTTATTTGCCCTCGTTTCACTTAGGGGAACATGCCCACCCTATCCGTTTTCCCTCCCTTCCCCTCCCACTATGGCCTCCCTGCTGCACGCCCCCGCACACTTCGTTTTCACGGTCCAAGATGCGGTAGGAGTGGCAGGAAATGGAAGTTCACTGTACCGCAGCCCCCCGGTCCACGCTGCTCCGCATCAACAAAAGACACAGCGGGGCAGCCGACTCGCTGGCGGCCCGACCGGAACGCGTCGCCCCTGACGTCATTTCCCGAAGCCAAGACGAGGCGCAGTGCGTTTGAGAAAAATCAAACAGCAAAAGAAAAAAATAGAAGAACAGGTGGAGGATGTTGACACGAAGACCAAAGTAAACTCGAGTAGAGCAAATGAGCTCAACCTGCCCCCTCGGATCCTCTCTTTGATTAGCTCCGCTCCAATTAAGACGCACGCTCGCCCCTTCCATCCTCCCACTACCAAGTCCCCTTTCTCCCTCTACAATCACCTCGTGACCCCCTCTACTTGCACAAATTTCATTAGCGGCCAACGGATCGCTTTAGGACAGTCTGTTGTCTCTAGAGACGCAGTTTGTTTTTTCGGCTTTGGCTGCCCAAACGCCAGTCGAGCGCCGAGTGACAGACATGTTGCTGACACAACAAGCGCCTCCCCGCCCCCCTTTTCGTAATAAGTTCCATCAGAGGCTCATCATTAGGAGCCAAACACGAATCGATCGATCTTCCACCATCCCCCTGGTGGACACTTCTTTTTCGACCACTTGCTCTTTTTGTTGGCCGGCAAGCCAATTAATTGCGGGGGCGGTGTACGGCGCCCCCTCCTATCTACCCCACCCTCGCCCCTAGGCCGAGCCAAGACGAATATGTGGGCAACCGAAATGCTGATCAATTTGCTCTTCTTTCACTGATTGATTGGCCTAAGGGGATTAATAGTTAATCATGTGTCCATGACAGCTTTCCTTCTACATCAATCCTTTTAAACATCTTCCGAGTCTTTTGTTCTTTAAGTCGTGACATAAAAAGTTACAACTTTTTTTAATTTCAGAAAGTAAAAGTTTTTTTTTTTTTTTTTTTTTTTTTTTATTTTTATTTTTTATTTTTTTAGAGAGGGAGAGAGGTAAGGATTATTTTTGTTGGTGCACTTGGAAAGAAAAAATTTAAAAAAGAGAAAAATAAGACGAAAAAAAATTAGGAAGAAAAAGAATAATCTTTGTGTCCACAAAAAAAGGAAAAAGGAAAAAAATCCACTTCTTGGCATGAGAGAAATTTCATTCATATTAAGCGACGGAAGAGAAAGAGTGAGGGGTAGGGGTGGTTGAGACTTGACAAATGAGTCCTAGCTTGTGGATCCAAAAGACGGACCAGAGAAAAACGAACCTACCCACGCACACAGCAGAAAAAAAACAACAACAAGCAAAAAGTCATTAATCATTGGCGGATCTCTTTCAGATCAATTCCCATGGATCTGCAGCATCCATCTCCAAGTACGATGAGGAGTCCCCCACCCCCGCCCACGCCAGAAAAAACACAAAAAAAGGGATGCGGAAGGAAAAGACGCTTAATAAATTCACTTGGATTACCAAGTTGAAGAGCGGCACAATTATTTTAGACGAATTAAATGAAAAGATGAAGAGTTTTGTCTGTTGTCTTAAGCAAGACGAAGTTGGCGCCAAAACTCGTCTATGGTCATTAATCTGACGCCAGGTGACGATGCACGCGCGTTCTCACTCATTTGCATGCTGTGTGGGAGTAGGTATTAAGTTGACCGAATACTGCTCAATGGCTTCCGGGATGAGAGAAAAAAGAAACGAGTTTGCCGTCAAAGGATTGAGCTAGGACATAAAGGGGTTGAAAAAAATGGACCCGGTGCAAAACTTTTCTACGTTGCACGATCTGTGTTTTTTATATACAACGTGAAGCGTCTATTTAATAAAAGAGTCCTGAAGAATGTATTTTTTCTTTAAAAAAGAGGAAGAAAAAATAAGTATGCGGATCATTTGCATTATAAAAAAACGGTGAACAAAAAGTGAATTTACGCATGGTTGCTATGCAACGTGTCATTCGTGTGTATGGAGACGCATTTTTAATGGTCATTTTGGTCAAATATGATTTTTTTGCTGTTGGTTTTTTTATGGAAGTTAAATTTTTTATTTATGTTTTGAGGTTTGTTGTCTCTATTTTAATCAAGGAACCACTTGAACTGGAAAGCACCAATTTGGGATTTTTTTCTTCTTTTGCTGGTTAGAACAAGACTAGTGGTAATAACAAGGTAAAAATCTAAGATTGCGATGTGAAAAAAATAAAAATAAAAATGTTATTTCAGTTCAAGTGCGGATTTTCGCTTTAAAAAATCGAACAAATTGGTAAACCATTAAGACGTTCCATCCACGAATTAAAGTTTAAACTACTTTTTTAAGCATATTTTTAAACTAAACAGTAAAAATAAAACCTGATTCTCGGTTTTATGAGTAATTTTCAACCAAAATTATAAGTGACCACTAAAAAATAAAAAATGAACGGTGTAAATCACGTTATCACTTTTTTCTTGTGTGAAACTTTAATTTTTCACACATTGTGAGCCAAGATTTCCCACGGTAATACTCCAAAGTTATTCTAATTACACAAAAAATGTCAGCCAAATCGATGGGTTCCAGTCGGTGTAGTTCCCTTGTAAGCGTGATTCAATTTGGGCCGCAACTGTAAGAGCGGCTCAAATTTAGGGTGAAATCGAAGAAGCTATTAAAAGAGGAAACAAAGAAGCTGGCTTTTGTCATTTCTCCATCCAACTAAATGACTAGTGATGTCTACGCTGTAGCAATTACTAAACCCGTAGCCAATGATGAACATGCGGCATTTTTGTGCTGTGTCATGGACGGAAAAACGGCGAAAAATGTCGTGGATCATCCGCGGTAGGATATCAACAAATGTGTCTATCCGCCGAGCCGATACGCCTTAAAGTCCCTAGGGATAAACACACGCATCTGTCACGGTAAATCTGATTGGGGTCCAAAAAGAAAATCATCATCGACAAAATTGAAGCCGAATGATGCAGCATAAAATAAAAATAAAACACATAAAAAAAAATATAAAAGAAAAAATAAAAAAAGCAAAAACTTCCCTCGAAAGAAAGAGAAAATTGTTTTCTTTGATTTTTCATGCAAATCAAAAATAAAAAAAATTAATAAAAAAAAAAAATAATAATAAAAGAAAAAAAAAGATTTTCATTAAATAATATATAAATGTTAAAAACAAGACAGGAAACGAGAAAAAACCTAACAGGGTAAACCTAACGGCCCATCAGCGTATTGATCTGTGTGGGAATGGAGTCTCGTAACGACCCCACCCTCACTCAAACGCGGCTTCAATCTCTGTGTGCGTGGACTTTTTAACAACACCTGAGCAACGTCTTATTTTCGACGACCACAAGCTTATCAGTTAGAGCCACAATGACTCATTCACCCCACCCGCCGAACACACTCATCCAAGTTCAAGTGATTTATAAGCAAAGATCTTCTACCTGCACGGGCGAAAAGCACTACGAGCTTAGAGAAACCTCGCATTAGTCCAACGAGTCGCAACACAGCTCGCGTCTGTCCGGCCTCATTTGTCTGAGTCGAGAAAGACAAACCGCCGATAAAATTCCAATTGCAATTCCCCCGATAAAAAGCCAAGGCTCCTCCTAATGGCCTAGTGCCATGCCGAGAGAAACTTCTGTCACACTCAAATCCGAAGATTTACTCGAGCCGTACAGGGAAGTCCAACCCTAAAAGCAACCCCTAAAAAAACATTAAACACAAGACAAAACCCAAATCAACTCATCATAAAAATAAAAATTCACAAAAAAATTCATTTTCATTCAAATTTGTTTTGTCAAATACAATTCGGGAAAAACGGCATCAGATGAAATAGATTTGAACGTCGAGCCACACTATCCCTCTCTAGTTGAGCAAATCCCTCATGTTGGAAAGAGAAGAGAGAAAAAAAAGAGAGAAAAAGAGAAAAAGAAGCGGGTGTGTGAGGGTGGGGTGTACGAGGGGCCGTCATCAATCATTGGTGAAGGCGGCGCTGTCACGTATGAATTTCGACTTCCATGTTTAATTTCCTTCGAGTCTCATTTTGGAAGGGCACCAGGGAGACAGGAGGTGCGGGGGTCCAAGTAATTTTTTAATTGAATCCAACAAACCCCCTTCCCCCTTCCCCCGTGACCACCCCCTACCTACAAATGGTGCAGCAATTCATCAAGTCATCAATAGGGAAAGAGAGAAGCAATTTGCAACGCCATCTTTTCGGCGTCGAAGAAGTTTGGAGGGGAAGTTGTCTCTTGAGGCCATCTTGAGCTGACAGACAGCAGACACCCTGCGTTCCTCGAGTTGTGCTGGGGCGTTCAGCCTCATGTCCACAGTGGTGAGTGACAGACAATCACAGATAGATACCTTAAAGATAACCACCTGAGACACTGACACCCGACACTTCCTCCCTTCGTACTCGCACATTTTGTTTCTCTTTTCTTTTTCTTTTTTCGGTCAGAAAAGAGAAAAGAGAGAGAAAAAAGAAGGATGAGTTGGGGAAAAGTTTCGAATGGAGGTTGGGAGGATTAATCGAGAGCCCAGTTGATTATCCGGCTGCGTTTGTGCCAATGATTAATTCGGGGACTGGAGATTTCCTCCCCATTAGACGCCCTCCCCCGGCATCTGCTTAAGATAGATCGCGATGATGGGACCAGCACTCTGGACACGGATCACATCATCCTCATCCTCCACACCAGTGTGCGGAAGGAGGGAAAAAGTCAGTTAATCAAGTGCCACACCACAAAGAACAGCTCAAGAAGTTGTTGTTGCAATGTCCACGTCATACAACGAGGACGAGGCCAATCCATAAATCCCACTCAGATCAATAACCCACCATGACAGAATCGCACGACTTCCGCTCACAAACAGACCCTTCGCTTCAGGAGCAAAAAAAAAAAAAAATAAAAAATAAAAAAGTAAAAAATCGTCGCCAAATACCAACCCCCATCATCATCACCATCATCATCAAGAAAAGCAGGGGCATGTGAAGAACATGTGTGATCAAAGGAGTGACGAAGAGGGTATTTCTTTAGAGTGCAAAAATAAAATCAGTAGAAAGTATAAAAAAAAGTTCATCCACGCATGTATTATTCAGACTGAAAAGGGAGTTAGTTGCCGCTTAAGATTCCGACCATCCAGTGTCCACTGCGAAGGAAAGTTAGAGGGGGGTCGTGGGAGTACACAGTCGTCTTGATGGCCTATTAGATTTTGAGTGTCCATTGCAGCAGTGCGGATTCAGTGGCGCCCCCTGGGAGTCCGTGTCGGGAGTGCACGTACCGTAGGGAACGGAGGACGCTGGTGGACACACCACTTGGTACATACGGCACGTGGTGACCGAGTAGTTTTTGGGAAAGCGGGACCGGCGTCCATCGAATCTAATTAATTAGTGCGTTGCATCGGGAGCAAACTGCAGTCTTAATTAGCTTCATCGTTATCAATCCTACTAATGGCTCTTCCTTCATGAAACATTGAGACGCTGCTCAACTCACTGACCCCTCCATTATTGATGGTGCATGGTGGAGGTGCGAGATACCACTGGAGTTGGGGGTGGACAAGTATCCCCTAGCGGTGGCGAGTGGAAGTGACGCGCCCTGAACTTGCCAAAAAAACGTGCAGAAAGGATGATACCAAGTTGGGTGCGGGGGCTTCTGAGTGGGTGGATAGGTGACAATGATTGATGTGTTGGGAGAGAGCTTGGCCTGCAGAGCCTAATGTGGCACCCCTGCTGCAGAGGGATGTTGTTTAATGATGCATGTTTGGCTACTCCTTTTGTCGTTCGTTTCACTGACCAAAATAGTTCACCTCCAACTGTTCTGTTTTTCTTTTTTTCCCCCCCCTCTCAAATGTATCCTAAGGATAAAATGGATCAAAATGTACCATGTGGTTTGATTTTTTTATGCTAAAAGTAGGGGCTACTCTTTATTTAAAAAAAATAAAAAATAAAAAATAAAAATCGATGGAAAGCAGAAGTGGCCTGAACTTTAGAATACTTTTGAAAAGGAATACCGCACATTTTTTAGTAACATAGTTTATATGTTGTACATACCATATTCATATTTTAATTCATATTGCGTTTCAGTAATAAAGTGGGTACTAAAATTTGAGTAATTTGTATAAAATTTAACATTGAAGAGCACACGCTTTGATACACATCTGCATTTTTAAAATTGTTATAAACCAGTTTGTTTGATTGTATGTGCATTCTGTGAGGAAACCGCAGAATTTTTAATATGTGAAAATTGCTTTTTTTCAAGAATACATAAACAAGAAAAAGCAAGAACTAGAAATTCCTGATTGGACGTAAGTTTTCTGCATAATTAGAGCAAGGCCTGTAAGTAAGTAGCCGAAGATTAACATCATGTTTTGACATTTTTCTTTTAAAAAAAGTAGGAAAACCAAAATTTTTTTAACTCAAAACTTATTTGCTCGACTCGATCCACGAATACAAATACCTCTTATCAATTTCAATCAACTTCCCTAACAGTAGCTACATCTAAATTTAAAAAATAAAATCTGCTAGACTAAGTATATAACCTCATTGCAAACAACTGGGCATGTTCCAATAATAATCTTATCTATTACCTGCAATTAATGTCAATATAAACTTAATGTGTACAATTACTGCAAGTTGTATGAAATTATATTTATACTCAACCGAACGTAACACGCGGTAAACTCAAATTTCTGATACTAAAAGAATTTACTTAAAAAATTTAAATTCCTAAAATATATTTTTTAAATCAATTTTTTAAACCCAAATAATACATTTTACACTCTATAAACCTCTATTTGGTAACCAAAACCCCGATATTCCAATTTCAGTATCCCTTTCTCACATTTCATTTGATCCATCAGGTGCGTGCCGGGTCAGGTCATGTGATAAATGACCACGGGTGTGGCAACAAATGGAGCAGAAAATTGAAAAGATTTTTGAAGTCGCCTCCAGTTCGATTGTGAGGGCGTCTTTCCAGCACCGCCTTTTGTTTCTATTTTTTTCTTCTCTTTCTCTCTTGTTTTTTTATGGCCATCCTCTTCATATTTTGCTCTTCAAATGGACCTCACTCGTTTTTATGTGTTAGCGTCCCCTTGCGTCTTTCCCTTTCCTACATCGAGGTAATGAGTTTTGGGATGGGGGACTCGTAACGAGGTCCATCTCTCGCTATAATTTGACCAGCAATTGTTTTAACGAGCTGTTAGTTCAAACCCCACATATCCCTTTGTATCCAAACATCTCGATCTCGAGCATCCGTGCGTTTCTAACCAAATGAAACGCAGACAGGTGTTGAACCCGTGTCACGTGCTCTCTTTTTATCTAACGAGGTCTTGGTGATTAGTGACTACCTTGTGGCGTTCCCATTCCCTCTTTTTTTGCGACCACTGTCCACTGTCGGTCGATACGCTCATTATCCCTTGTGGTCCACTTCTCTTTTCCCCAACGCTCCCTTACCCTCTTTGCGTTCGATGACCTATAGGGAGATGTTCTATTTTTTCCTTTCTTTTCTTCCCTTTTATTTTTTAATCCTCAGTGGATTTGTCTTTGGATTTGTCCCGAGTTCCATCCGCTTATCGATGTAATGTCGAGGAGAGAGTGGTAGTGGTTGGTATAGCGTTTGTTTACGCGTTCGTCAATTCAATTACAGCGTTGCGATGAGGTCGTTGAGTGTCCGTTCTGATGGGCTAGCGGAGCGGCACGCGCCTTCTCACGATTCGATTCGAGGGGAAAGTGGCTGAGGTTTAATTAGCGTGCGATGATTGAGCGATCAATCGCCGTTGCGAGTGAAGTTGTCGGGCGGCGCACCTGCGTCTTCCCGCGTTCATTCGATGATGACCAAGTTGTGGTGTGGACGCACACCTTATTGATCCCATCTTCCCCGATCGCCCATCACGTCTACGTGTCCCTGCTGGGGTTTTCCTCCCCCATTTTCGACAAGTGAAGGAAGCTCTGAGCCTACACGTCAATTGTGCGTCAATTATACAAAGCCTGCTACTGTCACTAACCAAACTGGAATCACCAATTTAGCCCCATCCTCCTAGTACTTTTTTTCCCCATCAAAATAATATTTATTATTTTTGCTCAAATCAATAACGATGATACTGATCACTATTACCCATTGAAGCAACGACTCCTGAAAGCACAGATGGTGTGGATCAATTCAAGTAATTCAAATACAAAAAAAAAAAATTAAATAAATACCGTAAATAATTACTAATAAAAAATTAAATTGGCTTAGAAAATGTGTTTGCTTACTGGTATTTTGATTTGGAAATCAAGAAGCTTTTAATCAAAATGCATTTTTTTTATGACATTTTTTTAAGGCTAATTTTAACTTCTTGAATTATGTTATGTCTGAATTCAAAACTTTTTCAGATCTGGAAACTTGATTCCTAAATTAACTGTAATGCATACCGCGTGTTTTAAACGACCTTTTTCGGGAAACTTAATAAAAATTTACGAAAATATTTCTGTAATTATTTGAATTACGCCTATGTAGATATTTTTAATGTTCTCTAAAGTTAAAAATCCGATTACAGTATGTAAATTAATTATAATTATTAATTTCGATATAAAAATTTTTACATCTTTTTTTTTTGCCATCACTTATAATCTCCTATTTTGTGATTTTAAAACATTTTTTCCCCAACAATTATTAGCCAGTTCATAACAAATACAGATAAATTGAATAATGCTGCCACACTAATTTGTATAATCTCTCTACAAATTTCAACACTAAAAAAATTATTTAATTATTCATTCGATTTGAAACCTTGTTTATAGGTTTGACCGTTTATTTCCCTTTAAAAAAAGAAAAGAAAAAAAGAATACTTTACATAAATAATCTATAACTAAGTAGAAAAAAAATCGAATCGAATCAAAATGTAAATTTTTTTCACATTAACCCCCGATATCTCATCAAAATTCATATACCAAAAATCTATCGCAAGATTTTTTTTACCTGTTTCGACTAAATTAACCTGATTTGGGTCAAATTTGACACATGATGGTAGACAATTTTTAAAAGTTTGACTTGTTTACATTGGATTGGGCCTACATTGACGTACCCCCGATGCTCATGTGTCAATAGACCCACGAAGCGCATAATTTAAAAATTACTATCCGTGTCACGAAAATTAATTTCATATTACGTCGCAACCTCAATGCTACACATAAGGACACTAATACGAATCCAATTGCACAAACAATTCATCAAATAAAAATATAAAAGCAGAAG
Source organism: Strigamia maritima (assembly GCA_000239455.1). Lineage (NCBI taxonomy): Eukaryota > Metazoa > Arthropoda > Chilopoda > Geophilomorpha > Linotaeniidae > Strigamia > Strigamia maritima. Next base: position 81,136 of record JH431842.1, on the reverse strand, counting down.
TTTTTCTTAAACATAAAGAAAAAAACAAGGAAAACTACCCAAGACCAATCACAGCGTGAGGCAAGAGTTAATTTATTTGTTTTACGAGCTGCATGATCGAAAACACGCAAGTTAAGGCAAACGGGCGGGATGAACAAACATAGTACAAGTCAAGAAACGACGAATAAAACAAGCTAAAGGACACACCTCAACATATGTGCTGCTACCCTTCTTTATTTGTTTTTATACTTTGCACGCAAACGAGCAGATCGACCCGACACGACTCATTGATAATTCAGTGGTCCCTTTCTCGTCCCCGAACAAACGGACACTAGCGTTTCAAATGAAACGCCCACAAATGCGAATCCTTCCCTTTAGATCAACACCCGTAAAAAATAAGAAATAGTAAATAATAAAAAATAATATATATATATATATATATATATATAAATATAATAAAATAAAGAATGCAAAGCCAAAAAAAGCGGTGGGTCAAACAGCGCAAAACAATCGAATATGCACAACAAACTCAACCTACAACCTGATCCATTCTAAATTTAAGTACTATTTTTATCAACTTATTTCTGTACGTTTACTGCAGTTTAAATTTTACTTTGTGTGTGTGTGTTTTATACGTGTTCGCAATTTCGATTTTTTCACTCACGTAAGCATTAGCTATTTAGTTTTAAATTAAATACAAATAGAAGTTGTTTTCTCTATTTTTTTTAAAAAAATAATAATTTGTTGCACTAAAATTGTATTGGGTCTCAGCTAAATTGTGTAAAATTATTGCTGACAATAATCATTTATTATTTTTTTTTTTTTTTTTTTGTTACAGTAATAAATATTAAAAATTACATTTATTCATAACTTGAAATATTTATTTTAAAAAACAACAAAATAAAATGAAAAATGTGATTATTGCGTGCTTTAATAAAAAAAAAGCTGAAACAATATTCGCTGCACTAAGTAAATTTAATCTGGATCAATTGTTTCAATTGATCGAGATCAAGAACTTTCTCTTGCTGTCGTGCACTTATTGTTTACTCATTACGCCTTGTTTCCAATTCAATTTGTCATCAAAATTTTTAAGTTTAAAATTCGACAATAATTATTAGAAATCACTGGAATCGCAGTCTGACAGAGACATGGAAAACCCGATTAGAAAACTAACTATAGTTGCATTCAAGGTTACAAAGAAGCCAAAATTATAGTTCGTCGTATGGCAAAGTCAACAAAATGCAGCATTTCAACAATGTCTGCACTTTTTACGGGTTTGTTTACGTTTGTTTTGTACGTAAATCAAAATAATGGCCCGTGAAAAAAATTTCAGAAATGTCACAAACCTAATTCCTTCTTTCTTTTTCTGGGTTTAGTTACACAAATTTCAATCATTTCGAATCACGATACTATTACAATCCCCATCATAATGATAGACTTTTAATTTGTTTATGCACATTCGCAACGTAAATACAACCAAAAATGAGCAATAAACGAGCAAAGCAGCACGATTTTCCTCGGCTATTCTGTGCTACGTCACTAAAACTTGCACAAAATAGAAAAGTGGTGACTCATCGTGATTTTTTTTACTAAGTTTGTCTTAAGGCACTTGTATGTGGCCTCACTTCCTCTTACTCATTTCCAACATAAATAACGGTAAAGAAGGTTCACTCTGAATATTAATATTAATCATTTTCTAAATCATTCATTATTTCAATATTTCTGTCCCAATGTAGCAATTTATTTAAAATTAATATTAATTTTAAATCCTTCAATGAAAGTGAGTTTGATGTCCTCTCACACAGCGAAAAGTTTGTCATGCACTATCCGATAAATAAAAAAAAATATTCAATTGAAAAGCATGCGTAGTAATATCTTTTTCGACCGGTTTAAGAAACAGTAGAAGTGCATTACAAAATTTAAATATATTAGTAAAAAACCATCAATTACATTAAAGTGTGTTTTCCCTGTATTTGCTTGATTATGAAGCGACTCTACGAAGGCATCGGTCGACAATTAAAAAAAAAAATTTAAAAAAAAATTTAAAAAAAAATTTAAAAAAAAAAATAAGAAATATATAAAACGCTGAAAAATTCATTAGTTGGGCAAATAATCTAGTGTAGAAAAAAATGTGGGTGGGTGCGGGAATGAATAAGAGTGTATGGGTGGGCGGGTGAAGCGAAAGATCGAGTTTAATTTGAATCCAAATTAAAAGAACGCCACTGTGACAACACCTGAGATGACGTCATATCGCGACTAACAAATGAAGGTGAATCGTAAGAAATTAAATGAAATAAAAGAAGAAGCCAAGCGACTTACAAGAACGCGATCAAGAAAGCGCCTAATGACTGGATCCATTAAAGTAATGGCGCTCATCATCATTATCACTCAGCATCCACTGCACATGCGCACCAAAGACACAAAAACCCACCACACGACTAAACTGGACGTTAAAACACGAGTTTATGTTTTACATTTACGCCACTCACCTGGTGTTGTTACGAATGTCGGATAATCGGGAGACGATCCCAGGCACTGGCACGTGACTATTACTTCGGAATCTACGGAATAGAAATCCCGAATGGACGCCCATTCGTCGGGCCAAACCAAGACGATTCTAAGAAATAAAAAAATTTTAAAAAATAAAATAAAAAATATAAATATAATTTTTTTTTTCATAAAAAAAAAAAAAAACTGAAAATGAAAAAGAGAAAGAAGACAACATCACAAATTCTCACTTTTGATACAATGCGCACCCACCCGCGTTCTCATTACACCCCTGCACATCCCTCCTCATCCCAACAGACGCAGGAGGAAATCCAATTGAGAACGCTGAGACATTTCGCAGTCACATTTGCAAAAGGGAAAAAAGTCTTTAGGAAGAAAAAAAGTGTAAAAAAAGTCACATTTAGAAACGAGAAAAAGCAAAGACGCCAAAAAATAAAAAAAAAAAAAAAAAAAAATAATAATCAAGAGATTTTTCCCAATGTGATTGAGAAGTTGTAGTGGGAATCTGGTACGGCTAGCGTCTCATTCCCCACGTGCCAATCTGTGGCTGACTAATGGGCACTAGTCTACAGGGGCCCAACACTGACCAATGACCACACCACGTAGTCAATCAATGCCGCTGAAAACAAACAGTTCATTAGGAACCAACACTGAACGGATCGACTCCACCCCAGGGGACTTCGGCGAGGCAAAGGTGAGTAGAACGTGCAACCTAACATTTCACCATACCCATCGCCCCCTCTCACCCTTTTTTTCTCGCCAGGTGAACTTGGGGCTCAGTTGAACAAGCCCGAGGGTGGCAAATGACTCGACTCCATCAACTTGTTCTTTTATTTATTATTTTTTTTATTTTTTTGTCTTCATTTTTTTTTTTTTATCTTTCCACGTTTATCGCAAGCAGCAGCTTAATTTCCTGAAGGTCAGTGGGGCCAGTCACGGTCGAGAGGAGCGGCCTCGAATCAGGTGGAAGGAAGGGACAGGACGCGCCATCCGCTTCAGCTGCAGCAATGCTAATCGAAACGCTCGATTGTGGGGGCTGTAAAACGATTCCAACGCCGGCGTCTAATCTGCTCGAGCAGCGGGGGAGTTGGCGATTAGGGCTGTTGCTTCTTTTCTACTTCCCTCCTACTCCTCTAAGACTTCATTAATTGCTCTCTCGCCTTCTCTCCGTCATGATTTTTATCCGAGAAACGCGCGCGGTGAGGGATCGAGTCTGCTGTTTCTCGACGTGAACTCGCGAGGGAATTCTGGCCAGCCATCATCGCGGTCAACTCCGAAGGGACTCTCAGAGGAGGAGAGAGAGGGAGAGAGAGAAATGTGGAGTGGGAGTGGTGCGTCGCGTTCACTGGTCAAGTGGTCGAGGGACCAAATGCGAAAATAAATGAGGAGACGCGAGCCAAGAAGGATGACCCATCCCCTGTTTCCGCGGGTGTCCCGGGGCTTCTAATCTTGGCGTTGCGAGTTGCCCGCCCCCGCTGTCCCGATAGCTGGTCGCCTCCCTCAATTCATCTTGGCAACGAGGCAAGGGGGAAGGAGGGATGGATGAGATGGGAGAGAAAAAGAGGATGGAGAAGGGGGAGTGGCGAGGAAGTTGCGCACAACTCTTTTTTTTCTTTTTTCTCTTCTTCCTCTGCTTCTTTCTTTCTTTCTTTCTTTCGTTCCTTCTTTCTTTTCTGCCACAAACTTTTTCTCCATTTTTTTTCCTTCGCACTAGCCAACTGGACTTTCCCTCGTAATGAGCTTTTCTGCACATGCGCAAGCATCTTTGAACAGCAATTGGACATACCCCAGACCGTTCCATTTCGCTAGAAAAATCAACAAATTTAATTTTTCACGAAGTGTAGAATGAAAATAACTAACGAAGGAGAAAAGAATGAAAAAACCAAACAGATCTCTAATTACACGCGTTCCTAATTTCAGAATTATGCAATAAGTAAAGCCGATTTGTTGCAAGGCTCCAATCGAGTCCCAATGTCGAGTCATTTGTCCAGTGGACACTTTAATCCAGCGTCTGGACCTACGCGAGATTACTGCCCCCACCGAATTAAAGGATCCACCAACAAAATAAAAAAAATTGCTCAGAAGTAGTGGCGGTGGTGGTAGTGGGGCGATGGGAAATGAAAGAAAAAAGTAAGAAAAGTAGGCATGTGGAGTGGAGGTGGTGTAGACGAAGGGGCTTTTTATCAAATTAGATTCAAAGACACACGAGTCCATAGTAATTGGTCTCGGGCTCAAAACAAATCCAGCCAGGGGCATTTGAGGTGATTTCTGAGTCGTTTTTGTGGCGGCAAAAATGTTTCATTGATCACCAAGGGCAACGCAAGATATTGGCATACGAATCAATAAACACAAACACAAACGGAAAAAGAAAGGGAGCAAAAGCACTAGCGCCACCAACACACGCCTACGCAGCAGCAGAAAAGTCCAAAAAAAAAAAAAGAAAAGAAGAAAAATCAAGAAAAAAAAGAAAAACAAAAAAAAGAGAAGCTGAAGGAGGCGAATTGGAAACGAAGAAGGAAAAAATAAAGTGAGAAGACGAAAAAGAAAAGCAGTGGACGAAGTAAAAAAAAAACTAATGATTCGCCAGCCAGCACCACGCCAAGATGAACAGTGGGCTCTAATGGGACTCGCAACCCTTTGAACCCGTTACTGATGTACAGCAAAAGGATTAACTCCTTGCCCGATCAGGACGCACCGTCAAGCGAAAGATCAATGTGAGATATCACGGAAAACGCACACGATGCGGGGGAGGGCGTTGTGCAGAGAGAGAGAGAGAAAGAGGGGAGAATAAGAGAGAAAGAAGAGAAAAGGAGGGTGGGTGGTGGGGAGAGAGACATAAAGCGCAAAAACAGCCACGACTAATGGATCTGAGCAAGGAATGAGGAGGAGGATGCACGTGCAAACGGCACACGACGACAAGAACGCGACACGAACGCGTGGGTGGATTCGAGTAGGAGGGGGTGCAAACTGTAGCGTCGCCATTAAACATAAATGAACGCCACCTACCGACGCAGCAACTGGCAATGAAGTCAAGCAAAAGAAAGAGAGGATCAATCAGAGAAAAAGTAGGACAAGAAGAAGATCAATTGGCGCCATCAACTAAGGGAAGATGAGTAAACATCAATGACGTCACCCCTCCTTTTTTTATCCCCATTCTTATTTACAATCTGTGAATTCGTCTTTTTTTAAAATTTTTAAATGATTAAAACAGGGCTACACATGCAGAAGAAGGGGAGAACGATAAGAATAAGTGTTGTTGGGTGAAAAAAAAAAATTACGCCGACATATTGAAATAAATAAAAGAAAATAAAATAAAAAGTTTTTACGACTTTGGTTTTATCGTCGATAAAAAATAAAACATTTCGATGGTCTGGCAAATAAAACACAAATGAAAAAAAAATTATATATATGTATTATATCTATATGTGAAACAAAAAAAGGGAAAAACAGGTGGAAGGTAAAATATTGAAGTGAAGAAAAAAAAAAAAATAATTAAGAGGTTTGAAGAAGGGACATTTGCGCCGTACCACGATAATAGAATGAGCATCATACAATTGCTCTTTCCTCAACTGACCAGCAAGTGAAATAAATCGATAAATCGATGATCTAATCCCTCATACCCCACCCCACCCAAAATAAAAATAATAAAAAAAAAATAGCAAAGGAAAAGCAATCCTCTTGCAGTGACGTGTAGTGTCTCACAACTCAAAATTTCAAAAAGAAAAAAGTTTTTGAAATGCTACACCTCCCCCACATCTCGACATGATGGACGACTTATGACGTCATTCATCGGAGGTCAAGGGCAAGACACGACCCTAAACTCTTGAGAAATGAAAAGGACTTTGTGAAAGGACACTGTGGTCATTCTTATTCCCTGACCCGCCCACGCTAGTGACAGACGCCGATCACGTCACGCTCATTTGGCGCCACCCACCAACGCATTAAAAGTGAGTGTAAAATTAAGTGATAAATTTTGCAAAAATTAAAAAACGAAAGAAAAAAACTTAAAAATAACATTAAAAAAATGAATGCAAAGAAAAGACCACTGACCGACTGGCGCCCGAGTCTAGTTCCACCTCAGGCAGGAAACGAAGTCTGGAATGAGAACAGAAAAGTTGACCGTTGTCCACTCCATGCGGCGGTTCTCGGCGTCCGGGGTCTCTGCCAAAAGACAACACACGAGTCAGTCGCGTTTCGCGCGCCAACCAGCTTCAAATCAATAAGCAACTCTCCCTACTCCCTTCCCCATCCCGCGTCTCCCTGCCCCGCCCCAAATGGAAGAACGCGGCGAAAAAGTACGGGACGTATCCCGCCCCTGTCACCTGACAAACAACAACCCCCTATCATCATCCCTCCCCCAAAAAAAATTTAAAAAAATTTAAAAAAAATTTTAAAAAAAATTACATCTTCCGTAACAATAAAAAAAATAAAGAATACCGATAAAATTAGATTTAAATATCAAAGGAAAAAAATTATAATTGAATTTTACATTTAAAAAAAATTAAAAATACGAATCAAATTTTTTTAAATTAACGTAAACACGAAAAAAAATTAAAAGAAACACGCAAACTTCCTCTTTGAAAAGTGCATTGCACTCAGGTAAATACATTTACACTCTGTATTCAGTATAAGCTTATACACTCGTACTTATAATAAAAAAAATAAAAAAAATAGTTGTCCATTTCCGGGCGCGAATTGATTGTAATTACAGCAGCGGTTATCCCTAGCTGCCCTCCATCCTCCCACTAGAAATGTGAGGGAGAGATGTGGAAGTTAGTTCTAGTAGCAATAATTTATGGTAGCAGCCGCGTTGTGGGGGCCACAACAAACGCAATTTCGTCTTTCGATAACACTAATAATCTCCCAAAAATCAAACTTTCATTCATTTTGCGATTATTTCCGCAGTAAATGTGCTTTTTTAACGTAAAACTTGCAGAAAACCCGATTTACAAGTGTAAAATAACGCAATTTCCCATTGACTCCACTATTAAACAAAAAAATAACAATGAGGTGGTTGCGAGACATTGATCCGTACTGAAATGGGAGTATTCGTTAAACACACCTCAAGTGTGTTGAATAGATTCACACCGCCTACGAGACTCGGACGACCCTTCCCATCCTTAAGGGCGTGGATGGAGAGTAGGGAGGGGCCGGTGTACTTGAGATGCTCGACTCACTCTGCCCTGGAGCGGGACAGGCAGGAGCATGACCTTGATGTGACCTCATTAGCCAGTGCCAGGTGGATCCCCCCAGTTATCAAAAGATGCATTCCACAAAGAAATGCAAGGTCACCGCCACACCGCTGCCCGAGTCAACATCGGGGTTCGTCCACTTTGGCCGCCCACCTCACCCCTAAAGGGGTGTTTGCATAGCGGGTTCCGCACTTGCAACACGTGGCCTCTAGTTGGCCTCTGATTTATTTCGCTATTCTTTTCTTCTTTTTTTTAAAATCTCTTTTCTTCTTTCAACGTTGTTAATTGTGATGTGCTGTCAATTTCATTGATGTTGGATCACTTTATGTGATTTCCTGTCTTTTTTTCTGTATCACCATCAGAGGGGGTTGCGCCCTAATTTCATCTCTTTTCCCTTCTCCAACCTCGTCATGACGACCCTCATTTTCCACAGACGGTGAAAACGAGGTGTCTGGAGAGAAAAAAAAGTTGGTTTGAAGATGGTTTCGTGATTTCATTGCAAAGTTAATGCAAATCTAACCGAGAAATATATGCAACTCGTTCTCCCCCTTTTGCAGATAGAGTTTGCAATGCATTGCGCCTCGTGCAGCACGCCACGTTGTCGTCGAGAAAAAGCGTACGAGGGTGGAGTGGGTGGTGGGGGGTTCCCGTCAACGTTGCGCATATTCGACAATTTCTATTTAATTCGTTTTTGCACGAAATCCAGTGGTGGCAGCCTAATGAGCGCTGACCTGTCGTCGTGGTGGCAGTGATGGATTACCCGGGCCTCCTTCCTTTCCTCGGCCGCCGAAAGGAGGCAGTTTTTTTTTATTCCCCTCTTTTTCCCTTCCCTCATCCGCCTCCCCATCTCGTCTCGTGTCGACCAAAAAATGGCGAAAAACGTAATTGGGGAGAAGAGGAATGGCAAAATAATGAGGCTGTCAAGTCTCTAGCAACGCCAAACGAACGCTCAAATTTGCATAAAATTTCAATTACACTTTTCCTAAGTTTCCTCCACTATATATCAGTAAATACTTACTGCAAATGCCGGACACTGAATCCCAAGAAGGAGTCGAAAATTAATTTCCAAACACGTCAATTTTTTTTCCTCCTTAGAACTGACTTATCACCACTTACAATTGGTGCGCAAATGTTTATTTATGTAGTTACCAAGGAAACCTAAGACTCGGGTGTGGCCCACCGTATTTTCACAAGCAATTTGATCCTTTAATTAGTCGTTTAACTCATTTAAAAATGCAAACGAATGCGGGCCCTTTAATTCGCAATCAACAGTGACAAAAGCATTTGGTCGGCCGAGAAAAAAGAAAGAAAAGTGGAATTCCATCAGTGGTTAGAGACCCACGATAACGAACTGTTGTTTTTCGGATCGCTCAACGTGGGTGAGTCGTTGCAGCGAGGCTCGAGGGGTGGAGCGAATTGGGGTGGATGTTGTCAGGAAATCCTTTAATTGCTTCTGTTAATTGATTCGACCTAGACAGACGCAGGGAATGCTAAAAGTGCAACGAGTGGACACAAGCCAATAAGCAGATTGGCCTGTTCACACTTCTTCTCACGACCCCCTTCCTCCTGGCTGGCATTCGACTCCCCCTCCCCCACCTCTCCCCGTTTCTATGTCTGTGTGTGTGCTACTGCGAGGGAGTATAGTAATTGGATTGCATGCAGCTACGGACAGTATTCGTTTACAAATGGAGACAAATGGACAAAGACCTCGTGTTCACGTGGAAGGAGAAAGTGCAAACGAGAAGTTTGTCTGAGCTGAGGGTTGTGCGAGTACCACTGTAATTAATGAGCTGCGTCTCTTAGAAAACTTGATATTATCTTGCGTGTTTGGGAGGTAGCCGCCAAGCCAAGGCAATGGCTGTGGCCAGAGGGGGAGCCTGACCCCCACCCCAATGGCAATTACGAGCTGTTTGGCCATTCCAGTCACTCATGGGAAAACGGTGGCGGCCTCGCGTCTGACGTCATACCGGGCCGTCTCGCTGGCTGCTCCACTCGATTGCAAAAGTGAAGCGCACGCAGCCCCTGTTTGCGATGCGGTTTTTCGAAACATGGAGGAATTTGTGCCCTTTTCCATCAAACTAATTACGTCTCCCGTCTCCGCTCATTTTTGCTCTGCTAGCTTGCTCCTCGTTGCCTAGCAACTGTCATTCGCTTTTCGGCGCCACCACGATGATGCAGCACCAACAACCCTTTCCCACCGTTCTCCTCTTGCCCCTGTTGGGACCCTTCCTTCCCCGTGGCCCCTTTCGTCTCCCTCTGGAGGTGGCCCGTTGCCCTGAGACACATCCATCTTTGCCCTGACAGCTTCTCTCTCTCATCTCCCCGTCTCTCATTCCTCTCCCTCGCATTCATCCCCCTTCAGCTTTGGCTCTTCCCCCTCCCCCAAACCGTTGCACCACGTTGCACGATGGACTTTGCTCGCGTGCATTGCGTGACATGCCATCCAGACTTCGGAGCAGCGGGAGTCGTTCGTTGAGCGGCTGCTGCTGCTGCTCAGCCTGGGGCGCTTACCTGGCCCCTCCCGCGGGACCTTCAGCTCAAATGCACCGACACGTCCATCTCTCTTTCGCTCAGGGGAAACGAGCAGGGAGGGGAGTGAGCTGGCAGCAGATCCAGTGGGCGCTGTAAATCACTTTGTGCCTGAGATCTGCTCCAGGTGCGCTCCTTTTCCGCGTGGGAATGCGCCGGACTTTAGCTCCAACGTCCCGTTGAAGGGGCGCGTTAAAAACATTTGCATACTCGAAAAATCAAATATTTTCTTTTTAACAGTTCCAACTCCCAATGATGAATTGCATTCTCCCTCGTGCCACCCATCGTGTGGTAGCACCTTCTCTCTGACCCTTCACCTGACTTATGTTGGGAAAAAAATAATCGTCATTAAAAAATAATAATAAGAAGAGATTAAGGTTGAGAAAAGAAAGAAAAAAAGAAAGAAAGAAAGAAAGAATAAGAAGAAAAAAACAAGAGCACAACAACACGCAGACATTTTGACGCAACGAGATCAACACCACACCTGCTCGTTAAGAAACGGCTTCAAAGGATTAAGCAAAACGATTACATCATGCGTGGGAGGCCAAGCGACTAAAGAGGTGACGAGAGAAAGCAAGTTGCAAGTGAGCATGCGCATCTCTGGCTTTGCTCGCCTCCCCACCTCCACCTGGCCTCATCTCAACACCTCAATCGAAGTCCCCTCGGTGACCTCTGGCTTGCTCGCCCCGAGGGGGAGCTGGATTCACCCTATCATTTGGCGCCAATTTATATTCATAAAAACCAAACTGCAACATTCGCTACTGTGGATTCGACAATCACAAAGAGCGCAAAACGAGAGAAAATAATGATATACAACAACACAACTCGCGTTTCCTGTCCTTTGATGCCCGCTCCTCACGCACTTCTCGACAGACGCACGCCATGCAAAACCCACCTGCTCCTTACACGTCAAAGAATAAATTATGAATCATCGCATCTGACGTCACTATTACCTACCTAAACTTGTCAGTGTTGGAAGGCCGTCAGTTTGAGGTAGGGGGAGTAATAAGAGTGGGGTTCGGGGAGGTGTAAAGAGAAACGTGGTGGAGGGTTGTCTGGAGGTGGCCACACTGTCAACCCCCAGCAGAGATGCCGCCAATGTTGGTGCAGCCACTTTGTCAAGGTTGTCAGGGACCAAATTGAAAACACAAAAAGGAAAAAAAATATAGAAAAATAAGATAAATAAAAAAAGTAACCCCCGACACTCAAAGACAAAGCGTCCACTGTGATAACGCGTGCGTATCGCTTTCAACTGACCCCAAAGGGGTGAGTGAGTGTGTATAGCGGAAAATTTAATTAAGTGACAAAGGGGAGGAAGTCGTGATTACTTCATTAGGAATGAGGTGTAAAAATGGACGACGCCCACACACGCCTAAGACATGATGAACGACAAGGGAGAACTTTTTTTTTCATTTTCTCGCATCCTAATCTGAAAACCACATTTATTTCAAGGCAGGCTCAACGGCTGACCACTGAGGCGCTTCTCCTCGGGGCAAAACTTCGATCGGGAATCAGGAAACGAAGTGAAAGAGACAGAGAGAGAGAGAGAGAGAGAGAGAGAGAGAGAGAGATGCAGGGGGTTGGGATGGAGAATGATGCGGGGGTGGATGAGGGTTCATAACGGTAATCCATCTTCGTCACAGACATTCTCTGAATAGGGAGATCATTAGGGAAAGGCAAAAGGAGATATGCAAGGACATGGAGTGTACGAAATGCACGTGATTAATGTCCAAACTAAATCGAGACGCGCACTTACGGCCATCCAACTTAACCCCTTCCGTTCCTTAACCCTCGGCGTAACGAGACGATGAAGACGCGCGTCAACAACCGACGTCTCGCACATCAATCACGTAAGAAAAGACAAAAGAGTCCTAAGACCGAGAGCTACGGGGTGGTCCTAGTTCCTAAAGCAAAGGATTCTGGGACTGATCGATAGCGAGGGGGTAAGGAAGGAGGGAAATGTGGCAAGGGAGGGAAGTGGGGGGTAGAGCACAGTCGACTGTGGCTAATCGCGCTGACAAGGCAGAATTTTTTCCTGTCTCCTGCTCCAGCCCCAATCCTCGTCAGAGTTTTGCAGCGTCCGTTTTCGCGGCTCTCTCTCTCTCACCATGGCATCTTTTCATTTCTCGATATCCCCCTTTTCTCCTCTTTTCACATGATACAAAGGACACCGCTTGAATCGTGTGTGAAAGGCGCAGCGGAGGAGCACTTGTTGCCCCGAGATCAACGAGCGCCTCGTAAAAGTGAATTTTACGAGTCAGCCAATTGCTGTTTCGCGTTCCCTCGACCGCGTTTCAGCAACACACCCGCGCGCGTCTCAACAAAACTTCTTCCACTGACGCAAACCCAAAATCTGCTGTGTAATAAGATTTCTGTATTTCACACTTTCTAATCTAAAAAATCTAAAATAAAAAAAAGAAATAAATTTTAACCAAAAAAAATAAAATAAAGTAAAAGTCATTAGTAAATTAAGGAAAGGAGGAGAAAAAGGAAGAGGAAAAAGACAAACGGTTTTGTCTCCGTCTGTAGGATCAAAATACGCTAGATCGACGTCCGATGATATCGACAAAATAAAGTGGATGGAGGCCATCGCTCAACCAATTTGAAACGCATTTGGCTTGCAGGACGCGTGTGACGATCCTCCCCTTCCGCATAACGTTTTACTTTCAACACAAGAATGATGATTCAAAAGTCGACACCGAAACGGCGACAGATTCAAATTGACTCGCGCCGAGAGCGCCGGCGCCATCGTCCCATTCGCGCAGCCGACCTTAGGGGTCGCCACAACAGCCGCGTAGGAGGAGCCGGTGGAGATGCGGGTGTAAAAGGTTGGGAGTGGGAGAAAAGACAGCATTTGGTAAATCAATCACTGACACATTAAATCACGAGGTGGTCGCTCAATTTCAGCCCCTGCAACGTTGGCCGCGCTTCTAATGCAACTTTAATTGCTGCGCGCGAGGGGACAGCGAATGGCGTCCGATGCAATGCTATGCGGACCCCCTTATCCATCGGGTCCCACCGAGTTGTCGAGGCGCATGCGGCGAGAGTAAACCAAACCGACAGCTGTTGTCTAGTCTCATTGGTCGACGGGGATACGTGAGGATGAATGACGGAGTCAGGACAAATTACTCATGAGCGATTCGAGGAATACCAGACGACGGTACCCGGTTAGTACAACTTAAATTGAAGCTCCAAAACAAAACAAAAAAAATTAAATTAAAAATAAAATAGTCAATAATTTCTTCCCAAAGCGACTCATCATTTCCAGCCGAAGCCAGATGAGGAATATGAGTAATTAATATTCAGGAATATAATGAGGAGAAAAGGCTTCTATTCCACTCGATTTGAAAATCCTGCATTCGAAATTAATACCCGAAACGCAGTAAGAAGTAAAAAGACAAAAGACGAATCACTAATTTCCCACGAGAAATCAACTACTCCTAACGACACGACCACGTCAACGGATTCAGTCGCCGTGGACGGACAACTCACTAATCTTAATTGATGATCAACTTCTTCCCTAACGACATGATACGTCCCTCTCTACCCTACTCCCATCGTGCCCTAGCTGAGCACTGTCTCACCCCTTCCTTCGCCGTCTCTACATCCGATTAAGCTTTTGGTCACTATTAAAAAACGATCCATCACTGTCAAAATGGGGTTCCGCCACCGAGTTACGGGTGGGTGGGAGACGTAAGAAGCCCCTCCCCATTCTTCGCGCCTATCACCTCACCTCAAAAATCTGCGCCAGTCGTCCACAAACTCGGCATTCACTGCGTACAAGGCCTTGCCGAATGCTGCTTTACTCGATATCGGTCGGTTTTTGTCCAGATACAAATCGTTCAGTGCATTCTTTTGCACTAAGGACATGTCGCGATACGTTTTTCGTAACTGATCGGTTCGTTCTTGCACAACCTAAAAATGTGCACCGTTTTTACAATTTAACAATTTAAAAAAAATCATAATAGAAAAAAACTTACTTCACAATTTCCGCATGGTGGATGACTTTGTGAAAATTCAGGTGCATCAGTAAAATACTGTTTAAGGCGTTTCCAAACTTCAACTGGAACCAGACGTCTGTCTGCATCGTGAATAGATAAGTCATCTGCAAGTGAAATTGATCGAGGTAATTGAAATTTTTATAAAGAAATAAGAAAAAAAATAATTCTCCCACTAACAAAAACGCAAGTCATATTCTTACATACAAGATGAAGCATTTTCATTTCATCGGCATGTTAAAACTTTTTAGGTATTAAATTATGACAATCTCAAACGTTATAATAACAATAATTAATGTAAATTAAAAAAAGTTATAATGTATTCAATTATACAGTGACTCGCCAATCTCGTTTTTGTAGATTTATTTATTACGACCTTGTTTTAGTGGGTTATTAACTAAAAAACGAAACGAACTGTGGTCACACAAAATGTCTTCATTAAATGTAAACGATAGTGGCAAAGCAGTTTCTCCTTGGTCATCCATATCTACTTCTGTATTCAGCACTTGTTCATCGAGATTGCTGTGCCTCGTTTCGTTTTCTTTATTTGTGTTTTCGAACCGTAATAACGCCAATTTTTTCCACGATCGTAGCGATGATTTCCCCATCCAGTATCCTTCTTCATCTCTGTTATAATAATTTTTTACTTTTAATTTTTTTGTAGTATAACTGGAAAACTCAACGCACGGATTCATTTTTTCTTTCAGTAAATTATTGATAAATTTGTGGTCGTTACTTATTTGCGATCTCGCTCGAATTAATCGACACCGAAAGACAACACACTCGTAGCATAACGCTTCTCTGTAATAAAACATCATCAATTATCAACGCGAAAAGAATAATAACAAATTTTTTACTTATTTAACCGAGGTCCTCCACCATATTGGTTAAAAATAATGTCCGCCTGAAAATTAGTATATGAGTTTTAAAGCAAAAGTATAAAATATTTTATTCTCACAGCTTCCTGACTAACGAGTTTCATTTGGCATATGCTGTCCACATTCAATCTAAATTTAAAAAATAAAAAATCCGTAGTAAAAATTACATTATAAATACAAATTTTATTTCTTTTTACTTAGAATGTGGGCAGAGGAATGAGGAATTGTCAACAGGTTTAATTACCCCTTCTTCGGTAGTCAAATAACCTGTTAACCATTCTGTTTGGAGCCATTCATACTGGCCATTTGTAATTGGCAATAAATTGTATAAATTCTTCACTTCTTCTTGTCTCGCTTTTCCTTTTTTCAAATTTAATTCCTACAAAAAACAACTCATTCTCACATTCAATTATTAAAATTATCCCCTCATCTAAATAAATGAATAATGAATAAATAAAAATACCCTCATCTTCTCTATATCCAAAATCCAGTCCTGAAATTTACTATTATCTTGAAGAACTAAACCTTGCAATCGTTCAGGTAAATCCCATTCATTCGATGCATCTTTTGGAATCGCTGGGAAAAAACTAAATAAGATTAACGACATTAAGAATTAATATTTTTGTTACCTTCTATTTCTTTAGAACGCAATCTGTACACTAACATGTAAGCATTTTTTGACGAATGTTGTCCCTTTCCCACTTTGGGTTTTTTTGGTTGTTTTCCAACTTTGTATTAATAATCATTAAAAATAATAACGATATTATAATTCTCATTAAAAAACTTCATTTTCATACCATCGTCTTCATCGCCTCCTAGTTTGAGATTCCCTTTCATTTTTTCAACTGTTTCGTCGTTGAATTTGTACCAGTCACCAGTTGATCTGTCCTTAATATGTGCAATGTAATGTCCAGAAAAAGCTGTAGGACCACGATGAATCAACACTGCACTTAAATCATAAATAGTTTGAGAACGATCTAAAAAAGACGTCAAAAATTAAAAAAATCGTTAAAAATTACAAAATTGTCTATATATATTTTCTTACCAATACACGAAACGTATTGATCCACGTTTAAAACTTCTGGAAAATTTAAGTAAGAATTAAGTTTTTTCTTTTGTCCTGATTTTCTACATTTAAAAAAAACGAAATATTAAAATAAATCCCTTGACTGTACAGAGTTGTTTACCGATCAAAAATAAATCTTAATAACTGTAAATTGAGTACTGGAGGCATCTTTACTAGCTGTATTTTGCGAGTGGCATTTTGTTTGCACTGACAATAGCTACAGAAATATTGATCTGCCCCTTCCAACTTTTCTTCCTATAAAAACGAATATATTTTTAAAACAATTGACCGAAAGTTATTCATGCACTGTTTTACTTGTAGAAACTCTTCAATGCATTCGTGTAAATCCTTATGGCCAGTCACATTTAAATCTAGCTCATAAAAATTCGATGGACACGATGAGTTTTGTTTGCAATTTGTACATCTGAAATGTAAACACATTAATTCCTAAACGTAATAATATAATTCACAGCTATTACATTGTGTCGTAATTGTATTTTCCACGAAATTGAGTTTGTAGAATTTCACGTACAGAAAGATTATTCTGATATTGTAATTTCATTTCTAAAAGATTCATAAATAACTTAGAAAATTCTTGCGCATCCTGAAATAAATATTGACGGCTTAGATTAGAATATCTACTGTTACACATTTTTAATAAGAAACAAAATTACTTGCTGCTGGGCAGTATCCAGTCCCAGCGAATTAACAAAATCTGAAGGATCAATATATCTAAATTTAAAAAAATAATAAATAATTTTTTTTTTTAACATTGTTAAAAATATTACCGGCGTTCACTATATTGAAGTAAACCAAAAATAAGCTGCAAGTGTCCAGCACATGATGTAGGTAAATATGATTCATCTAAATAAAACAAATCGTATAATACATAAACAGTTTAAAAAGTGACTTTTAAACCCCAAAATTTCTAATAATATTTGCAACCAAAATAAAAATTACTTTGAATGTATTTTGAAATTCAAATTCCATTAAAATTAAAACAACACAACACTTAAAAAGCTATAATAAGGAAAAAAACCTTTTGACAAATTTATTTTTTCTTGTGGATCATCTTCTGGTTTCCATTGATATATTCCTTTTCTTAATATTGGATTGTGGAACCATAACTGTAAATTCACAAATAAAGTAGTAAAGCATGTATGACTTCGTGACTTGATTTCCTCACCTGCAGCAAGCAATTAACGTAGCACGTTGCTCCTAAATTTTTCAATCCAACAAAGCAGTTCTGTAGGAAATTTCTTAATTAATACACAAAAACCATTCAAATTAAAATTAATTTCGAACTTCTGAACGTTTTTCTTGCTTAGGATCCTCAATTGCTAACCAACTCTCTTCTTTTTCTGCATCAAGCCATTCCTTTTCTCCTAAACCAAAGAGACAATTTGGATTCCCCTTACAGTTCCTCCTATAAAACAAAATTGCCAAGTTAATGCACGAATTAATCTAGTGCAAAGTTCTATCCAATTTTTACCTGCATTTCCCTCTTTGGCAAGGTTGTAACTTCACTCGATACGCAATTTCAAGATGCTGTTGACTGATATTCTCTACGTTAATTTCTTCTGCCCAATTCCAGGCTGCTTTCTCAAGTTTATGCTGAGGAGCCATTATAATTTCTCTCATTCGCTCCGCTGTAGTTCTAATTAACTTAAAATCAAAATCTTGTTATATTATCATTCAAAACTAGTCGTGACTAAGTAAAGACAAAAAAGTAACAATTTCTGCGTGTTTAAAGCGATAATGAAGTTTAAATGCTCGTAGCGGATTCAAAATTAAACCTTTTTACCGCCAGAGGGCGCCACGTATTTTATTTTTTTCTAAAGATAGTTACATAAATGTTTTTATTTCATTAATTACAAATGCAAACACAAAAAAAATTATTTCGACATTTTTTTTGTATAAGTGACGCTTTTACAATTACTGGATTTATTTTTTCTCGTTTTATCTCCACCTATCTGTAAAGAATAAAAATAAAATTAATGAAAATTAAATAATGAAAAATGTAATTATTAACTCTACCTTATACTCATCTGGTAACTCATCAACATCAAAATGACCTCGCCGACCTTTGGTTTTCTTTTTTTTACCTATTCCAGTCGTTTTAAGTTTCTCTCTACTGTAATCAAAAGGTTGAAAATCTGTTTTCATTTTTTTCTGAGCAGGTTGTAATCCTTTTGCTTTCCGTTTCTTTTTTTTCTATAAAAATAAATAAACACAATCACTAAAACATTACAATCATCATAAACTCGAACAAAATAAAATGACAAACCTTTTGCAGCATTTTTCTTATTGGCCGCTCATCGTCCATTTCCTCATCTTCACATTCAGCTTCTCTAAAACTTGTATCTGGTGTCTCCATTACACTTTCCTCTGCATGCTCCGGTTCTTCACTGTTTATTGTTTCAGTTGGCTCTGCAGCTTTCATCGCAAGGTACTAAAAATTAACCACAATTTAATACAAATGACAGAAAAAGATTCTCACTCAGAAACTTACTCTTTGATAAGGTGTGGAGTTAGTCTCTAATGAATTTTTTATAGCGATAAATTTCTTATCTTTTACTTCTGTAGATTTTGAATCGGCAGACAACAAAATGATGTCAGGTTTCAATTTTTGTTTAAGACGTTTTGGAGAACCCCGTAAAATCGAACTGCGATTTGAAGCTGAAATAAAATTTGTATAAATTTACACAAATGATTTTATTTTCCCTTTTAACTTACAATTGCTAGCAATACTCTCATTTGCTAAATGAGAAAAATCGTGTGGACAAAACAATGGATTATCTAAATCAATTATCCGTTGTGTCTGCGCCAAATTCATTTGTAACTGCTGAGATTCAACCTAAACATAAAAATTGATTAGTAGACATAATAAAATTAATTCCAGACTAAACAGTCCTTACCTTTACTAATGACAACTCTCGTGCAGCTAAAATTATCATATGAAGTTCGTTCAATTGCTGCCGAACCAAAGGTGGGATAGGATTACAGCAAGCCAAAATTCCCTGCTGTTCGCGAGGCAAAATTTCTGCTATTTGCAACAGCATATGATTTGGTAATATATATCTAAATACAAGTAAATTAGTTTTTGTTTATAAAATTTGTGTAAAACATACCCAATTGATTCATCAGCACTCCGTGCCATCCCGTTTCTCCACTTGCAGAGTTCTTTAAGAGCATACATTTGACGTGAATTGAAAATCTTCTTGCTTTTTTGGTATAGTACTAAATGCGCATCATCGTTAAATACAGGTTTTTCATAACGCTAAAAATACATTTTTAACTAATATTTCTGATAAAATGTGTTAATACTTGAATACATACCTCAAGACAGAGTTGTTTACTACGATTTAAAACGTGTAAAAGTAGATTTTTTTGCTCATTTCCACCATTAATTAATTCATTTTTCAGCATGTCATAAATATAAAGTAAGTAATGAGTATCCTCTCTAGCGTATCGGGTCATCTCCTCTGGCAGTGGTCTAAAAATAGCAACAACAATTCAATATTATACGAACTAAGCAATTAATTAAACAAGTTTTACCGAATTCGCCAATCTGCCAATTGATACTGTTTATCAGCACTCACTTTACAGTAATATTTCAACAAAAAAGCAAGAGAGCAACTACTAAAGTTAAGAACGCGGCAAGCCTGACCAGTGTCAAACATGTTGACTATATATAAACCAAAATCACGCTGTAACCACATTATATCTTTATCTGCCCCGTGTAAAACCTGTAAATAACAATTTAAAAGTGTGTTAAATGTACAACTTAAATTAAAATCCGTAAAACAAACCTTAACAATCTTAGGATCTGTAAAAACTTCATTCAAAATTTGTAAATGACTCCGTAATTCCAAAGTATCAATAATATAATCATTTAAACGAGTCGATATTTGCATTAAACATGTAATTCCTTGGAAACTTCTATAAGAATGATGCTCTAAATCGATTGCAATTTCTTTCTGGTCTTTAAGTTCGTCCATTAATACTGTCAATTGTTCCGGTTTGTCGATGTAAATCAACATTGTGTCTTCTAATGATTTGGGATTTTGTGGTGTGACACTTTGTAACTGTTCTGTGCGAGGTTTAAAATGTTCTAATTCACATTCGTATGGATGACTGAACCTATGAATGTAATTAATTTTGTGTGATTAAAAAAAAAAAAAATCTGTTTTAATATTCAATTTATACTTACATTAAACCTTTTGGTGTTGGTTCCACAATAATTGCAAGCGGTCGTATAGAATTGGGTTTTTCTTTAATTATAGGTTGAAATGGTTTTTCGCTGTTATTAATTTTGTCAGTAAATTTCAATTGAGGTTGTAAAATGTTCTTGGCTGTCAAGAGAGAGTAATTTGTACTTGCAGAGTCAACTGCAGCCTTGAATTAAATAAACAAATAAATTAATTTGAATTATTACCATTAATCTCAATAAAACTTACTTTTCTATTCCAACTAGTTCGAATCAATGATTTTGTATCCACACTTGCTAAGGCCAAAGTCGGAGTCATTTTCTTTTTGCCTGAAGCATCGTCAAGTGCCAAACCCTAAAAACATTTCTCAGTTTAGTTTTGAAAACTTATTGTATACACAAACTCTTACGATTTTTTCCATTAGCAAATCGTTGACTTCGGCCAGCAAATCAACCTTATCTTCTAAATCCATAAGATTCAAATTTCTTTTAATCGCCTGATGTTTCATGATCTCGCTCATTCTACATAAAAAAGAGAAAGAAAAAAAATATTTTTCTTTTTAAATTCTTCTCACGAGTTACGAGTACGACCACGGTATAACATACAAATCAAGCAGCTTTTGAACCTGGCCTGCTCTCAATTCTTTAATTGGAATTGAAGGATCGAAAATTGTTGTGTCAATATTTATTGCGTTTGTACATTGCTTTACTGCGGTCACCGTGGCTTGCAATGCGGCCTAATAAAATGCAAAGCATCCATATTAAAAATTGTACACACAATTATTGTTTCATTTCATACCTTGGAAAACTGCGTAACGTCTTCATAATCCGACACAAAACTTGTCGAATTGTCCATTATATCTAGATCTATAAAATCCCAAAATATAAATTAATTACAGAAAAACTTTGATTATGATTGTTTAATTGAACCTAGAAGAAAAGATCCCCACGATGCAAACGTGATCGGTCCGTAGCACAGAATCTTTTCTGTGTCCGTACCAAGTCAACTCGTGGGCAATGCAGTTGCGTAATAACAAAGTGTACAAAACAATTTTTTTATAAGAAATAAAGAATTAATAAGGTTTTATCGCTTTTTCTAATTGTTGTAACTTATTTCTAATTAATTACTGCATTAAATTACGAAATTTTTAATAAATTTCGCTTTTGCAGTATATACAATCCGCGATCAATCTCATTTTCGAGAATGCTAAATCGAAGCTGTCGCTGATTGGTCCGCTTAAAAGTAAAAAAATGTATCGATGTATTCGTGTAAAGGATCCTTTAATGTAAACAAGCACCACGTATAAAAAAACTCAATTAAAAAATTACTATTTACATCTATTTTTATTTTTTCTAACAATTCAGCCAAAAGCGCAAGTTTCGACGCGAAATGAGTTTTATGATTGGTGAACTTTGGTGGTCCGGCAGTAAAGCCCTCCAGCAGTAAATTAAAGCGGATTCAACATTCGAAAAAATTGTATTTTTTGTGAGCAGTTGAATTACGTTTTCTAATTTATAATTTCGTAATGCCGTTCAATATTACGGAAGTTGGTCACCCTGGAAGAATTGATGAACCCGATTTAGTTAAAAAACGAGCTGCAGTGCGCGCTGTAAATAAACAACGATTTCTAAAATCCTACACTGATCCTTATCGACAAATGAAGGGCGAAGGAGGAGTTGTTGTACTAAAGGAAAATTTAAATTTTTATTTTTCATTTTTTAAAAACTTTTATTGCTAAATTTTCAGTTTGAAACTGCTTTTCAGCGATATTTTGCGATGAAAAACTCGCAACGAGACTTCTTCAAACCGAATTATTACACTGCGAAACTCTATGCTTGGATCGTCATTATTCCAATACTTACTGTTGGAACGATCATTCATAAGGCTCGGGTATGATTTTTTTTTTTAATTTATAGATATTTTTAATTGTTAGTTTTTTTTTTTTTTTTTTTTTTTTAATTTTTAGTCTGAATTTGAGCGAAAATGCCGCGCTGGTGAAATACCCTATAAAGATCGTCATCCAAAATACCTGTGATTCTAAAATATTAAAGTATTTTTTTGTTTATGTAAGTTTCACTTCAAAAAAAATTAAAAAAATCAAAGTTATGTTTAAAAATATCACGTGTCGAGTCGAGCTAGATCACGGGATAGATCCGATCATCCAGCAAACCGATTGGATGACAAGCAGCGCTATAGTCTCGTGGTGGTGGCTACTAAGTGGTGGGATGGTAGAGCACAACTTAGGGTTTTCTGTAGCATTTGGTCACCTCGAATAGAAATTTCTCATTTGTCAAGTGAAAAATGCCGTACAATATTCAAAAAGTAGGCGATCCAGGTCGTTTGGATGAACCCGAACTCGTCGCTCGTCGTGCTAAAATGAGAACTGAAAGGAAATTTTATTTTCTAAAAACTTACACTGATCCATTTCGCCAGCAGTCTGGTCAAGGAGGAGTGCCTGTAATTACAAACAACAAACCAGGACATTTCATTTCACTAGTGTACTGTACTTTAGTGTACTTTTTCATCAATAACATTAGATGCCGCCCAACGTAGTCGCATAGCCGTTTGTAATGCCTGCTATGCTTAGCTAGACCTATTGCCATAGACCTACATAGGTCTATGGCTATAGCCAAGTGAAATGTCCTGATTTGTTGTGTGCTTACTGAAATAAATATTTTTAAAAATTAACATAAGCAGTAATTTTTTCAAATTTGTAATTGTAATTTAATTTTCAGTTTGATGCCGGCCATCAGCGATATTACGCGATGAAAAGCTCGCAGCGGGACTTCTTCAAACCCAATTTTTACACTGCAAAATTGTATTCTTTTATCGTCATTATCCCAATTGTTGTCGCTGGATATATTATGCACTCAGCGAGAGTAAATTTATAGTTTTTCTTTTTGAAATTTTTTTTGCTCCAGTGTTTTATTCATTTTTTTCGTTTCAGAGTGAATTTGAGCGAAAATGCCGCGCCGGAGAAATCCCTTATAAAGATCGTCACCCAAAATACTTGTAGCCCACTCGACATAGACATAATGCGGTTGTCGGGATTGTTTATTTATAGTAATAGCAATACAACAATTAAACTAGAATTATGTTCTACAAAATAATTAAAAAAAGTAAATGTAATGATAAATCAAGAAAGTTATAAAATTTCGCTAGTTTCACTGAACTCCTCTTGTTGTTTCATCAATTCGTCGTACCGTTTCTGCAACGAGTTTTCCCTCTCCATTTGTCGATTAACATTTTCAGTTAAAGTCTGGAATAAACACAAACAAAAAACATTACAATACTAAGCAACTTCAGTCGAAAATCAAAATACTAACCTCAATTCGTTTAGGAATAGCCATTATCTCGTGATCTCTCAAATACTCGAACGTTCTTAATTCTAATTGTGTTTGTTCGATTTGTTCATGCGTATCTTGTACTTGTTTAATTAGAACTTGAGCTCGAGATTGGTATCCTCCACACAAAATTCTTAATCTTTTCTCCATCTTTGCAGCTCGTTTGGCTTCTCGTGTCATATGTAAACGATTTTGCTAAATAAAAAATTCATTTTAATTCATATGCATTAAACTAATGTAAACACCTAAATACCTCCAGCCGTTTGTCTAACGATTCGATCCTATCTTTTTTGCTGGCCAAATTAGCCCGTGTGTATCGATTTTGAGAGGGCATAAACAACACTTGAGACAAACATTCCTCCCACACTTGGGAGTATGCATCGAGTGACAAATCTCCATGTCCCATTCCTTGTTTCACGACTTCCATTTCGCTTTTCAGCATCTCTTTCGCGACTTCCAATTCCGATTCAGTAAATCGTTCATATTGGTGTTGTTCTAAATAGGCCACGTGCTGCGCTTGGTTTACGATTCCCGTCGATTCAATTTTTTCTTTCCACCACTGGTAATTGTCATTCCCATTTGAGATGAACTGGGATTGTTCACAGTGTCGTAGTGCAACATGATTAACATTTCCGCTTTAATTAATTCTTCAGCCTTGAAAAAATAAATTTAAAAAAAAATTTATTTTCAAGTTATTTAAAATGTATTGATAATAATTAACCTTCTGCAAATCAGTGAGGGGTGGATCGACATTAGTTGGGCGCAAAACATTCGAATTCACATCCAGAGGTCGCGGTAAATTTCTTTGGACTGATTGAGATCTTAATTTCATTTCTCTTTCCACTGAAAAGGAATAAACAAAACTCAATTGTATACTTAAATTCAACCATTTTGATTTAGAAAAACTGACTGTGCGCTTTTATTTCCGCTTCTCGCTGCGCGTCCAACTCTGCAGCATCTTCCGCAGATTCTTCTTCCATCTGTTGGTCATTTTCCAGAGATGGATCATCGTCTGGAATTACAATCTCATAATCGTTTACGGGTTGTGGCAATGACGATAATTCTCTCCTTAATTGTTCACGTGATTCCTTCTGCAAAAATAAATTCATTTTTATAAAGCAAAAATTAAATTTATATTAATTACACCAAAGTAACCTGAAATTGTTTATTTCCTTGGACCTCATCAAACCCAAAACCTTCTTCAGGATTTATATTCAGCATGTCTCGTAATGGAGTTGCACCTGGCGTTTGCTCGCCTATCACACGTGCCGGCGTCAAAACAGGTGTTCGAGCTGGTGTCAAACCTAAAAAATTTCACATTAAAGTCATGTAAATTAACACAAAAAACTATATATGGTATACATACTTTCTTGTCCTTTGGGAGTTCGAAATGGCGTATTAAATACCGTATTCGGCGTTTGAGTGATCTGGGGTCTAGGAGTCACTCCACCAAAGTCACTCTCATGCAAGGGTGTGTTCAATCCGCCTTTAAGTGGGGTGTCAACATGGGTAAGCGCCATAATATTCTGTGCTTCCTAAAAAATCCAACAAACTTAAATGTGAAAAAAAGTTCGAATTAACAAAATCAAAATTATTTACTTGAAGAATCTTATCCTGTGCTGCGGGTATTCTTGGGGTACGCAAATTAGCCATGCTAGGTGTCATTTTATAATCACTCAGAAGTGCTTCGGAAGCTTTGTTTCCATTATCTTCAGCCGCTTCTTTTGCAGCCTCACTCGCTTTCCCAAGTTTAACAACTTGTTCCAACTCTTGATCAGATATCTGTGGGGCTGGTAGAACCAATTTACTTCTCTTTCGAACCGGTTCAGCGTTTCCTTGAATAAGCGCTAAAGGAATGTCGTTTTCTTTCCTCTTCTTCATCTTCTGTTTGTCCTTCTTTCGCTCCCGTTCCTCACGTTCACTACGCAGTTCTCCGTCTAAATTTTGCTGCCTCAAACTTCGGAAATCGGGTCCCAATGGCTCGTAAATTTCAGCGGAAGTATCATAAAAACCAGGCGCAGGTTTCTTTTGAAAAGGGACCTCATCGTTGTAATCTACACCGCGCTTTCGTTTCCTATTTACATATTAAAGAATATATAACACACATTTTTCCATTAATAAATAATAACAATAACAAACCTTCTGGGATGCAACATTATCCCTGCTGCACGCAATTCCCTGCGTTTTTGCAATGCGGCTAAACGTCTCGCTTCTTCGAGTTGCTTCTCACGAGCTTTACGCTTTGCTTTTTTGCCCTGTGTGTTGGCTAAACGCGCACGAGCCTCAGATAGCATCTCCAATTCATCTTCATCCATATCTTTTGGATCGGGGCGTGCAGGTTTTGTTTCCGGGTTAGGATCTATTTCTCCCGGTTTGAGTTTCCTCGGATCATCGCCGATCTCGTCGCCTTCCTCTTTCTTCTGTGCTTGATCCCTAAACAAATTTAAAATGTTAAAACCATTAAATCCTATCATAAATTATTTACTTACAATAGAAATTCGTAGTGTTCCAAGCATTGTGCTGCAGTCCGTCCTATAATTGGCGCAATCGTTCGCCATTGTGTTGGCATTAGTTTCGCTAAATGTAGCAACTTCTCTTCTTCTTCGCGAGTCCATTCTGTCTTTTTTATACTCGGGTCGAGCCACTCATACCTGAAAAAATTCAAAAATTAGACAGGAAAGTCACACTACCGGTAGTCTTAACTTACCATCTGGCTTTACACTGCTTGGCTGACTTTCTGTGAAGTAATGAGGCAATACGTGACCATTGGTTTTTGCCATATTTCATTACGGCGGCTTTAAGTATTTCATCCTAAAAGAATTATGAATTTAAATTACAATTCATAGATGTTTATTATTTATAATTACCTCTGTATTCCTCCAAACACCTCCCTTAATCATTATTCGCGGCATTTTGAATGAGAGTCACTATTTGCAGCTGTAAAGGATAATAAACAAACACCGTCAAAGCTTAGTTCCAATGTTAACTACAAAAAGACGACGGAGAAGTGACGTATTCTCACGTTTTTTTTCGTTTGTGCTGCCAGCGCCACAACGGGAATTTTAGGATCGATGAATTAAAGTCCTGCCATCTAATGGTAGTTTGTTGTAATTTAAGTTCCTTTTCCTTTTCCGGTCGGTTCCCGTCACGATGGGAAGCCTCTACGGTCAGGCGCACATTTTAAGTTTTTGGATATTGCAGAAAGAAGAAATTGGTATCAATGTGTAGAATTATAGAAAGTGTAAAATTTTGTAAAGGGGTGAAATGATGACGGCCGAAGTAAGTAATCCATTTTTGACATCAATTTAAGAAATTAAGCCCTCCTAGCATAGCGTCTCCTTCTCTGTTAACCCTAACGTCAATGTTTTTAAGTTGCTCCTGTAGATATAGTAAATGTACAATCAAAGTTACCAGGATAGATAAATGTAAAAAAAGCAATGTTTTTGTTTATCAAATGTGAATGGTAAGTGAACGCGATTCGCTCCACTTGAATAAAAAACAAAGCAATCACGGCACCACGAATAATTTAATAAACTAAATTGAGAATAAATTATAATTTTAAGGGATGAAATTCACCCTTAAGTTTTTTGTTTTTTTTAAAAATACGTTGTATTATTAATTTCGAAAAATAACGGAAAACTCAACTTTTCTAAGGGAAAAAAATTATTAAATTTTGTACCGTAAACAATTTTATTATTTTTTTTTAAAAATCCATACCGGAAATACCGTCATAAGATTCGAGATAGAATTGTAGTATTTTCGTGATTTATCTCTTAATTCGAATTAAACCCAAAGGAAAATGCGAAAAATGTTCTTCAAAGTTCTCACCTTGAGTTGTGAGAGTAGGAATGGACCCGCGAATATAGGTCACTGTTTTTCCCTACCCTCGTTGGATATGGACTGACCCTTTGCTGCCAGTGTGGCGTACAGAACGCTGAACGAACGCTCCATCCTCAACCCCAGTGTCGAGGAAGAAGCAATTTCGTATATTCCTTCAAATTCGACTGCAACCAGCTCGTTTGAATGATGATCTTGTTGCATAATATCAATTGCAAGCTTTGAAGTTGCATTCGTGGGTGCACTGCATTCCTGGTGTGTGCAATCAATTTTTAACCCACTTCCGTGTGTGGGAGGAGGAGGTGGAGGTGGAGGAGCATGAAGGTAGAGAGAGATGTGAGAGACTTGTTTTGATGATACACCAATATTTTCTCCCACTCGAATCCAATGCATTGTTTAGTACATCGTTATTTTGATCAATTGCTTTATGTTGCAGGGCTCTAGGCAACGGCCTTATAAAGTGTGGAGCGCCGATCGCACAGTTCGCAAAGGAGTCACTGCCAGCAACATCCAAGAACTCGTGGGCAAAGGTAGAAAGGGTTGAAGTTTCTGGCTGTATTCAATCAGTTTGAATTGATTGATTAATAAATGATTGACGGGATTTTTGGTTTTAATTTATTTTTTTTCTCTTTGAAGGGAAAATGAAACTTACGCTTCAAGAATCAGACGTGTCTGTTGTTCTAGAAACTGATGGAACTGAAATAGATGATGACCGTTATTTTCAGATGCTTGAGGATAATACAGTATTTGTGTTTCTGAGGGTGGGCGAGAAATGGTACCCGCCTGGAGTAGAGGCTATTAGGGCAGGTAAAATTCAAATGCATTATAATTTTGCTTTTTTTTCTTTTGATTTGATTTTTATTTATTTATTTTTATTTTTTTTTTTTTTTTTTAAATTTTAATATGATTTTTGTCTTGAAATTTTGTATAATTTGCATTATTAAAGTTTTATTGGATTTATGTTTTTGTTTGATTTTTGTTTTGCTTCTGTGACTCGTGTTAGTAGCGCACTTTTGAGTATTAATTTTATATTTTTATTTTATATTTTTATTTATTTATTTTTATTTTTATCTTCTGAATGAAATTTCATTGGCCTAGATCATTGGTTGTTTGGTGTGGATTGTGACAAAGTGGCACTATGTGGTTTCCAGCTATCCACGCCATTCCACGTATTGTGTGCGACGCCATCAACACGTTGGAGTTAATCGACGAAGCCCCGTCATGGAAGATCATGGATAACCGGGGTCGGATCACGGTTGTACTAAACTGGGACCAGCGTGAGATCCGCAAGGTGACGGTGGGCCCTTCGCGTCGATCGCCCACCGTTCGAGAGGTACACAGAATTTTCCCGGAGGAAGGCGCAGTCGAGCGCAAAAGTCCAATTACCATCACGACCAAAATCGAGAGTTTGGACCACGAAGATGGCGTTTACCACGACCGGTTCGGAAAGAAGGTGACAACAATCAACGACGTGATGCCGACGACTGGTCCCAGTGGTCGTGTACAACCCGTCATAGTGGAGCATCGAGCCATGAGCCCCGACGGCAGCATGGTCTGCGACTTCCACTGCTGCGCTCTGCACGAAGAGGGCGGTCGAATTCATGTGAACAAGTCGTCAGTGGCCACTTCGCCCATCCAGGAACAGCCCGACGTGGCCGTTCGCCGTCCTTCGCCAAAGGGGACGCACGTTCGGTTTTTGGATGTTCACGTGGAACCGCGCGCACCCGACAAGGAAAACTCGTCGGAGTCGGACACGGAGAACACGCAAGCGGAAGACGAGCAGATGAGCGAGCGTTACTTGCTTCTCGTCGATCAGTTGTCACTGGAACAGAAACATCATCTCAATATTAAGGACATAGGAGTCATCTTGGAACGACTCAGCTCAAAGATCGTGGACGTGGAGCGCCTGGAGCGGGAGAAAGAAAGCGACGACGTGCACAACTGGACCATCAAAGCGACCATAAAGGGTGAAGTTTTGCGCGAAATCGGAGTCATTTACAACGGCCATTATTATGGCATTTCGGAGCATCCCGGCTATTTTTGAACGCGTCGAGAGCTTAAGGCAAGGTTACGAATCCAGTGCTAATTAGGCCTAAACCACACACGGTTTAATTAGTCTGTCGGACTGTTGGTTGTTGGCCCAGTGTTTGGAGTCGCATCTTGTGCTTTTCTGTCTCAGCTGCCAACATATCATTGAGAAGGCAAACAGGGCGTAGTCATTTTTTTAGTTACTTCCGTTTCAACTGGGAGTTTTAACACAAAAATTTTTGGAATTTTTTTTTTGGTTTTTTCTTTTTTTTTTTTTGTAAGAAAAAAAAATTGATTTTTGGGAAGGATTTTTAACCTTGCGATAGAATGAGAATGAATTAATTTTCCACGTTTTGGATCTTTAGCTAGAGAACGATCGTTAGTAGCGGCTCCCAAGTCCTCCGGGCCAAGACTTTAGTCGGTGATGGCGTTGTTGGATGCGATATCGCGTCCACTCTTTCATGCTCATCAAGGAGCATGTTCTCATACTGCCATCTTGTTATACTTTGTGCAGCTTGACTGCCATTTTGCCATAGTTAGACGGTTGTTCAAAGAAAAAAATTTAGTGTTTGTTATTTATCAAAAAAATATTTGGACCAGAGAGGAAATGTTGCATTCGTCCATTCATAGCTGCTTGGACTTAAATTGAGGTTTCTTGGGTTTTTGCTTGAAAAATGGTGTATAGTATTAGTGGACTCGGTCTGTCAAGATTCTTTTTCAAGCTTATTATTATTATCATCGTTTATTTTTTATGTCATTTTTGTCCATCGTCCATTTGACATTGAGTCGTGTTAGATTTTCGCTGGAATGCAAATGGTGCATTTTTCTTTTTAAGTGTTTGTGTTTTCATTTTTCTCATAGGAGACAATCAGGCGTAACACATGCGGCTGGGAGTTCCTTGGCAGCTGCTAATTGGATTTTTTTTCTTTATTTTTTTCAAATAATTATTTTTGTATTCAAATTTGATTTTTATTTCTTTTCTTCATAGCGTGTTGCAGTCTTCTTACATTACCCTGTCTGTCCGTCAATGTTTGATCATCCCCATTGACACAATTTAAGAATTTGAGTTTCCAATTTTAATGTCTGCACCTACGATTGATTCTCCATCGAGGCATCGAGCTGGTTTGTAGTGAGTAATGTCAGATGCAGTTGGGAAATTTATAATAAAAATATATTTTTTTCTTCTATTTATTGTGAATTACCCACTAACGTCCCAAAGTAGGCCTATAACAAGACCTTCCTTATTTCGATCGCATCTAACTTCCCCGAGCTTACTGACAATACACAGTACAATTTCTTGACTGGTGTATTACGTGTTACTTTTATCCCTTTAGATTTCGATGTCGGCTAATAGCGTTTGATATTTAACTAGTAGGCACAGTGGCGGGGTCAAACTGTATATATAAGGATTACGAAAAAGAAAAAGTTAGATTAAACGAAATTGTCTTATTCCTAGTACGTCACACGTGGGTAATTTTATTTTGAGCCAGTTGCATTTACTTCCGTTTTTTTCTTCTAACGTAGAATCAAAACTGCTTCGTATTCCAGATTACTTGTTGTGGCGTAGACAAACAGAAGCGACTTTGGAAGGGGGACTGGCATCACCAACTCGATTCCGCAGCCCCTATCCAATTCATTTATTTATTCATTTAATCACGTATCTTTTAGTTGGAACTTTAGTTTCTTGAATCTTACCTACTAATCCAATGGTAATGGCAATTTTTATCGTGCAAAGAAAATATTGGCAAGATATATTTTCTCTATCTGTCGGTTTTGTTTGTTTTTCTAAATGCTCAACAGTTATCACATGATTGTGAGAAGAGTGATCTTAATCAGTTGTCATGTACATCACTGCCAATTGAATTCCTCAATCCGTTGGTTGTTTGTTTGGAGAAAGGCAGAAATGTTTGCTGTTCTTCTCTCTATTTCCTTACGGTGTGAATGTGACGAGTGAATGCGTGCGAGCATGATAAGTGAGAGGATGAACTTGGTATTAAATAACAATTATTGATTATAATTATTATTATGATTATTATTATTATTAATTGGTCACTTTTAGATAATGAATCATGTCATGTTTGAGTGGCCAAATTTCTTATTACTTAATGAAGTATTGGTGAAAATAAAAAAAAATGCATTTATCAAATGTTAACGAGCAGCTGCGTGCTGAAATTCCTCTCTTTTGTACAGAAAGCTATAAAATAATGAATTTCTGCTCTTTGTTGTTATTACTCTACAATGTTTATTATGCACTTTTAACTTGTGATCATGTTAGAAATGTTTTCCATTTTGGTTTTCAAACTTGAAAAGTTTGCTTTGAAAACTTTGTTCGAAAAACATTAAAAATAGTTGACAGCCCTTGTTCCTTTTTCTGTGTAATCGTTAGTTTACAGCATTGATTTTATTCTTTTTTATTGCACACGCTTAACATTTCTCAATTCAAATTGGTTGCGCAATGATAAGATTTAACAATTGCACAATCAAAAGAGATTTTCTCATTTTATTTTTATTAATTAATCTAAATTTCATAATACATGGTGTTGAAATTGATAATTAGTCTATTTACCACATTGCAGTCGTTGGAAAACTTCGGTCAACATTTGATTGCAAAGTGCAGCGTACGGATTGAGTTGAACCAAAGCCGATTTGGCAAAAGAACTTCCCAAAAGAGATGCTGCTTCAAAGTCTGTTCTTGAATCTTCGCACCGACCTTTCAAACGATAGATAAGGCCTCTTTGACATAAAGCTTCTCTGGCGACTCGACCACGACCGTTGCTCAATCTGATTGCATCATTCAGGTCAGACAGAGCAGCTGCAAATGGAATTTAATCAAATGTAATCAGTCACCCATTGGCTAGTAAAGTACAAATTACCATCAACGTTAGAATTGAGGCGGTGGGCCTGAGCCCTATTGTTATAAGCCGACGCATTTGGAGATAATTCGATTGCTCTTGTAAAATAATCTATTGAATGCAGAAAATCACCCGATTCCGCTGCTCTGACGCCATCCAATTCCAGCTGATTTATTGTGTCTGATATTGCCGACATATCTATAAAATAAATTTAATTAAATAAAAAATAAACAAAGGTTTTTGAAATTTAACGTTATAATTGTCATACATACCCCCATTTTCAATATTTGCCGTAGCTTCTAAGTCCGGACATTCGTCAATTGGGGAAAGATTACCGAATATTGCATCCAAAACAGCGCGGTCGTTTGCAGACGACATCGGAAAGAACTACGAGATGCAGCGAGAAGTGACGGGAGTTCCGGGGAGTTCTAACCATAGCCTACGGTTAGCTAAGAAACCCAGGTTTTAGCAAATTATGTAAAAATCTATTTTTTTTTTTTTAATAATTATAAATTAAAAAATTAGATAATCTAGATAATTACAAAACGTTATAAAGAAAAAAATACTCAATTTTTTCCACCAGGGCCATATAGCATAGGCATTGAATCTAAATCTTACAAAATGGCCGATGATAACGACGATGATGTGTGTGACAGTTGGGAAGATATGCTGGACAATAACGTAAGTTTAAAACAAAATATATAGCTAAACGATTTCGGTATATTAAATTCTATGGTTTCGAATTTTTAGAAAATATATTTGTATAACGTTGAAACGATTTATTTTGATAATTAGTTTGTGGGTGGGAATAGAAGAACAAAAAGCTATATTTAGTTTTGATTATTGTGATAGAAAGTACCTAAAATAAGTACTGTCGCAAAATATTGTGCAGGTACTGGAAGAACATTTGAAAAAGATAACTCCACTTACAATCCCGGACGACGAAAAGATCGAGTAAGTTATAAATAGTTAAGTTTAAGCACAATAATTTATGCACGTGTTTTTTTGTTTTTTTTTCGTATTCTTTTTTTGTAGATTGTCTTGTGGTCAGAACGTTTACGTCGGTCCAATGATTCTACATGAAGACACAGGCAGAACTCCATACTCACCGCCCGAACCACAAGTGAAAATATTAAAAAGACCAACAAATTCAGCACATCACCATCACGACACCAACTGCGGTGCAACAGCTACAAATACACCTACATTGATGAAAAATGTGACATTAGTTAATTCAATGCAGACAAATGCTCTTGTAAATGGGGAAAGAATGACTAAACAGCCGGTTAAGAGTTTACAACAAAGAGAGGCCGAATATGCTGAAGCGAGATTAAGGATTCTCGGATCAGCAAAAAGTGAAGAAGAAATAGCCGAAGAGAGGTTAAAATTGCAATTTATTACGAAAAAATGTACACGAAAAGTTTAATTAAATGAGTTTAACTTTTAGATTGGCCAAATTGGGCCTAAATTCACACCCAGAAATCGCTATCCGTGGTCTCCATTTGTCACAGCACGATCAATCCAGTAATAATGTTCTCCGTCAACCGCGTGGTCCAGACGGAACTTTAGGTTTTTGTTTAAAACGGTAGCAGCCGAAAACACATTAGGACTAAATACTCAAAGATGCGCGCTCTCCGATGGACTCTGGAACATCTGAAATTGAGAGGCGTAACTAAACGGCTGGGCAGGATGCATTGCCGCGTCCGTTCAAAGCGCATGTCAATTCAAGTTGTTGGACGCAGCTTTCATCATATCAGCTTGTTTGTGCTTTATGCATGTGCTCGTCCACTGACGGCTGATGAACGGAAACCATCCATTTGGTGATAAATTGTACGCATCCCTTTGTGCTACAGGAATCTATTTTTTGCTGGGACATATATTTTGACAAATTATGTATTTACTATTCTTGTACGAGGATTAAATGGCGTTAGTTCCTAGAGATGTTGGCTTGAAAGCTAACCTAAATGCAGAAAATGTGTTTTATTCGGAGCACGTGAGATCTATATTTTACAATACACTAATTTTTTTTTCTTATTATCATTGTTAATATTGTTACACACGTTCTTGTATATACAGAAAAGCCATCGATATATTTCATACTGAAGGTACATCGACTGGCGCAGATATTTTCTTAGTAATATAATATTAACAAATACTTTAAATTTGTTTGTATTCAAATACATTTTTTAAAAATAAATAGAAATGCTTAATTGCTCGTAACAACAATTTTGTATGTCATAATTTGAAACTTTGATCGCAAATTGCAAGAATCGATGTATCTACAGTACATACAAACATTATAGAATTAGTTGCCTAATACAATAGCTTACAAAAATTGTTCCAAACAAACCACTTCATTTTAGATTTCTCAGTCGAAAATATAATTACTAGCCATGTATCTGAGAAAAGGAAGCTTTTCTTTAAAAATAGTTTCGTTTCGGAAACAAACGTGGCATAAACAACAACAAGCAGTGGCATAGTATAGAACTTTGGATGAATCAATAATTCATTATAATTTTTTATACAGAACAACAAGAAGCAATTTTTCATACACACTCTGTTAACTACTTGTAAGGTTTGCGTTGAGAAAGCTAAAATTATCCTGTGATAGAAACAACTAGAAAAACAAGCGGATGCGGGACACCTTTCGAAAAAGGGAAGAAAAAATTTTGTTGTGCTTTTTCTCAAAAAGGCACTTGTATGGAAAAATGATGTTTACGTTCGTGTAATTAAGTACTTAATTAATTAATATAATTCTTTGCGATTTTAATTGATTGGGACCGTATATAGAATGGGAAGAAGAGTAAAATAAAGGCACCCGTCTCCAAAGCGCAAGAGCGAACATTTAAGAAGCAGACAAGAAACTTATAACTTGTAGGGGGTTTTCTTTTTTTTTTGCTTGTTTGCAGTTAAGTTTTTCAGAGGCGTCGACCCGTTTATCATGAGAATTGAGAAGGCAAAACATTTCTCGTCTGAAAAAAGGGTGAAAGAGCTGCCATCGTGCATTCGTATTGTAATACTGAGTGAAATTCGGGCCGACATCACTCACGAAGACAAAACAACATTCAACAACCCCGTTCAAAGTATATGAAATCAAATTGAAAAACGTGTGACAATGACGGAACGGAACGGTGAGTTGATGATTTTCAACCAACACACTACTTGCTCGTCAAAATCGTGACGAATGCTGAAACAACAAAATTGATACATATTAGTTACAGGCTTTATGCGACAATAAACATTTTTTATATCGTTTTTATAACAGATAAAACTTTTAAATTCCCTTCGAAATGGTAATAACCCCGCTATCTCTTTTTTCCACCTCCAGGCTGTGGAAACTCGTTAGGTACGTCACGGAAGTTTATATGAAATATTACTTTTTGTAATGTCCCCCGTCCCCTAGATAACAGCATGATTAGAAATCAATTAACCTTGCTCGAAGAATTTTTTTTTTAATTTTCTAAATAAATTTTTATTTTTATTTTATTTTACCGTACCTTCGTAATTAACACGTCCATCGCCATCTAAATCTGCTTCCTTGATCATATCATCAACCTCTTCATCAGTTAGTTTTTCACCCAAATTTGTCATGACGTGACGTAGCTCAGAGGCGCTGATGAAACCATCGCCGGTTTTATCGAATACCCTATCAACCACGAAGTATGTATCTAGTTAATGAATTTGTTGAATTATATTTAATTAACAAAATCACTTGAAGGCTTCGCGCAACTCCTCTTCGCTATCAGAATCTTTCATTTTTTTGGACATCATTTGTAAGAACTCGTTAAACTCGATAGTTCCATTTCCTGGAATTTAAAATAAGTACTGTAAGTAATTATTTTTTAATTATTTATCCCGTACCTTCTACATCAATTTCGTTGACCAAATCTCTCAGTTCATTTTCAGTGGGTCGCTGTCCAAGGGAACGCATAACCACGCCCAATTCTGCCGTTGTAATAGTGCCATCTTCGTCTTTGTCGAACAACATAAACGCCTCTTTGAATTCTTAACAACAAAAAAATAAAGTTAACCCATTTACAGACATAACTGTACAGATGTAACTGTTAGAATTTATGATTGTGGGTGTTACCTGCAACTAGTTCCTCTGTTAGTCCATATTCCGACTGCAATAAAAGTTGTCAATCAGATAATTGACTTGTTAGATGCGACATTACAAGAGTCATCGTTTGGAGAACTATAGGAAAGCTGAAGTGATAGGTGCCTACTGCCTACAGTAAACGCTACTCTACACGTGCACAATTGGCATTCAAACATCCATTTTACACATTCTGCTGATTGACATCGACTGCATCTGTAATGCCCAACAGGCATTCCTAAAATACACATGAATTCGCAGACAAAATCATGCACCCCTAAGGTGGGCCGAAAAAAGAAGAAAAGTATGTTGTCCTCACCAGATTAATGGTAACAATGAGTTCATAGTGTTTGGTCTGCGTTTGTCTTTTGGATTTCTTTCCTGGATATCCTTTAGGCGGCGGTGCCTTTTGAGCTCCTTTTTGTGCACCCTTTTGTTGGGCTTTTGACCCAGTTCCTTTAGTCGGAGTTTTGGGAGGAACTTTGGAGCCTGCCTTTTGGGCCGCCTGCAATTTGGCCCCAGTTTGATTTTTATTGGCAAGTTCTGCGGGCGCCTTGTTGCGAGCCTGCAAATAAAAAGCAAATCGACGCTTTGATATGAGCAGTTTGCAACTTACAAATATTCCCCCCACTCACGCCCTGGCGGGGACGATTGGCAAATTGACGAAGCATTGTCCAGTGTAAGGGCAACAAGTCCAAAGAGCGAAGTGCCAGATCGATGGCATTTTTAATCCATGCGAGTGAGCGATTGGCAAATAGTTAGTTGCAAGCACTTCCTCGCTCCTGGGAGGTCCCAGAATCACGTGATGTATGAGGAAGAAAAATAAGGATCACGAACACTCACACAAACACAAGGCACACAGGCATAGGCAAATAACAAAAAAAGAAAATATCAGTGAAAAATAATGACAAGAAAATAAAAGTGAAAGTAAGTTATAAAGATGGAAGGAACGATGCCATACTCAAGCCGCTTCCAACAGAGAAACGGTACGGAAACGGAACGGAACGGAGTGGAATTGAGGATTAAGGATTGAGGAATGGAAAAGGGAGCAACAGAAAGTTGCTCTAGATTTGGCCCGCACGTAGCGCTCCAAAAAGATAATGGTTAAAGTGCGGTGAGAGGCACGTGCAAAATGGGCGGTACATTGAGCCACAGCAGCGGGGAGAGGCAGAAGAGCACGTACCCGTCGCTGGCTGTTTCGACGCATTATGGAGCCGAGCACACCTGCCATGATTAAAGATGGCAACGCCGACTCAAAACAGACGAGGACTGCGAAGATGTGGTTGAAGATCGGCACACGAAGAACACACGCTGTTCACAGGATTGGCTGCCACTCGCACCCAACGGGCCTAAGCACACAGCACACATGGTCTATTTAAACCTTTGTCGATACCCCCCCAATAAAAATATCAATCAAACTATAGAATCAAAGAAAAATTTAATTTTTATGTGCAGATAATAGAGAAAAAAAACATTGACGGTCATTTGATTTCAAATCACCGGGCATGGCAGGCGGTGCTCACTGCATGATATACAGTAGATCGCAAAGTTACTTTTACTTTTACTTTACTTTATTACTTTATTACTTTACTTAGTTAGTTAGTTAGTTAGTGTCACTAGGGAATATACTTTTTCTTTTGTGCTATTTATACTCACCTGCGTGTACTCTGTGTAATTTCATGTTTCATGTTTCATATTTCATGTTGCATATAATGGCATCAGGATATTATATGACATATACATATACTACTGTGGGTACGTTCGAGTTGACTGGTGTGAAGTCGAATCGAAGGCGGAGCTTTCGCTTTACTGTCGACACTTGATGCGTAACAAAATTGAGATCGATAGATGACACGAGAAAATAAGCAGTTATAACATGCAATGCATGTGTAAATGCCAACTTTTCACTAAAGGTCTAATATAGTTGGATTAAAAACAAAATAATTAGAATTTGTTCAACTCGCCAATATTAAATTTGCTTTTCAGCTCGTTTATAAAAGGGCACGCGAATTAATTCAGTACTGTTTATTGTTGAAGGAAATTTTTAAAAAAATGAGTTGTAGTTCAAATGAGTGCTTGTCGACCTGCCTTTACACATGTTTTATTTGGACAATTTGGCCACGAGCGAATAACGAGTGGAGATTTGCGCATGCGCACATGTGTTAGATTCATTCAACCTTGAGCGTGAAGGACGGTCGATAAAAGATTTCTTCTTTCCTTCCCTCGTGAAATGTGATGGGAATTCTGTGCTACCCTCATGGGTTTTCTGATGTACAAATGGACATGTTCAAACAACACACTCCTTATTTACAATATTCATATGCCATTACAGCATTATTTATGTTTCAAAATGTGACAGCCTTGCTTTATAATGGAGGAATATTTTTTTTTTATTCACGAGTAAGAGTTTTCTGGGGAAATTCCAAGTAAATTTAGTTTTTCTCATTTCCTCGAACGGGAATTCCGATTGGTAAAATGTTGGTTGTATTCAACAAAATGAAAAATCTAATTGATTAAAATCTTTTCAAAAGAATTAAAGCGGATTTCTTTTTCTTTTCGTTTAAAACTATTGATTTTAATATAAAACAAATGCAATTTCAATTTTTAAAAATGATGCAATTTTTTTAAGAAAAAGCAATTTAAATTCAAAATGTTTTGAACCAATTGCAATTTAAAACAGCAGTTTGTCTACATTTTTATTAAAAATTAAAAACAAATCACCCGCCGTTGGAGTAGATTTCTGTTTTCACGAGCCTGTAAAACTGGTTTACTGGTAAATTGAATTATGATTACATTTTAGATGAAGATAAATAATTTAATGCTATTTTCCCATTACATAATGAAAGCCTATCATTATGACATTATAGATGAGCAAAAAAAATTACAATATTAAAATCCGGTTGTCATCATCACTTTAGGCATTAAAATGATTGACATGTAAACCGCATATTATGTATGTATGTATATTCCCAAAAGTAAACTACAATTTATTTACGTCTGATATTTTTATACACAAATGTACGAGTAATATTTAATTCCATTACACTTAGTAGATATGAAAAAAAAGTATTAAAATAAATTATTTAAAAAAACTCAAGTGGTTGCATTTGTTTTTTAGCATTGATTTTTTTTTATGACATTAAATTTCATAACTGAGATTTTTTTTATGATTTTGAAGTTAATTTCATAACTTTAAGATTTTTTATGATTATGAAAAATCTAATATTATTTTTTAATATTATTTTTTTACTGAATTGTTGAAGTTTATTAATAGTAAACCCATTTTACCAACGGAAAAAAGGAACCATTAACTTAGGAGATAAAACCTAGGACGTAAACGTAAACAGCTCAGAATAAACGCAGAAACTAGAGCTCATTTTGACGATTGCATCGTCACGTGGGCCACATCTAAAATAGTGGCAAGCTGCATACCGGATCGTATTCATTTGCCCGCCAGCCGCCTTCTCTTCAAGCACCTCCAAAGCAATCGAAATGGTGAGAATATCTGAGCAAATCGATAAGATTTTTTTTTCTTCTAAACTTCGTTTTAATTTCAGGTGGAAGAACTGACTAAAGAACAATCAGCTAGTAAGTTTTCCAAAATAATTAGAAATTATTTGTAAATTTCATTTTAATCCTTATAAGGGCATGTATGGCTGGTATGTAGCGTATAGTGTAACAGTATAGATTACTATTTAGCTCCATCAGGAAACAATGAATTGTATTGGTAATACTTGGTAATACTATGCAAAATTTTATGTGAATAGTGCTGAAGAAGGCATTCGACATGTTTGACAAGGAAAAGAAAGGTTTTATCCACACAAGTATGGTCGCTACCATTCTTCGTTCTATGGGTCAAACATTCGAGGAGCGAGATCTAATGGGCTTGATTGACGAGATCGATTCCGACGGTTGGTTCATTGATCCAATTACTCAATTGTTTTTTTTTTTTTTTTTTTTTGGTAATAAATAATAAATGTAAAACGATTATTTTGCGTGATTTAGGGAGTGGAGAGTTGGAATTTGATGAGTTTCAGCAGTTGGCTGCGAGGTTTGTGGTGGAGGAGGATTCCGAAGCGATGCAAGAAGAACTGCGCGGTGCTTTCCGGATGTACGACAAAGAGGGCAATGGCTACATCAACGTATCGGACTTACGAGAAATTCTTCGTGCGCTTGATGACAAATTGACCGAAGACGAGTTAGACGAAATGATTACTGAGATCGATACTGATGGCAGCGGTACGGTTGATTTTGATGGTAAGTCTTATCGTTGGAATTGGAATTTGTAGTTCATGAAAACTATAATATTTTACAGAATTTATGGAGATGATGACGGGTGACTAAATGTAAAATTCAGTCAAGACTGGAAAAATGTTACCATTTATTATATCTTTAACGATGGCCATTGTTACTTGATATTAAATGAATTGAATCCGTAGTAGTTTCGATAATAAATCGACAATTTTGGCTTACATGCCTCGTTCCCTAGCAATAAACTCTTCCAGAATGGCAGCAGCTGCGCGCAAAGTACAGCCGGTTACCATGGCAGCAGAGCCAAAGAGAAAGAGGGTGAAAAAAAATCACCAAAGCTTGAACTCGTGCCAAAATCGTGACGACTTCACCTTGGCATCCAGAGGGAGGAAAGAATTGAGTTCAGGATAAAAGATGAGGACGGAGGAAAGAGAGGAGCATTTGGGCAGGTGATGGCGCGATTGGAAAGGACATAGGGGGAAACGCTAAGAGAGTTAACGGCACAACCTCTGTTGATACTCAACATGGGCTCTTCGGTTTGATGGGCGTGAAGTGGTTGTAGTGGGGGCGGGGCTGGCTAGTGTCACCTGTTTTCATCAGGGACCGTGTTCAACCCTTTGGTTACTATCGATTTTGGTTTCACATTTCGTGCGAAGACATTTTTTTCCGTTTCAATGAATTAAATTGACCTTTAGTTTTTATGGCGATTAATTTAGAACTGTGAGCAAGTTCGAATAGACAATGTGGCCCCGCCTCCACAACCATTCAATGGCGGCCGATTGAACGTTACGCAGAAAAGCAAATCACCCTTCGATGAGACCGCTTTCTATATTTGTATTCTCAATCTTGTATACAGAGGTTTCAAAAAATTTTTGTTTTATAGAATTTGTTTGTTTTACAATTCATAAGTTTGCAGGAATTATTAATACGAAAACACCGCCTTTTTTTGGACTAATCTAAATTGGATTTTTTTAAATACCTACTATTAATGCGTCAATACTTACCCGGGACATGACTCGTAAGGAAAAAGTGGCTGTCTTCATGGTGAGGGATGAGTTGACGACGCGACCAACACAACATACAATGGCCCAAATTCGGAGCCTGATCGCTTGCTGCGAGCCCGGTGCGCGCGCCACGTACAAATCAGGTGGCGCTTCGAGTTCCACCAAAACATCATCATCTGTTTTAACTGCACATGCGCACAGCTTTTACATTTATTTTATTTTTCATTTTGTTCGGTATTATTGTTTTGCGGAGATTTTATTTATTTTTTATATGAACGTCAAGATTTCACACATGGGCATGGCGGCAAGTTCTGCAAGCTAAATAAAAATGATTTTAACAAATTTGAACATTTTGATTTTGAACAAAAATCTTGTTTTTGATTTATGAATTTGCTAAGTAATAAAATTTATTTTATTCACACAAAAATTTGTTTATTTTGATATTTTATTTCTTTTCAAATTTTCCCAAAAATAAAGAATTTGATAATTATGTTTTATCCACGGTTTTATCAAAATTCAAAATATTTTGAAACTGAAATCTAAGCAGATTAATAATTTCCAACTATCTCGAAATCTGCGAGAACT
This sequence comes from Strigamia maritima, assembly GCA_000239455.1. Classification (NCBI taxonomy): domain Eukaryota; kingdom Metazoa; phylum Arthropoda; class Chilopoda; order Geophilomorpha; family Linotaeniidae; genus Strigamia; species Strigamia maritima. The sequence goes on along the minus strand of JH431842.1, from coordinate 38,778 downwards.
TACGAGATGCGCAGCTTTTGTGCGCGTCAGCAATGGATGAATACGGTGAATAGTGGCGGTTTTCATATCGTTCTTCTTTGATCTCCTTCACTGTTTCTTCGCTCGAAACAAATGTCCGGTGGTGGATGGCGGTATAAAACAACTCGAAGCTGGATGAGTTACGCTTAATTACTAACCTTAAAAATTGATCGTTGGCGAAAGACTAATCTGTAAACTGTAGACGCCGTACAAATGGTGAAACATTTGCAGATGGGCCTGCGTGCATTTCTTCTGTTGGCATCCAAGATATGGAGTTTCGTGTGTTATGTGATCAAAAAACAAACAAGAGCCGTAAGTATAGCCATAATTGTCTTTTATACTTGACGAAGGTCTGTTCTGATCTCTATTCTCTAGACATCGTTTGTAGAAACAAAAGTTAAAACTCTTGATAAATTATTTAAAAAATAACATTTTTGTTGACATTTTTTTCATTTTTTTATATAGGTGATACAACATCAAACTATCAAATACGAAATTCTCCCGTTATCACCGCTATCAAAACACAGATTGAGTAAGTTTTGGGTAAAAAAAAGCCTAAATATAACTTTGTATTATAATTATATCACAACGCCAACTTGTGTTTGCTGAACCATCAACCATTGGCAACTTACACAAAAGAAAATTTGGATGTTTGTGTATAAAAAAAATTGTTCATTGACAACTTATATAACCGAAAAGTGAAGTGTTGAAATTTATTTTTAAATTGAATAGAAATGTTATATCGTGTGTAAATATTGAAATTATTCACGTATTTAACACGATAAAATTACCGAAAAATAAGATAAATAGTTTTATTTGGAAAAAAAGTACATGACATCATGCTAGAAATGTAAAATAATTCTCGTACTAATTTTATTTTTTTCTTTTTTTAAAAAAAAAAAAATAGGTCTTGTAAAAAGAAAAGTTTTAGTTTTAGATTTAGACGAAACACTCATCCACTCGCATCATGATGGCGTTATTCGACAAACTGTTAAACCAGGGACGCCACCAGATTTCATACTAAAGGTTGATTTTGAAATAATAAAATACGAATCTTAATATTCATTGAGATTATGCATCGAATTACAGGTCACAATTGACAGACATCCCGTGAGGTTTTTCGTACACAAACGGCCTCATGTGGACTTTTTTTTAGATATAGTAAGTTGACATTTGAATACAATTTTAAATTAATTTCATAAAAATTCATAAAAATTTGTCTGTAGGTAAGTCAGTGGTACGATTTAGTCGTTTTTACGGCCAGCATGGAAATTTACGGCGCTGCAGTTGCAGATAAATTAGACAATAATCGAGGAATCCTGTCTAGGAGATATTATCGTCAAGTAATTGGCTCTTTCCCTTTATTTAACTCGTTTGACTAAATACTCTTGCTTTGTTTAGGATTGCACATTAGACTATGGAAGTTATACGAAAGATTTATCAGCAGTTTGCAGAGATTTATCGAGCATTTTCATCTTAGACAACTCACCCGGAGCTTACAGAGCTTATCCAGGTCGGGATTAATATTTCCTCAGGCAAAACACGTTTCTAAAAGTTGAAATAATTCTTCAGACAACGCCATACCCATTAAATCATGGTTTTCGGATCCGACGGATACGGCGCTGCTAAACTTGCTGCCTGTGCTAGACGCGTTGAGGTTCACGTGTGACGTCCGTTCGGTTCTTTCTCGAAATCTTCATCTTCATCGCCTGTGGTAGCATTAGGTGAATCAAGAAAACTCATCATTGAAAATTAACTGTATTAAAAATAAAATGTTTTAATTTTTTATTTCTTGTTACCAGGTTTCATTTATGTCGTCAATTTTGTGACGCTGTAATTTTGTACAGTGTCTTGTAAACTTGTGTATAAAGTTAAATTTGGCAAATAGACACATTTAAACCGAAGATGTGAAAAGTTGTATAATCTTTTTAATACATAGAACAATTCATTTGAGATCCTTAATTCACATCAGCTACTGATTTCAATAATATTCATGTCGGCGATTACAATGTATTCATACTAGTTAAGACAAAATAGTTGATTACATCATTTTTATTTTGGAATCAATATTACAACCAATCATAGATGTCAATTCTAACATCTCGTCAATCATTTCCGCTGCCACGAGAAAAAAAAGGGAACCAAAAAAAGAAAAGAAAAACAAAGATAAATGGTAGCAAATAAACAAATAAGATAAAATACCCACAAAATGGGCATCAGGCAGGTTAAAAAAATTGTTATTTGTTACAAGACAACTAACCCTTTACGCATGAGAATTATTATTATTTTTTTTTTAAATAGAAACTAGAGCCACAATTTTTCTCCTTTCCGGTTTTGCAATAGATTATTAGGCCTCGTCGGTGTTTTAAAAATTATTACTCTTAGCGTCGAGGCCCCCAAACAATATTTTTGGGCGCATCGGCACAGCCGAACGATGGGAACTCTGCGTTGCTCGAAGTGTCTGGCGCTGTCTGTTCCCAAGGACCTCCCTTGACTACAAACCCTTTCGGTTCAGTACGAGGTTGAAAATCTTCCTGCTTCTTACTTGGAGCTTCTGTATACTGACGCATGTATTCGGCATCATTAATGTCTTGCATCTGAAACAAAATTGCCCGTTTCTTGTTGGAAATTGATTCGCACAAATACAACAAATATTTACATAGTTATCTTCTAAATTGAGCAGGTGATCCTTGGCCTCCTGTACGTTTACTTCCACTCCACTTATGACAACCAAATTAGGATCAGAATCGCTATCGCGTGGAAATCTGATGTCGACTTTATATTGTTCCATGATTTTTCTAATATTTCGTCCTTTGGCTCCAATCAGACGAGAATGAACACGATGATCAATTTTCACATCTTCGCTTACCATATTCTCCTATTTTTAAAAAAAAGAAAAAGGTTCCAGTTACATTAGCAATTTTCTTACATTGTTTAAACTCTTCGTACCAATTCTTGGACTATTTTCTCAATAGTCTCTTTAGCAGCATGAGCGTTTTTCTCATAGCCAGTGATAGTGATGATATTTTCCTCCGAAACCCCCTTCTCGGGAAACTGAATTTGCACGTCATGGTCTTGCCTAATTTTAGAAATGACTGCCCCTTTACGGCCGATAATCTTGGGGTGATGTTTGGGATCTACTTCAACGCTTAAATGGAAGCTGCGCAAGGTCTGAAATAGAATTATTAAACTTACTCCCAGAATTTACATTTAATTTTATAGAATTTTCGAAAATACCCTATCCATTTTCTCTTTCTCCAACTGTTCCACCCGATTTTCCAGTGCTAACTTTGCTTGCTCCACATTGGACGGTGTGCCGCTAACTTTAATCACATCACTTTGTTGATTGACAGGTGGAACTACAATGTTCACGTCAAAATCCTTCATCAGTTCGCGCACATCTTTGCCCTTCTGCCCGATAATAAAGCGATGGAAATCGTAAGGAACGCTGACCTCTACTGTGATTGGTACCAAAGCCTGAAATCAATGCATAATTCATTTAATGTTCTTGAAGTAAATGTCGATATTAAAAACTCACCAACAACGCTTGTTTTGCTTTATCACAATTCTCCATTTTCCCAGTGATTTTGATGATATCGTTCTTTCTGGGCTTATCGTCCGTCCCAATTTCTCCATCATTCATATGCAAATCGCCATTGTATTGAACCTCATCTCCGTTTTGTGGAAGCACATCGTCATCCCCTTCCCTGTTTTCCCGATCAGGAAACTTGATTTGCACATCAAATTCCTGAGTAATATACTGCACTTTGCACCCTTTGGCACCCATAACCGTACGATGATGTGGTTGTGCGATGTTAAATTCTATTGTCACTTGTTGTTGCTACAGTCGACATAACAGACAGATTACAAATATTTATTTAAATTTAGTACTATTTACCAGCTCATTGACGATTTCATTGATGCGTTGAACTGCAGCGTCAACACAATCTTTGGCTCCTTTGAGCACAACAGTGTCACTATTGCATCCACTGCGGGGGAAACTCACCGCCACTCCGCCGTACTCTTCGCTGATTTCTCTCAGCACCTGGCCGCGTCGTGCCACAAAATGGCGGTGAAACTTTGGATCGACACTAATGTCTCGTTCAATAATATTGTCCTATTTATTCAAACATTTTAATCAAATGTGCATATTAAAATAAAATGTGACGGTCTTACCAAATTCTTAATCAGAATCTCGAGTTCAACTTTGGCTTGATTAGCAGCTTCTTGTTTACCAATTATCACGATTAGTTCACGATCTTCATCTGTTGATGATGGGAAAATAATTCGAGCACCAGTTTTATCCCTAACTTTACGGATATTCGCCCCATTTCTTCCAATAAGAAACTTATGATGCTCCGGTTTGGCCCGAACTTCACATGTAAAACTTGCCAATTGCTAAAATAAAAATAAATGAATTTATAAACATGTTAAAATAATCCCTTAAATTAATTAAACTTACTTTTTCGTTAGCCAACTCCTGCAATTGCCTTCTAGCTTTTTCCACATCCTCTTTGGGGCCACGAATAGTGACCTCGTCACTACCAGAACCTTCCTGCGGGAAAAGGATGTTAACGCCGCACTCCTCAGTGATGGATCGGATGAGACGACCCTTAGCGCCAATGACGGAATTATGAAGTTTGGCTGGAATGGAAACATTGACTGAAGCAATGTTCTCCTAAAATATCAAAAAAAATATTATTCTGTCGCATATTAATATTAATTAATTAATTAAACATCTTACATGGGTGTTCTGGATCTCTAAAATTCTGCGTCGCGCCTCTTCCACGTTAGCTTTTTTACCAGTGATAACAATGGCATCCGAAGAAATTCCTTCAGCCGGTAATTCGATTTTAGTATCAGTCTCGTCGCGAATCTGAATGAATGATAATCATGAGTACATTAAACAAAGAGAAAATATTCAAATGTTACCTTTTTAATGGTAGCCCCTGCTTTTCCGATGATATATTTGTGAAGTTGTTTGTAAATAACAACAGCAATAGAGTAGTTGCTCTCGATTAATTCCTTGTTTAATTTCTGTAAATATTTGTAGCATTGCTCCACATCTTCTTTAGGTCCACGAATGGTGACTACATCACATTTCGCAACTACAAAACAAAATAAAAAGTTACAATTACAAAATGGAATTTCGTGTGCGATTTTTTTATTTACTCACCCGTGTCAGGAAAAGTTACATTCACTTGATTAAATTTGTCACGTATCTCTTTAATTTTTTCCCCTTTACTGCCAATTATGTTTCGGTGGAATTTCTGATCAATAATGATATCACGACTCTTTTCGTTCTCCAACTTTTTCACCATCTCTTCCAATTCCTGCCTGGCTCTGGCCACACCTTGAGCATTCCCTTCGATACGAATTATATTATTCCGCTCATCGCCCGATGGAATATTAATAAGCACATTTGCCTCCTGTTTCAGTCGATTCACTGTGTAATTTTCAGACTTCTTTGATCAACAAATCTATTAACTAATCTGTTATAACTTACCATTTGCACCGTTCTTCCCAATAATGTGTTTATGAAACTTGGGTTCAACTTCCACTTCCACGAAGTGAAGTCGATTTTGCAGATCTAGCGACATCTTCTCAATCTCATTTTTAGCTTGCTCCACTTCTTCAGGTGGCCCTTCGATTAAAATCTTGTCTTCGACATCGCGAAACTCCACATGAAGTTTGGGAAGATCTTGAGTTATTAGTCGGATGTTAGCGCCCTTCTTTCCAATGATGAATTTGTGCAACCAACTAGGCGCGGCTACTACAGCTTCGGCCATGCTATTAGCCTAAATTAAAAACAATTAAATTATCCTTGCAAACTCATGTGACAGCCAAACATTCGCACTTTAGCATAAACTAAGTTGAGAGCAGCTCCCAGTTTATCCTGTTCTCCTCGCAGAGTGATGGTCTCAACGGGGTTGTCCAACTGCGGCATCTCCACCGAAACACCAGTGTGCGCAAGAATTTCTTGAATAGTATTTCCTCTTGGACCGATCACATATTTGTGATGAGATTTGCGGACTTCCATCGATACAGTTTGGCACTTCAATTTCTAGAGACAAAAAAATAAAACATTCTGTTGTTCTAATTAATAAATAAATCTTTGTTACTTTTTCCTCATATATTTTAGTTATAATTTCTTTGGCCTTCGCCACTCCTTCTTTTTCACCAGAAATGGTAATTTCGTCTTTAATTACAAAACTCGGTGGCATGTTGATCCGAACATTGGTTTCACTAGTAATACGATTGACATTCTCGTTATGAGCACCCGAAATAAACGGGTGGTACATTTTCGGAATGGACAAACGCACAAAATCCAATTTGGCCTAAAAATAAAAATCACAATTCGTTACGTAATTAATTCGTTACGATTTGTTTCAACAATGTTAATTACAAACAAAGTACCTGTTCGTCTGAGCAAAGTTGAATCTCATGTCTTGCTTTTTCAATGCCGTCTTTCGTTCCCAAGATGCGAATGGTGTCTGAATTCTCATCGGGTCGCGGAACTGAGATCTTTGTAGCTGTAGACAGTTCAATGTCATGTAAATTTTTTCCACTTTTGCCAAGAATAAAGCGATGATGTTCCTTAGGTATGCTGATGCTGCCATTCGCTTGAGTTTGAAGCGAATTGATAATTTCCCGTCGGGCATTCATGACCGCATCTTGTTTTCCCGTTACCAAGATGGTCAAGCTCTGATCTTTGCTTGAATTTACTTCGATATGTGCACCCGTCCTTTGCATGATGTCCGCACATATCTTAGCTTGTTCTCCTTGACCACCAAATTGACTGTCGATCTCTTTGTACCTGCGTTCTTCAACAGGTACACGGAAAACCTTTAAAGTTAAAAAAAGTTAAAATACGTTTAAATCTATAAATCAATTAATAATTTTTGTGAACACAAGCCAACAGCTGTGCAAAATCAACACGTTTTTATTTACACAAATTGGGAGCTCAGTAATTGATTGACATTTAAACGTACTTGAGTGATTACGGAAGAACTCATCTTCATTTTCTGATTCCAAGTGCCCTTTAATTGATCCATGGGCCGAGGGTCGCTCTCAGGTAGAGCAGGAAACACCTCATCGTAACTGTAAGTGGGTTCGTACGCGTCGTGTTCCTGAAACATCTTGTTATCGTGTTGAATATCCAGACTCATTTTCGAGGACCTATTCCAAGTCGTGACAGTACAACTAGAAAGAATGAAAGACAGAAAAAGAATTTAAAATACATTTTTATTCCCAGATTAAAGTTGTGAGCATAAGCGGCGTTTGGGAAAATGCCATCTAAACCTACTTTGTGTCGTGCCACGTAGGGGAGCGGTCAAGACTGGCGACTTTGAACTTTAATCAAAGTTCAATTTAATTAATTCATTTAAATTTACTTAATTTTTTTTCTCAAATCCGGATACATATCTTTTTTCCCCGTAAATAATTGATCAAAAGGTTCAAAGTTTTTAACTCTTAAGTGTAGTTTGTCAACTTTCTACGACGCGTGCTTCGATTACGTAACGATAAGAGAAGACCCGAATTGTCTAATCGGTGTACTAATCGTAGTAAATATTGATGGAAAGATGCAGGATATTACAAATAATAAGTGAAGGGTTGCTTTTAGATGTCTGTTAGGCCTACATGCCGACCGTCGACGTGTCAAGATCAAACATACGGATCGTCTCGCAAACACCATTCAGCTCGAGTCTACTATGATAACTTACGGTACTGTGTCCAGAAGATCCGTCCAGAAGATGTCAAGATTGTTGTCTATGCTCCAGTGTCTCGGTTTGAAAAATGTCCACCAAGACGAGTCATCAGCAGAAATGTAAAATAAAAACCGTGCTGGTGCCAGATGCTGGCTCGCTCTGCTTAAGCAGGCAGTGTGTCTGCTGATCTGCTCTACAGCGATAAACTGGCTCCCTCTACCGAAAGGATATGGTAATATTTTTCTAGTCTTTTGTTTTCGGACGGGCAATAACAATAGCAGTAGCGTAATCCGTGCTATTTCGCAACCTAAAAAGATACCTATATTTCTTGCTTGTCTAGATTTTATACAGTGAAAATAATATTTAAATATGTTTCTTAAAAATAAAGTTAAAATTTTATTACATGGTGATTATTACCACATTTATCAAAAAAAAAATAAATAAATGTTTTTTTTTTTGCATTTGATCGACGAATTTAGTTTGTCTATTTTAGTTGGTTCGATTGGATTAAGACACAATCGCACAATGCCATTTAAAGATGGCCGCAAATACCGACGCCATTCTAAGCTTGATGCGAACCATTCAGATGGTACACATCATTTTAGCATTATTCTGTGTGCTTATCAAATAAATGTATAGAACTACAATAATAACAGCACCAGGTTTGATGGATTTAAAGAAGTTACCACGAATACTCGATTAATTCATTGTTGCAACGCATTGACGCAGACGATTTAATGGTAATAAGTATTCCGTTTGTACAGTTAGGTTGTAATAAGAAAGTGCATTTTTTCACACTAAGTTAGGCAAACCATCTTTTTTTATTGCTATAAAGGCAATTGAGAGAAAAGTTGTAATTTAGTTTGATAAATAAAAGATTGCTAAGGTGTTTTTCTGGTCAATTTCTTTTGTAATTTATCTATTTTTTTATTTTATTTTCACTTCTAATTTATTTGCGAGCTACACTTTTTTTGTTGTTGCAATTTTGAAATGAAATTTCCGGTATAATAAATTTTGATTCAGTTTTTACAGTTTGTTTGCATCTTTCTATTTTTTTGTTTAGAAATATATTGTGCCAAGCTACAGCTTATTGTGTAATTCCCCATTTAACAGCCTCGCAAATTTTGCACCCCATTTAACCATCCCCACCCCTGCCTAACACCCCTACCACTCAAAAACCTTTCAGGTATTTTAATTTTATTTATTGATTGAACTTTTTATTTTTGTTGCTTCGTTGTTTTCTTTATTTTTCCATCGCGTAGATTTGAATTTATATTATTTTAAATATTGTTTCCTTATATCCAGACAAACAAAACATCTGAACTTATATCATTTTATATCAATATCAATAATTGCAGACTATGAGTAAATAAGAAACCCTGATGTTTTAAGCACGTAGCGCCGATGTTGTTCAACTACACACTAAAACCAGCCAAAAATGAGCAGTTGCTGAGCACGAGCTTGTTCAGGATACGGTACCAAGCCAGAGTCAATGGCCTGATGACATCATTTTATTTTGCACATAAAATGCGATTATCTCTTTCAATGATTGGCCGACGTTGGCGACCAATCGACACGTACGAAACAAAAGTAAGATGGCGGATTTACATTCGATCGGCGCTATCTTCAAACATCGCGCCTCGATACAATTAATCTCAATTTTTCCACTAAACCAAACGTATTCTTTTCCCCAAACTATTTCAGTAAGGTAAGTCACAGATTGCGCGTTCTCCGCCGTAATACGCTTTGCACGGCGAACACATTTCGAGGTTAAAATTTCATTCATTCGCATCCCTCCCCGCTCCACTCTTGCCTCGCCCATCACGTACAGACAAATCTTCGCATGTTTGTATGCACAATCGTGGATTACAATGCACTGCAGTGTTACTAAAACCTTTCTTTCTTTTTAGGTCTTTCAACACATCGCTGGAACAAAATTGAAATTTGCATTTTGAACAAATCTGGTGATGTGTGGGCCGACATGTTTTTTGGCGGTACACATCGCTAGGCCTAACTGCAGGGACTAAAAGAGGGTTTCGGGCATTCCGAGGTTAGTTTTTCGTCGTTTTGCCCCGTTTTATTTCGCAATACGTCATAAACTAGACATAAAACTCGTAATCTTATCGGTAAAACGACATTTCTCTAGCTTTATTTTCGTATTTATCGCTTAACGCTCGACTGATATTTTTAAACGAGACGAAAATATTGAAGAATTGAGAAATATTTGTGATGAGATTTCGATTGAGTTTTTCTAGCGAAGCTAAAGATGGTATAGTTGGAGCATTTTTTTTCTAATTCCCATCACGTGGGAGTGTTTTAAGACAGCCCAGTTTGTGGCTACGTCAAGAGTTACCACCCTTGAAAGGTTAAATGGATCGCTCCAAATTGGGTCTTGTTTGTCTTATTTTTAGCCTGAAGGGTAGCATCTCACATTGGCCATACGCCAATTTCGCAGACCTACGTTTCAAGGGTGGTGGCCATGTGCAGCGCTTTTGCCTTTTAAGTTATACGTTGGTGGACGGTGACGTAGAGCATAAAAATTCGACCGGATTCGGCTAGAGACGTGATTTCTTCTCGAGCTGCCGGCTGCGTCTGACCGTCGTCACTGACAGCGTTAGACATATTAGACATGTATAAGAACAGGAGAAAAAAACAAAACCGCGACGCGTGTCCTGCAGCATGTAGCAGGTTAGTAGAGGAGAGGAGAGGGGGAAAGAAAGAAATGAGTCTGGTTCGCATCTGTCGCTTCATTTTTAAGTTGTTAGTGTCTGGTTTGGGGGATACGCCCCGGATTAGAACGAATTTTGGTGCCATCTTACCGGGCAGCATTAGATTCCTCTGCTGAAATCTCTAATACTGTCAGGTAAAGATGTCGGCCGAGTTCACGAACACCAGTTTGTTGTCTATTTTGGCAGGTGGGGTAGGACCGTGCCAAGGACGTTGAAATGAACGACCCATTTTTGTTTTCATAATTTTAGGCGGTGTCACGACTTTGGAATTTTTTCTTTCATCCAATTTGGCCCTTGGACTGATGACCTTTATACGAGTGATTCATTCTTGACTCCTCCACTGATTGCGATTCAAGTAAAACGATTGTGTTTTAATTTTTTTTTTTTTTTCTTTTTTTTTTTTTATTAGGGGTTCCTTTTTCAGTGATGGCCAAAATGTCAAGGCATTGCGCGGGTGTTGGTCTCGTTATTTACTTATGCAGCTCATGAAGAAAAGGTTTGATTTATTGTAATTGTAACTTGACACGATGGAATTAAATGAAGCAATGAATGAAGGCCTGGATAAATAACAAGAATTTTTTGAGAATATGAGATGCCATTCGAGACCTAATATCGGAGAGTGCTTATAAAACGTATATTTAATAATTTTTTTTCTTCTTTTTTTGTTTGGCTTTTAATTATGTGTTTTAAGAGATTGATTTGAGGTTTGTTGTTGTTGTAGGTGTTTTTAATTTTCTTATTGGCCCGTGGATCAATGTAAATGGCAGGTGAAGTCCCACCTGCCTAGATTGAGGTGTTTGTTTCCGCGTTGGCTGTCAACCAGAATCAATGTTTTTGTTTTGTCCAGGCGGCTGTAAATAGGCCTGTTTTGTATCGTCCTTTAGTTACGCGTTGTCCACATTTCGTTTTATGTGTTTTGTGCTTCATTTCCAGTTATGAACCCGATCAAAAAATCCATTTCCATATATGGTTAAAAAGGGTGTGGTCTGGTTTTTTTTTGTTGAAACGGGTTTTTTTCTCTCATTCTCAAAAAATTGTGTCTATATTTCAGAAGATATTTTGATTAAAATAAATGGAGAAAGATCGTGAATCTGCGGAGAGAGTTTACGAATCGGCGGGGAACGAAAAGACAGAAAAACGGAAACAGGCTCGTCAAGAACGACCTCGGAGTAGTCATCAAGGTCCCTCCAAGACTCCGGTGGCCATGTATTTGATAAGTCGAATTTTGGCCGCCAATTCGCTGGGATGCGTGAGTCCAGCAACTAATGATTACCAGGCTTATTTGACTTCTGCTTTAGATCAAGTTGGTAACATTATAGACTCGAATAGACTCGCAGAAATGCGGAGGCAGATGGTTATTTGCTGGAACGAGGGCTGGCATCCGAGTTCTCCCTCTAAAATTATGCTACGGAAGAATAAATCAAAAGTTCCTCTTGGTATGGAGTTTGGCTGGCTTAATACCAATGATGAAAATCGATCAAAAAAAAGCTTTATGTTGCGGAAAAGTCGGAATCGTGTATAAAACATGATTTGATTGTGGACAATAATGTCAATAATGATAAACAGGTTTTCTTTGTTTATGGTGGAAATGGAGCACACATGTAAGTTTGGTCATGATGGACACTTAAGTTTCGTTTTTTGTACATGCTAAATATTTTTTTGCAGAGTCGAGGAACATTTGAAGAGTAAAGGGTGGACACGTACAATGGACGTGAGAGGTTGTTATAACTTGAAATGGGTGGAAAATAGGACACAGATCAAATATAAAGAGTTTCGAGAAGGTTTTTTGAGTAATTATCGTGAGGCTAGCGCAGCTGAAGTGATAGCATTTGCGTGTAGGAGTGCAGATGGTGAATCACATTCCAAGCACCTGGCGACTGAGCAACAAGATCCAGTTGGTGGGACTTTTGAAGGAACTGGAGGCCCATCAGCGACCAGGTCTTCTCAAATTGACGGAAGTGATTCCTGAGACGTACAGGCTGAATTTGGCCGAGGAACAGTTTAAATTTAAACAAAGTTATCGAGGTGGGGAAGTGGTTATTAAGAGGGAATTAATCGATAAGTTGTTGAACCGTAGATGGCGATGTTTGGATCTGCAAACCGGCGGCTCTCAACCAAGGCAAAGGCATTTATCTTATTCGAAAACTTAGTGATTTTAATCCGCGCTCTGCGAATTCGGCACACGTACCTCGCCTGTTTCATGTAGGCGGCAACAGAATTGTTCAGAGGTAAACTAGAAATGGACATGGAGAGACAAATATGTTAACGATTCGTTTTAGGTATATTAAAAACCCACTTCTACTCAACGGTAGAAAGGCGGACATTCGTTGTTTCATGCTGATTTCATCGACGTCGCCTTTTCTCATTTTATCGCATCCGGGATATGTCCGCTTGTCGTGTAGGCCGTATGACGTTGAAAGCGATGAGATGGGAATTCATTTGACCAATCAGGTGATGAGCCATTTATAGTCTATTTATTTTGTTTACCTATTTTCGGTACATTACAGTTCGTGCAGAAAAAAGATGCCTGCTATTCATTCATGAAAGATGACACCATTTGGAGTATAGATCAATTGAATGCGTACATGAATCATTATGTTTTATCCTATCATGACCTAGCTTCTGATTGGGTTCTCAACGTGATGATTGTAATTGATAATGGAATTGTTTTGCTATCGATTAGGGAAGTGTAATTGTTTTTTATATTTATTTTTAATTAATTAGACACAGATACGACGGTTGATGCTGCATTGTTTTTTAGCTGCTAAAAAACATCTGGAGTCTAAAGTGGGATTTTTTGAGTTGCTGGGATTTGATTTTGTTATAGATGCAAAGTTGAAGGTATTAATTAATCAGATAAGTAGTTTTATTATTACTTACGTCTAAAATTTAGGTGTGGCTCCTCGAGGTGAATGTAAATCCATCATTCTGCACCGATTGTAAAGTACTCAGGGATTTGATTCCTCCATTACTACGTGAAACATTAGGTATACAATGCGAACTGTTATGTTATCTTGTTTTGAAATTATTTTTTTTAGATATTTGTATCGAATGCTTCGAAAAAAATCAGCAGAGAATGCCACTGATGCCGGTGAAAAGCATCAAGCGGTTTACTCTTCTGTATTGCGGCGAACGAAATTATCCCTGGCCAACCCCAACTTCATCGAGCACAAAAATCAAATCCAAGTAGCCTTTACAATAAATAAATAAATTTTATAAAACGATTTAGTTGTCATGTGGATTTTATTCAAGTCCCAAAAAAGGAAGTTAAAAGAAAATCCAAGTTTTAAAATTTACATTTTTTTTAAATAATAAAGACGAGACATGCACAAAAATATTAAATTTGAAGGAAAAAGATGAACCCGGGGCGAATGACGGCAATCACAACTTCCTCGGAGGTGGCGGCGGTGCAAAACTGGGCGGAGGTCCAATGTTGTAACAAATTGCGGTCATTTTCTTCTCTTGTAATGGGATGTTTTCGTAGATCTGTTTGAGAGATTCTTCGGGTGGCCTGTAACAAAGCGCGCGTTTGAGTGCTGAACAGCACAACCACCAAGCCATCGAATCACCTAGGGAGGTGATTATCCGGCGACTTGCACTTTTTCGACTCCCGTGGAACCGCATTCGGCGTTGTCGGAAGGGATAGAGTTGAGCATGAGAGTGCCATGACGGGATCCCCTCCACCTACTGCTTCACTCGAGTATTTGATGTTTGTATATTCACGACCCAACTGCAAACTTTTCTATACGCAAAAAAAGAATATTTATTTTAATACAAATGCTGTTTTTGATTCTACCTGCTGCGCTAAGATGAACTGCGACGTTGTGTCGATGAAATGTTGCACTGCCATGTATACAAATTTGTATTGTGCTTCCGTCTGCACCATTCCCGAACGTTGAGCGCGGACCATCTGAATAGTACGTTGGATATCTATCTCACAATTGAGCCCTAAGCGTTTGATTTGATTGATAATCATGTCGATCACAATAAAAGTCCCGGTCCTTCCAATGCCAGCACTAAAAAATTAAAAATTAAGTCATTATTCGCTATTCATTAGAAATTTTACTTACCTGCAGTGTACAACAATGGGACCTGAATTGCTTGTTGGTTCTTGACGAGAATTAACTTCATAAAGAAAATTAAGGACACAGCCTGGATCAGATGGTACACCGTGATCGGGCCATGCTTGGAAGTGATAGTGATTAACATTTCTTTCTTCTTCCTTTAAAAATCATGTTTATTGTAGTAACTTATCATGAAACCTTTAAATACGAATAAATTAATTACTTACTTGACCCAATCTTGAAATTACAAATTTTCGTAGCGTGTAATCAGTTGTGGAAGACTCGCCCACATTTTTAATGAGCAGTCTACCGTACTCCTTAGACTGATTTTCGTCAGGCCAATAGCGAGCACATTTATTCTTGCCACGTTCTACCTCCTTCGTAGTCATAACCACGACGCTGGAATTCTCAGTAAACACCATCCACCAAAAGTCGTTCATGGTGTTTACAAGGCAACCTTGAGTTGCTATATAATACTTACTTGGACCATCAGCTGCGTCTTCCTCAGGCTGAAGTTTCAAAAGCTAAGTATTTGAAACAAGTGTTTAATTATTTTCTTGTCGTTACCGTAATAATATTAGCGTTAATATAATCCGAGCAGGGAATGTTTGGATCTGCTTCCCGCAGAATCACTCTAGTGTGATCAACTGCCAAAAAGATAATTAATATAATTGGCGATTCAGATAATTACAAAAAATCGCTTACAGGGCAGTATGTTTTTATATCTATTTTTGTTTCGGTTTTCAAGCCGCTGACCTTCTTTACGGCTGTACAGATGTTTACATTCTTGTTGTTGGAGTGCCTTAATAAAAAAATTAAAAAATTTAATTAATTCCCTATTTAATAAAAAAACTAAAGTTAAAACAGACAAATTAACCGAATAAAATTTAATTACCTCAAATTCCTCCCAAAATCCTGCTTTACCACTCGTCAAGCTATTCTCTTTGGATAATACTTGTACTCTGGATTGAATTGTCGATGCATTGATCCTAGTTGCATTAAACGGTTGCTTCAAATGAACTACAGTTCCCGTTGTTTCAACCATAGGATTTTTCTTATAATGATCTACCAAATCGCTCAAGGAATCAAATTTATCGCCACCACCTACGTCGTACTTTCCATCCTTAAAAAAATCAATAAAAATACGTGAGAATACCTTCAAAATAATTAAATTTCTTACAAAACATACTTGACAGCGTATCATTACATGAGTAACTTTATCATCGGTTCTCACAGACAGTACACAATCTCCGGGTTTACTCTGACTTTCGCGGACTAAAAAACTCCCATTCTTCCCTTTATCTAATATTATTCGTTCTGCTTCTTTTCCTGACAGATGTCCGTGAAACCATCTTTCTGTTGTGGGATCGGCGCAATTAAGAGGATATTTTAATTCAATGACTTCACCGTTTTTTTCTCTAAGTTGTCCTTGGTTTTCCATGTAATACTGCACTAATTCAGACAGTGTTGCAAATTTTTCTCCTCCATACAGATCATAAAAATCGCCGGTATTTTGGATCTTGATGTGAGTTACTTCGCCAGTGCGTCTATAATTTATATCTATTTAGTTTCAATTAGATAAAAAATCAGAGTAGATTACCTCACAGACATCGTAAAATCACCGGGATTACTTTTACTAGGTCGGGCAAGGAAACTGCCGTCGACACCTCTTTCTATAAGAACTGTTTCCGCATCGACGCCCGAAATATTTGGATGAAACCATCTGCAAGAGTTTAGAAAAATTAGTTTTGATACCCTTGGAATCGGTTTGCGATGTGCAATTAGGAGCGTAACATCTGGTCAAAAAAACGGACTTAAATGACAAATTACCTTCGCGAACCCATTTTAATGGGCTTTAAACGTTCTTGCTCTCTGGCTTAGCTTTTAGTCAACTGTCCATCAATGGCGGCTGTTGGAAACGGGTCAACGACGTCAGGTCGTCATGTTTCGTTAAACACTAGCGGTATCGATTTGCCAACTTGTAAAATTTTCATTTTTTTATGCTGCTGATTTTTAATTGGTTCTATAATTCTTAATAATCGTTAACATCTGTAAAAGAATTTATTAGATGTGACCCCGCATCATCTATTCGGCGCTAACAACCGGCTAGCAACTTTCTTTTAAATCATTAAAAAAATCCTCGTTTTTATTGTAATATGGTCTTTATTTTTTTTACATTTAAACTTCAGTAAAAACATCTTATTTGTAATACCGTATTGGAAATGTACCTTTTTTGTTTTCGTTAGTATCAACTATCAATAGATGTCGCTCCAGATTCTTTTTTGATTGTGCATGGTGAATTGCGTCCACGTGTTGTGAACACTAGTCTAAACCAGCCTAAACAATTATATCATGAAGTAATTATTAATTTTGGTAATTATGGTTTCATAATTTATAGATTTTACCTTTTTGCAGGCGAAAGTTAAAAGATTTGGACTTGGAAGAGCTCTTTTCAAAGAAACTACAGGACGAAGACAATTCATCAGACGCAGAAGACGATGACAACTTATCAGACGCGGAAATTTGCGGTGAAGACACAGGCGAAAATTCATCAGACGCTGAAATATGTGCAGAAGATGATTTATCAGACGCGGACGACAACGAGGATCAAACAACATCAAAGACCGAGAACGGAGAAGAGCAAAATGACGATGCCAACTCCGAGGATGAATTGGATTTCGAGAAACATATACAATCTCTAAAGAAATTAAAGCATGCCGAACCAGAGTTTTACAAATTTCTCGAAGAAAACGATCAAGATTTACTTAATTTCGATGTCGATTCGGGAACTGATAGCGAAGAGGATGAATCCGACAAAAAACATAAAATACCGACTTCCCTTGAAGTTGCCAGTGATGAAAGTGATGAGGAAGAGGAAGAGATCGAAACTGAAGCAGAACACAAAAAAAGTTCGAGCAAGATATCGAAACCACTTCTCAGACGATGGTCTAAAGAATTGAAAGTAATTAGTCGTACGAATACCAATAGTCATGTTGATAATTTATAATAAATGTGAATTCTAGGAATCAAGACCTGTATCTGCGATAGCTAAAGTAATTTCAGCTTTGAAAAGTGCCGTAGAACTTTTAAGCGATGAGGATGCTTCTTCTGCAAAACGTATTCAAAATAGCAAAGGTACTAGAAGAATAAATTTTTGTTCAGTAGGGTTTGGTAATTAGAAATTATTTTTCAGCTTTGAATGGATTACTTCGTATGAGTATCGTGGATCTTGTCCCTGCTTTTAATCGAGTATTGCATGTTTCCGCTGACGTGAAATCTTTTCAACCAACTTTGTCCAAGAGTTGGAAGAAATTACAAACACATGCGAAAACTTATCTTATTCTGATCGTCAAAGTATTTAGTACATTTGCAAACGAGAAGTTTCAATTTTAACATTTTTATTTTTTAGGTGCTGGATTTGGTAAATGAAGATCAAATTGTTGGGACCTTGATTAAACATATATTGGAACTTGTTCCTTACTATGGTGCATTTAATAAAGTTTCTAAAGCACTTTTAAAGGTAGGTACTTTTTTTATTATTTAGTTTATACATGTTTATACATGTATGTAAATATATTAATGCGTTTTATCTTTTCAGAGATTAATAACGATTTGGAGTACAGCTGAGGAATCTCTTCGTGTTCTGAGTTACTTAGCAATAAGTGCGGTAACTCGTCAACAAATGGCTGAAATCTTACCATTTGTTATTAACGTAAGAACAGACCATTTTTTTAAATTTTTTAATTTTACTGTTTTTCATTTTCATTTATTTAGAATATGTACGTGTCTTACGTAAAAAATTGCAAATTTACATCACCCATTACGTGGCCACTGATTAATTTTATGAAGCATTCTTTGGCGGGAATTTTTAGTTTAGACGAATCGCATGCTTATCAACACGCGTTTGTTTATATACGACAAATGGCTATTCATTTGAGAAATGCTATTACACTAAAGAAAAAGGTGCGTTATTTTGTAGCATTATAATGTATCATAAATCTAATTTTATACTGTTTTCAGGATGCAATTAAAACAGTGTACAATTGGCAGTTCATTCACTGCTTATATTTGTGGAGTCGAATGTTGAGCGAGATGCATCAGAGCACAATAATGCAGCCACTTATTTATCCTTTAGTGCAGATTATTATCGGTACTATTAAGTAAGTTAAAGGATAATTTAAACATGTACTTTATTTGGTATTGATATTTATTTTTAATTTTTTTTTTAGAATAATTCCAACAGCGAAATACATACCATTACGTTTTCACTGCATTCGTGCATTGACATTAATGACGAAGGAAACTAACACTTTTATTCCTGTTCTTCCACTACTTACGGAAGTCTTACCTTTTGTAAATGTGAAAAAGCATAACACAAAAGTAAACTGGAAGCCAATGGATTTTCTTTGCGCTTTGAAATTATCAAAATCACAAATTACTGAAAATGGGTTTAAGGTATATTACTTAATTTTTTGTTCAATATAATGAGAAGATAACATTACTTTTTTAAATAATAGGATGCAATAATTGAACAATTTTGTGAATTAACATTGGATTACACCAGTACACAGGCTCATGGAGTTGCTTTCTCAGAACTGGTTTTACCATCTATAATTCAAATGAAAGCGTTTGTAAAAACTTGTAGCAACTCTAAATACAACAGAGATATTAAACAAATTGTAGAAAAATTGGAGGAAAATGCACGGCATATTGAGCAAAAACGAAGTTCTACAGTTTTGAATTTATCCGATGCGAAAGCAATGGTAAGAAATCTTGGTTTTTAGTTAATAGTAAAATATTGAGTTACCCGACTTATTCTACAGGAAGCATGGGAGAATGCTAGTAAGCAAGCATCTAATCCTCTGACAGTGTATTACACGAAATATCGTGAATTACGCGACAGAGAAGTCCTACTGAATATTTCCAAGAAGGATCAGGTAAAATTCCGGTTTTTGTTTCATGTTAAATGTATTCTAATTTTGTCATTTTATTTTTTATTATCAGATATCGGATCGCTTCCCAGAAATTGAAAGAACTAAACCTGAAGATAAGAAAGAGTTTAATGATTTATTTGCAGAGAATTTGAGCGATGATGACAACGACTCCTTTTTCTTTCAAACAAAGAAAATTTCCAATGTGAAAAAAGACTGAAATACATGGAACTAAAAGAATTGTTCTGAATAAAGTGTCATTACAATTATTTTCAATTCAAATTCAATTGTAAATGAATAAACTATTTTGAAGGTTACATCAATTCTTGTAAACCCACAAAGTATTTATTTGTACCAAAACACATGGTTCGTAATTTAATCAAATTCTAAGAAAGTCGTATAATTCGAACTATGATAAAGCGCGATTACAAGGATGTGAATGAAGCGCCACCGGAAAATAGCGGCAACTTTAGTAAACAAAACTACTGAACCCGCTGCCTACACACCTACCACCGACCAAGGACGGCGACCATTCTCACACGCCGCCATACAGTAAGTTAATCATTTAGTCGAACCTGTAAATGAGGCAGATTGTTTAGAAGTGCCAAAGTTAACGTGGGGAAAAAGTAACTATTTTAAAAGTACTTTTAAGTGAGCGGATGCAAAACGCTTGCTTTATACTAAGTTAAAATGGCGGCATCTGTGACGTAGGTTTAATGAATTGGAATACATGTTGATATTTATACTTTCGTTAATAGTTTAAAATCAAATTACACATATTTCTAGTATAACTTTGTAGTTTAAAATAGGTTGTACACTAAAATTAAAGACACCAAGTGAGCGAAAATTTTCAATTATTGTTGTACTGAAATTATGATGGCGTTTCTGGAAATACTGTACAGGATATTAGTCTTACTTTCTGGAATAATTTATATTGTTTTTCTCTTTTTTTTGTTTAGCTCACGTTGGCCTTAACATGCAAACGATTAAGTGCGTTGTGGTCGGCGATGGCGCTGTAGGAAAAACTTGTCTGCTTATATCGTACACAACAAATAAATTTCCATCGGAGTATGTTCCTACGGTGAGTTGGACAGTTGAAGAATTTTGTTTAAAATTTATACCAACTAATTTTTATCGTCTAACAGGTGTTCGATAATTATGCTGTGACGGTTATGATTGGAGGTGAGCCGTATACTTTAGGTCTCTTTGACACTGCCGGTCAAGAAGATTACGACCGATTACGGCCACTCAGTTATCCACAGACCGACGTTTTCTTGGTTTGCTTTTCCGTTGTATCGCCTTCCTCCTTCGAAAATGTGAAGGAAAAGGTAAAAATATATTTTATTATTATTATTATTTGTTAATGTGATTGATTTATAACACTTTTTTTATTTTTTTTATTATTATTATTTTTAAATTAGTGGGTGCCCGAAATTACACATCATTGCCAGAAAACTCCCTTTTTGCTAGTTGGGACTCAGATTGATTTACGAGACGATGCAGGAACCATTGAGAAGTTAGCCAAAAACAAGCAGAAACCAATCACATTTGAACAAGGAGAAAAATTAGCTAAAGAATTGCGTGCTGTTAAATATGTCGAATGTTCTGCCTTAACGCAGGTGAATATGATGGGATTTTATATTTAGGATTTTTATATTTTAATTCATTTTTTTTTTTATTTTTTTATTTATTTTATAGAAAGGATTAAAGAATGTCTTTGATGAGGCCATATTAGCAGCCCTTGAACCACCTGAACCCGTTAAACGAAGGAAGTGTGTGCTATTATAATTGATAGAACAAAAAGGCGTTATCGAAAAATGCTACAAGTTTTGAAGTAGTCATGTAGAATGTCTAATATTGAACTGTTGTCATGAAGCTTTTACGTCAAGAAGGCAACGAGTCAGCGAATGGATCATCTCACCGGCGGCCAATCATTTTCTCTTTATTTGATCATTAGTTTTGATTTGATTTTTTTTTTTTTTTTAATATTTCTTTATTATATGGTGATTTAGCAAATGTGTGATTATAATTATGTAATTTTTGTTTTTTGATATATATTTGAAAAATGATTTAATTTGTTTAAGAGAAAAAAAATATTGCAATTGGAATGGGTCTAGTTTACAATGGATATAAATGAACAAAAGATTTGTTCTGTTGGCTCGGAAAATATAACTCAATTATAATGAGGAGAAAGTGAATGGAATTAATTGTGTAAATCATGGGAAGAGATGACGTAAACCTAATCAATTCCGTATTTATTCAATATTTTTATATCAATATGAATTCTCGTTTCTTTCTTTTGCATTTCTGTATTTTATAATAGCTATAACAAAAAATATTGTTGCAGTATATGTGCAAAACAAGTTACTATTAAACATAAAAGATGATTATCAAAAACTTTCTTTTACGGTTTTTATACCTTTTAATGTTTCTGTTTTTAGCATTTGCAATGCGGGGAATTAATACAATTTGTACTTTTATGTATCCATTAAATAATTTTGATTTCACTAAAAACCTTGTATTAAATTACAATTTATTATGCCAATAACTTTCTTATTTAAAAAAAAAAAATGATGACTTACATAATACAAATTATGTTTTCTGACCAACTGCAGAACAAACATCCTAAGGAATTTACGGTTTTCCCGATTCAGTATGGCGGTAAGTGAACCACGTGACTTGGCAACGTCATTGACCAATCCCATAAGCGACGAAATTTACTCGCCAACGCTAGGGTGAGGTGCGCTCCGCGAGAAGAAGATAGACCACATTTGTGTTTTTTCATCTATTTCCTTCTCACGGCAATAGAGAGTGTGTTTCTCAATCAAGAATGGCGTACATTTGGATACTCCTTGTAGTGTGGATTAGTGGAATAGTGTCTGAAAAGAATCCAGGTAAATGCGTGTTGTTGTGTAGCACGATGAGTGTCGGCCATGTTGAGATATAACGTTGTGAAAATGAAGGGGAACGTCTTGGCTAATTTCTTGTCGCCGATCTTGAACTTAAAGTTTGCATTTATGTATTATTATTTACATCGTTACAAAGCGTAACCAAACGCATGCAATTATTCCACATGATTTGTAATTGTGTTTTAACATTTAATTCCCTACTGTTAAGTAGGTCGGTTCTTTATCAGGTAAAAAAGATAAGGTGAATATCTTATAGCAACATCGCCAAAACTGATCGGTTTAAGAGTAGTTTTGATAAGATATAAAAGTGCATTTGTTTTTAATAGGTTTAAATATTATTGACAAGTTACGAGATGTTGAAACTAATTAAAGGAATGATGAATGTGTGGGTTGGTTGTGGGTTTTGTATTGGCCTTCCTTGTTCCTCTAATTTTATTCTTTTAAGTATGTACTTTTCACGTTGTTTTTTCTCGGGAATGAGTCGTGCAGCTGCTCGGTGTTTTTCCTTTTAAGGAAAATTGAAGTGGCCGATAGCTTTGAGCGCCTTTTACTTAAGGCGCAAATCCCCGAGAAACAACAACAGCCAACCAAGACCAAGGTTTCGACATATCGATTTTAATACCTGAAGAAAAAAGAATCGAGTTGATTTATCTTCAGGAAATCGATTTATTTTTAAACATCGATTTTTAAAAAAAAAAAAAAAAAAAAAAATTTACTTATATTGGAATTTACTAAATATGGAAGGATTTTTTGTTTTACAACAATTATTTGATGAGTTTTAGCTATTTTTGTGTTCTAGGAATCGATACATTCATCGCAGTTTAGTTAATGATGTATAAAAGGTTAAATAAGTATTAAAAATAAGGTCGATGGTTTGAGAGATCAAAGCGCTGTTGCTGTGTCGTCAATCTATTTTTGCTTAAACTTTAATATTATTTTTTTTTGCTGTTGAGATAAATGGGATGGTTATTGATTGGTCTTTGAATATTGATTAGTTTATGAAATTGGATTGTTTTGCGCGTCATAACGTATTGTGTTTCACAAATCAGTGTATCAAATGTGGAATTTGATGAGTCGTTGCACTTATATCCCTGTCAGTTGTTTAGAATTTCTTCATTTGCGGTGTAACATTTTGTAAATTAAAAAATGTTTTCTTTTTTTTTAGTCTAAATATGGAATTATTGATTAAATTCTTGACATTTTTGATCGCTTTATAGCAGGTTTCCGACATTTAATCAGAAAATTAGTTTTTATCCTAGCAGAGCAGCATGCGTTGGTTCGATTTTTTTCGAATTAATTATGTGGTCTTTTCTTTACTGTATTTTCAGTTCCACATTTGGATTTAGTGAAACCCGAAGTTGGATATCACGGGCTCATTAAAGAAGACGAGTTAACAGTAGAAGTCACTCCAAAAATTCGTGCCATAGGAGGTACGAATAGTAATATTTTCTTAAAAAAATTCCGTCTTATTATTTATGTAATTTTTTTATAGCGGAAATATGCAGTTTTCGCGTCGTAAATAAACCCCACGGTGAAGTTCCGTTTCAATTGCGGCTTGTAGACAAGACGAAAGGAACTGCAGAACTTATTGCTAAAAAAGAAGTAAATTGCGAAAAAAGAAAAAATTATAAATTTAGCATTGCTGCTGTCAGCTGTGATGGAGTATATTCAGAAAAGTAAGTCGTAAATTAGACCTATATCAGAATTATCTGCTTTTTGTCAGATTGTCGTTATAATTTTTAATGAGTTATTTTGTTTTATAGTGCCACTGTTCACGTGTCTGTGATCGATGTGAATGAGTATGAACCAGAGTTTTTAGAGCAGTCTTACGTTGTGCAAGTAGACGAAGGTCGTATTTATGATGAAATAATACAAGTGAAAGCTACGGATGAAGATTGCACGCCAAAATTCGGTGATGTGTGTAAATACGAGTTTTCTGACCCTAATCAACTTTTTGTTATCGATTCGGAAGGTAAATATAAATTTATATTTATATTTATATAACGTTCTGATATAAAAATATAATTACAATTAATTACATTGTGTTTTTTAGGCAAGATTAAAAACACCGAAGCATTAGATTGGGGGAAATCGCACAATCACATTTTGTCAGTATACGCTTATGATTGTGGAATGAAACGATCCAAACCAGTAATGGTAACAATTAAAGTGAACAGAGTTTGCCATTTGGGCTGGAAAGGTATTTTTATTTCGTGTTGAACTACGAAAAGTCTAAGTGTTTTATTTTTATTTTAGGAATTCCTCAAAGAATCGAATACACGCCTGGGTCTGGCAGAAAAGTTCTATTTCTAGAATCACAGTTAGATTTGTGCGATGTTCCATGTCAAGTTGAGCACGTCTCCACTACAGTAAGATTGGCGACGCAACACATAGGCAAGGGATGCGACCGTGACACATATTCCGTCGAATCACAAAGAAAGCTTTGCGGTAAAAATATATAAAAATAAAATAAATAAGTCAAAAATTAAGGGAAATTATAATTTTACATTGGTTATTAGGGGCCAGCGTTGACAGTGTGGATTTATTGCCTACTCCTGGTTTGGGTGCGGAGTGGACTAAAAGTTTGCCTACAGATGATGGCCATGAAAGCGACCAGATTTACGAATTTGATGGGGTTACAAATGCAGTTGTCATTCCACCTTCTACATTGCCACATCATTTACCTAATAACTTCACTATTTCTACGTGGATGAAACATCGGCAGCACACAGAAAATAATTCACACGTTCGCGAATATATTATTTGTAATGCTGATGATCACAGTAAGTCGTGATGTGGTCATTCTTAAAATGCGTGTTATTTATTCATTTTTTTTTTCGAAAGAAATGGGACGTCCCCATTACGCAGTGTTTGTGCGCAATTGTCGACTAATTTTATTAATAAGACGAGATTACACAGAGGAGAATATGAATACATTTAAACCTGCTGAATGGCGTTGGAAATTAAGTCAAGTGTGTGACAATGAATGGCATCACTACGCTATCAATGTCAATTTCCCTGAGGTTTGTCGTTATAAGATGAAATATTAATGTATACATTTGTAATTGTTTTTAATTTTTAAAAAATGCAGGTTACTTTATACGTTGACGGACAGAAGTTTCATATTGAAAAGAAAAATCCAGCTATTATTGACGATTGGCCACTACATAAAGCGAAGGGCATAAACACGACACTGGTCGTTGGAGCGTGCTGGCATGGTGGCGAGAGTCGAATGGGACATCACTTTGGTGGATTTTTAGCTGGTTTGGCAATTCTGAGGGGCCGAACTGAGAAACCGTCAGTTTTGGCATGTTTACACAAATGCAAAGAAAGTCTCGAAGTTCCTGGCATGGAATTACTCGAACCTGGAATGGTAATTTTGAGATAATGTTTATGATTTTTATTTCTATTTAAAAACAAATTACAATTATTATTATTATTATTATTAGGAACTTTTGAACAATAACGATTTGACTGTAGTGGCCATTGAAGGAAACAACAAAACAAATTTGGAAACATTGGTGCAAAAAGTAGCGTATACTAATTCCAGGGAATTTCCTACACCCGGCAGACGAAACTTGCGACTTTTTACTTCAGTTTTGTATGCAATTTCTTTATTATTATTTTTTTTAAATGTTTAAAATTATTTTATTTATCAATTTTCATTACACAATTTCAGATGTTCAAACGGCAAGACTTTAAAAGTTCCTCTTACAGAAAGTTACGTAATGGTTTTGCAACCCGAGCAACCAACAATCACTATAAATGGTTCTAGCAATACGGCATGCGATTATTATGAATGCAAAAAGGGAGTAAAGGTGTTTGAATCAGTTTCAATCTCCGTGTCGAGAGATAAAGACGAGACAACTACACGTCATGCAGGTATTTTCTTACAGTTAGATTTAATCAATTTTGTTTGTTTTATCGATTTCTTGCCAATTCACGCACTTTCAGGCGAATATAAACTGGATTCTTGTACCGTTTCGGTTCTGCCACCACTCAACCTGGACTTGGAATATTTTATTTTACCTGAACATCATCTCAGTGAACTCGGCATCGTTTATAAACAGAATAAAGATGGTGTTGTGCTGTCTGGTAAATAATCAACTTAAAAAAATGTTTATAACTGAAATTGGGGTTAAGATGACGTTGGTTTTAGGTGCCGACATGATTTTCAATTACGAACAAGTCGTGAGACAATTGTTATATCACATCCGAAACCCAGCCTATTACCTGAATCGTGCCTTCAAATTGGTTTGTTCAGAACTGAATGGACGTTTTGTCAGCAATGAATATTTAGTGACGGTAAATGAAAAGTTTACAATTGTTTTAGATAAAATTAATTGAATAATAATGTATTTACTGCAGTTGGCGGTGATTCATCCACAAACTGAAACGAAGCCAGACAAACCAGCGCCGGCAGCGAATCTTCAAGCGAATCGACATCACGTGGAATTCGTGGCGCCGAAGCACAAAACAAACGAAGCAACGTACTTAGAAAGCAATAACGCTGATGCCTCCGAGACTATCGCTCTCAGTTCAGCTAGTGAGTAGTGGGGTCTGTAGTCGAAGGCAGTGTAGTTGAAATACGAGAAATGCCGAAATGTTGTCGTGTTTTAACTGTTAACTGCATTTAGTGAGGAGCCGAGGTTGTGAATATGCATCGTGGGCGTGTAGTGTTTTTTTGTTTCTTCTATTTAGCCATTTATCTTCATTTCTGTCGATTCTATTAAGGTCTTTACTCCGGAAGCACTAGCGCAGTGGTGGTCAGTGCAGTTGGTGAGTTCGGTGCATGATGTCGACTTTTGAGTGGCGCATGCGTCGTTCATCACTTAGCAATTGGGTGGAATTTCGGTCGACCTAGACGATTGATAGTCATAGCCGCATGCAAACTTGAGTGTGTGTTTGAACCCGACGCACTCTGTCTCGCGGGGAATGGGAGCAGCCGCGCATGCACTTGTCACTACTGTTTTTACTTTTTTCTTTTAAACACGAGTGTAGATTGTCAACCCATTTTCTTAGTCAATGCCACACCCTAAATGATTTTACTAATGATTGCAATTTTCATTCGTTTAGGCCACAGTGTCACGATTATAATCGTCGTGTGCGTTGGATTTTTGGTGTTCATGATCGTGTTGGGCGTCATCCGTATACGTGCAGCTCAGCAACGTTCGCAAGAAACGAGGGAGGATGACGAAATGGCGTGGGACGACTCTTCGCTGACCATAATCGTCAATCCCATGGACGTGAGTGCGAGATTCGCGTCAAGTGAAAATTATTTTACTTTACTATTCTAATTGTTTTTGGTGTTTTCCAGCAAATTGGCGATGAAGAAAAGGGCGCGCAACCTGTGAACGACGATGACAGCGACAGCTCAGACGACAATAGCAGTTTTCACGATGATATCGAAAGTTCGGAAGATGAAACGGAAAAAGTGAAGGAGCGCGACTTGGAATGGGATGATTCTACTCTTACTTATTAATACAAACGGCGATAACAGAAGAAACTGTTAGCTTCCTTGGCTAGACCTCAGTACAACATTACCACTTAATACTGTGGACTTGTATTGGAACACACCATTCAAATATTTTGATCACTCACACCTCCTTCCCTTTCCTCGTATTTTTACCCCCTAGTTTTACCCGGTCCTGTATATTTCCGCTTTAGCTCTCAATTGCAGATTGGGAGCTTAGAGACTGAAACGATTTTCCTGGCTGAGGCTTTTTGTTTTGTGATAATGGTGATTTTTTTTTCCATTTTTTTTTCTAACATCAACAAGACTGAAATTGAATTTTTAACTGAAACCGACTCGTCCTCCATATGCGATTGTCGTGCCATTCGATACGATAGATTTTTGAGCACAGTGTAGAAACTAGTAGATGGTGTCTCTTAGAGATGACTGCACTTTGAAGACGCGTTAATATATCACCCGAGCACCTTAAAGCCTCCGTTGCGTGGTCCTTTTCCCGACTATCGATTTGGCCAATTGTGATTGGATCACGTGAGCCGAGAAATCTTTCACAATCAGCTCTTGTTGAAGGGGAAGCGAGAAAACATTGATAACATATCTTCATGTTTTTGTATTGTCTTCACCACACTTGAGCAATTAGTTTTTCACGTTAGTCCTGAGTTTAATTAATTAATTATTAATGAATAATTTAAGAACCTTTGGTTTGTGTTAATTGCAAAATGAGTTTACCTGTGCTTTGCCGTTTCTCTTTGTCTCATTATTAGTGATCATGTGCGAGTTGATTTACTTGTTAGTGAGAACTTGTACTTAATACGGGCGATTTGAGCAGCACTAAGTTTTTAATGTCCATTTATTATTAATGACTTAGTTATATAGTTGCCTTTTATTTTATTTTTTTAGTTTGATTTTGGCTCCGTCATATCAATTGATACCGGGAGTTTTATATTTTTGTTGTAATTTTATTACTGCCAATCGGTGATGGGAATATATATATATTTATCGTGCTGGATTTTTAGTTGTTTTTATTGTGATAACCTGATTTTATTTAATACATAATTTGTTTGGACATTCCAAAGACAAGTGTGGCCATGAAAAGAATTAATATATATATATATATATGAACTTTTTATGTTTTATTTTGGGGTGGTAGTTTTAGATATGAATTTTTGTGTTTGTTTATACACCAATATAAAATCATTTAAATAGTTAAAATGGGCTTACATATGTTATTTTGTGTGAAGTTTTATTTCCATTTTCAATTTTATTTTGAACAAACTTTTATTATTTTTTTTTTTATTTTTTATTTTTTTTTACTCTGCTACCATTTTGGCAAAAAGATGTTTCCGTGCTCCTGTTTGTTTCAACTGGCCGAGTGTATTTTTTTTTGGTCTTCTTTTTTGAGTTGAATAAAAAAGTTCATTTATTTACACGGAATCACTTCGAATTAATTGAAATCGCAGACGAACTATTGTACTGCCATGGAATCGTGCCGTTTCGTTTGCAAGCTGTTAAAGGTAATCTTACACTTTTTACCGAGTTTTCTATAAGCGAAAATATTGAGAACATCGATTGTTATTAAAATAAAACGAGTGTGACAAAATTTCGTTCAAAATAATTTGGTCGATAGATGGCGGGAGGGTGCTACGAGATCATAAATTTCTGGTAAAAATAACATGCGGTTTTGGGTTGAAAAAATTTTTCTCAAGGATGACTGAAATAAAGGTTGAACAAACGATTTCAAAGAGAGAGCGTTATCTGATAGATGTTTTTATCTTAAATTGTTTGTTTATTTTCTATTCTAATTTATAAATCAGAATTAGATCTATTACCATACTGTAAAGTTAAATCATAAAATTACATACCGGTCGGTACCTACGTTATAATTATAAATATTTGCTTCAAATAACATCAAGAAATTGAAGAAAATACTCGATAAAAAATCGGGGTGTGGGTATCAACTCTGCCGCACGTTATGAGAGAACGAGATAGAATTAACTCGTGAAAGAATTTAAATGATGTTCTATTGCATTTTCAATTTAGACCGTTCGAATTCACCGAGAAAGTAATATTGAAAAGAAGTGACAAGTGCATAAAATGTGATGTTCGTGGTTGTGTCATGGATATTTACAGGGCTATGGTATTTGGCTTTAGTTTTTGCATTGCTTTTGCCAATTTCTCGTCCCTACCCGCCATCGGTAAGGCTATTTGTTCCGAATTGGCCTCGGTTCTCGGTATTTTTGCTCGGCTTCATCTGCTTGAAGAGGGGAACAAAAGACTGGAAAACAAGGAACATCGATTCTCGACACGCCTCACCGAAACGCAACATATTCTCATAAAGAAAATAAAATATCAAAAATATATATTTGAATCTGAACTGCCTATTAATTAATTTGTTTTAATTATTTTTTAATTTTTAATTTACTATTCATTTTTAATTTTTACCAGTTCTAATTTCTGACTGGATCATTTCTTTCACGGTACCGTATCAAAAATATTCTTGCAGCAATAAAATGATTTTTTTGATTATCATAAGTTGTCACACAAGTTTGCATTCACAATGTCAAATTGTTGTTTACACGTATGAAATTCGGATGGGACAATATTGAAGAGTAACAGCAGGAGTGCGACGCAGGCTGCAACCGAGCTAGGAGCGCGCGGCTTCTCGTTTCCCTTATTGGAGTCCCCGTTGCGTTTAACCACGGTGAAGACACGATTGGGGACAAAAGATCACCAAGACAGAACAGTAACCCCAGGCAGGACATAATCATGATGAATTTGAGCAAACTCATTGAACTCCCTGAAAACGACTGATGGAGCCCATTATTATTTTACAACCAACACATCACCGGGACATTGAAATGTCAAGCAACGATTTACTAAAAAAAGACAACCCTCCTTTTGTTTCACTCACTCTACTCTGTTTTAACCTTATTTTTTTGTGCAGAATTTAGAAATGACCGAATCGACTACAAAATACAAACTCACTATACAAGAAATAAAAACAAAAAATATTTGAAGTAAGTTTGAACTTTAAAAATTAAAAGGAAAAACATATAATTTTTTTTGCATTAATTAATGTGCAATAAAACTAATCATTTGTTAAGACATCTCGTAAAACTGACTCGTGACAAGCCTAGCGCCCACCCGACCATCACTTCTTTGCAATGCGTGGCCTGCCAGAGGCGGAGGGAACTGTAGCCGACCAATGAGCGAATGAGACAGGGCTCACAACACCCCCGCCCGCTTTGCCTCAGCACGAGGTCTTCTGTGTTCGCAACTCATAGCCATCTGACTCGACTCACTACAAGGAATAACCATCACGGCGTCATTCGGTGACTCCTGTCCTCACTCGTGTATCCATAACCAAAGATAAAATCAAAGTTCGGTTGACATGGCCATGTCTACAACACTCAACATGAGACCAATTTTCGCGGGATACCCTTTTCAAGGTAAACCTATTTTGCCGTTCAAAAACTTGCTTTGATAGATTTTTCATTTAGAGCAATTTCTTTAATTCAAAATTCAAAGTTCATTGAAAAATCATTAATATTTACGTTACTTTTTTTACTAAATGGACAGCAGTTAACTGATTTATTTAATTAGGAGGTTTAATTTAATATATTTAAATATTTAACGCCACTGTTATACGCTTAAATTGGAATATAATTCATGTTGTTAATGTAGCATTTTTGTTTAGGACATTATTATTGCAGAAATAAACTATACAAATTAATAGAGCATAAAATATGAACTAAAATTTAAAGTATGGTACATGTGGAAAACATATTGTACAACACAAAGTATATTTTAGTTGCTGCGTAAAGATAATTTTTAAAAAAAAAACATTTATTTATTAATTTACAAAAGATTTTAAATTTTTTAAATTTTTAAAACGATGATATTAAATTCAAAAGCCCTTTCTTCAACTATTCTTGTCATTTACTTGTCATTTACTTGCTTGGGCGCGGCTGTGCTCTTAATTTAATTTAATGAAAATTTTTTAAATTGGAAAATTTTTAAACAAACAATTTTCTTTTAAAGTTCCATTTGTTTGATATTTGTAACACAGCAGATCGTTTACAAATTGGCCATATCCTGCGAAAATATACATCGCACGCGCTGACTTTTGCACTTCACAAAAACCTTTTCATTTGTGAATCCATTTTTAAGTTTTAAAAAGTTCTTTGTAAGACTACCAAAGTGGCCCATTTAGGCCTGTATCCCTCTTTTCATAGCAGTAAATAGGAAGGACGTTATGTAGCGGGGGAGTTAGTGATCAGAGGCGGTGAGTTAGAAGATGAAGGCGGGAAGGGTGGTAAAAAGAGAACCTGGGGTTTCGTTCAAATTACCAAAGGCATTTATAGACAATATGGCTCTTAGATGCTTCCGAGCACTTTGGGGACCAGCCAAGCAGCACGCGCCCCTAAAACACACCCGTCTTTGCAATCGGAGTCCTGTTTTGGGTTCGGTCGAGAGGGTGCGACGAAACGCGAGTGTAGCGGACTCCAGCGCTGCGCTGGCGGTGTTGGGTATCCTGCGCGTATGAAATAATTTCGTTGCAATTTTGTAATGGAATTGAGGCCACCCATGATCAAAATGTGAGGGGAAATTTTGTAAGACACGTGCTGGGGGTGTGATTATGAGGGACAGTACCTGACAGAAAAAGGCAGCAAGTTCGGCGAATAATTGTCAGGTATCCATCAGAGGAGCCCCCACAGGGTGAAACGGACTCAACTGTCAGATAGATACCGAGGCATCTTAATGTGTGGAAATCACAGGCCTAATGGTTGAGTGTGCGCGATTAATATTCAGCGCGGGTCCAGTGATGGAGGGAAGCCGCTGGCCACTTTAATGAACACTTTATTATGTTTTTGGTGAAGAAAAAAGGCGCGCAGATGTTGCTCATGTTAACACCTAAAAGAAAAGAAAAGTAAAAGAGGGGAGTGAAATGCCATTAAATAAAGAAGAAACAAAATTACGCGAGTGTAAAACGATCAGTCCGAGTACTCGAGTAATTGCACCAATCACAAGGTGATGACAGAGATAAATAAACAAAAGTTGCAACATCTCTGTGGTATCAAACTTGAATTATACGTCTTTGATTGACTTATTTCGAAAGTTCTATAAAGAAACAAATGCAACTTCTCAATTATTATATGAAATTTTTTGTTGTCACTAATGATAAGTTTAAAAATAATTTTCTACGTTTTGTGATTATACCTGTGTTGTTTTTGACACCATTCTTCGGAATGTTGCAGCGTCTGCTTGGGAGGGCTTATGGCTACAACAAGTGAGGTTGAAAGGTTGAAATGAGTTTCAGCGCTTAATTGAATGATGGGTCTTTTCTTCCATCTTGCTGCTAGTGACAATCGGCCAAAGATCTAAAGTGACCCCCTCCGGCTCATGATTATAGGGTATCAATATCTGAGTGGAGCAGCTCGTTCTTAGGCGTTCTTTCCCGATTCTCAATATCGTTCAGCGAAAAGGGTTAACCAATCTCCAACTGAGCTTTTGTAGAATATTTTATGTTTTTAAAGCGTTGGTGATTTATTAGAACAAGTATCTTTACACTTGTCATTGAAACTGATTACAGCAAACAACAAAGTAATCTTATACTGATACACAACAGTAAAAAGTGCAATCACTCAGCTGAAGAAGAAAAAAAAATGCTAAAAATTATATCTTTCTACGTGTTAAGATAGATTGAAATCTGAGAAAGCACTTAACATTGGCCGGCGGTATACCTTTTACAAAGTGGAGCACAAACAACTCGACTCACCATTTGTGTCATTGACAAGTTCCTTTTTTTGTGCCTTGTGTTCTCCATCTGTGAAAGAGATAAAAAAAAATAAGTGAGGAAAGAAAGAAGGCCCCTTTTCAACAGTTGCATCTTGCACCCAAACTCAGTCACGCGCGCTTTTTCTCACCCTAAATGCGCCATTTTCAGCGTTGTTATCACGCAGAAGTGTCTTCATTTTAGAAGCAAAACAACTGCATTTGTTGTATGACGAAAAGCCGTTGAAAAAATGTGCACGAGCAAACATCTACATCTATATAATTTGAACCAGACAAGAATTTCTTTTTCTTTTTAAGTGATACCATTGTTAATTGTTTACCACTGTATATTACATAATTCTCACCTATGGGGTGTTGGTGATATGCCGGATGTTATTTATCGATCAAGTGGCGACGGATCTTTACGCGTTTCTTCAGCCTTCCTGCATGCCAGACTTGGCATCCGCGCGAGCCCATCATTACGGCATTAGTGCTTAATTAATTACACTTGTCACACAGAACACCGCCATGTTGGCAGCATAATTAGCCAGCAGGGGAGCGTTTCCTTCCATCTTTTGAGTCGAATAACGCCGCGCATTTAGCATACCATACATCGCCAGACTCACACGGTCATTCACTTAAGCTCATATATCTATTGCTTTGTGTTAGGCATTTCTTGGAAAACCTGTGTTCTCCAATATTTATAATAGAACATTACTTACAAAAAAGGTTCGACAATTGAAATACCGGGTAATCCATTAGCAAATGAAATGACGTCAGTAGTATCAATTCCCTAAGGGTGGAGGGATCTATAGAGGGGAGATATACAATAATGTTTTTTCATGTGTCTAACCTTAAGTTTAAGTGATAAACTTGTAATTATTGTTTCAAAAAAAGGTTTATTTATTTATTTATTTATTTATTTACGGTATTTTATTTATTTATTTATTTACGGTATTTTATTTATTTATTTATTTACGGTATTTTATTTATTTATTTATTTATTTACGGTTATTTTATTTATTTATTTATTTACGGTTATTTTATTTATTTATTTATTTACGGTATTTTATTTATTTATTTATTTACGGTATTTTATTTATTTATTTATTTACGGTATTTTATTTATTTATTTATTTATTTTGGTAATTAATGAGCGATTTTTTGGTTTAATTTCAGGCCAGGGTCGTGTGAATCAGTTGGGTGGAGTATTCATCAATGGACGACCATTGCCCAACCACATTCGACTCAAAATAGTCGAAATGGCGGCAGCAGGAATCCGGCCGTGCGTCATCAGCCGTCAACTGCGCGTCTCTCACGGTTGTGTCTCGAAAATTCTCAACAGATATCAGGTAAGATAGGCGCCTAATTCGTTTCTTACTGTTAGTGATCGCTAATTTAATTGAGCGAAAAAGTGATGATGTGAAGCAATTTGCATTTTGACGAATAAAGATAAAAACCAGCTTGACGGGCTGCTTAAATCAATCGGTTTCTTTTAACTCGAGATTTTAAAACTAAAATAGTCGTCATTAATAAATAAATATAAATAAAGCCTTGAGGTTTTTCGATTTTTCATGACATAATTTAGTATCGCATTTGGCAAGTATAAGAAACGAAGGGGGAAAAATGAGTGACTTAATTTATGTCGAATTGTTTTATTCTGTTGCTAGGAAACGGGTAGCATCCGACCAGGTGTAATTGGGGGCAGCAAACCTCGAGTTGCTACACCTGAAGTGGAGAAAAAAATCGAAGAATATAAGAAAGAGAATCCGGGTATTTTTAGTTGGGAAATTCGTGACAGATTAATCAAAGTAAGTATATACATATTTTATATATAAAAAAAAAAAACTCAAACAAAATAAATATTTAAATGAATAAATAAATATGCAATGATATAAAAATGTGAAATTTATTCGTTAAGCAGGAGGGCATTTGTGACAGAAGCACTGCCCCGTCAGTGAGTTCGATAAGCAGAGTACTCAGGGGACGTTCAAAGGGCGAAATGGACGAGGATTTGCTTCTCGACCGCAAGGATATGGAAAAAGGGGGCACTAAGCACACCATCGATGGAATTCTGGGTAAGAAAAAGTTTGAATATATTGTTTTTTAAGCGCAGTTAAATGATTTTAAATTGCATATGATTGAAATATCTGCGGACAAGGTGGTCAAATGCGAAATTTCATACTCTTTTGACACCGCCGTCCACCAGCACAACCCACCTCGAATGTAATGAGTTGTTTGCCTACGGCTTCCTCACGATTAGAGGGCGGTAAGGAAAGATGCGATCCGCCCACGCATCCATCACCTGGGCGCAGGCAGATGAATGAAAATCAGCGCCGCCTCGTGCAAAAGTGAATGAAATTTCGAGTCATTGCTCGCAAATCAAATTATCATTAGATTAAAACGACTTCAAATATATACATATATATACAGTGCTTAATCCCCATACCGTAAACAAATTATTAGTGAGCAAACGGGAGGAATTTCTTGCCGGGTTTATAAATTTGTGTCCGCCGCCTTTAGTGCCTAATAAGTGGAAAGGCGCCATTAATGGAGCGGATACAGTCGGGTCACGCGTCCAATATTATACCCGTAACCCCTCGCGTTTCCTTTTCCATTATTAGTGGCTGACAGCTTTTCTTTTTATCTCATCTCCTTGTCCCTGTCTTTTCATCAATGCTATTCTTAACTGATTTTAATGTGATGTTTGCAAGTTGCTTTTTATTTTTATTTTTATTTTTATTTTTATTTTTATTTTTATTTTTAATGGTTCAGTTTTGACTTTTGTCCATTGGTTGTTGAGGGGGTGGCTCGCGCGTCTCTAATGGGCTGTAACGGCCCCCCTTTAAGTTCGGTGAGAAAAGACCCTTGTTGGCAGGTGGTGTCACCTGCTTTGGCCCATTGACCACCGACCAAGAATCACCTTACAGAGGAAATGGGGAAATTTGACTTCTCAGTTTGCTGCTAAAGCCTCTCAAGTTATTTGGTTTTACAAGCGCACAGTCATATGTGAAATTGGTGTTAGCTGTTAGGGGGCTTAAATCGATTAGTCAGTTAACTTACAGTTAAGTAACTGAAACCAATGAAACCAATGAAACCAATGAACATTTAAATGGTAAAGAACTTCAGTTGACAACTTTATATGCATGTTTAGAATTTAAAATGTTGAAAAGTGTTTTTGTAATAGGTCATGTGAATAATTCCCGGATAAAGATAAAATAGTTGAATGGTTTCTATCATCAAACATGACATGTCTTTCCTTTGTCTTCTTTAATGTTCCGAGACGGTGACTTTTGTGTACATGTGATGTAATAAGATGTGAAAGCCCCAGGGTGGGCTCTCGAGGAATTCGCCTCATTTTAACGGACAATTGCGTTCGAAAGTGCTTTGCGAATACACAGTCCACTGATGCCCTCGGCGGGAGGTCCGTGTTTGGCGAGGTCGACTCCTTTTGATGGCAACTCTGCGTATATGACTTCCATTGTGCACGCACCCTGTCGAATGAAGAGGCATCTTCTCGCTCCCCTCTGCGCATGCTCCTGGATCACAATGAACCGTTGGGGGCCGAGTTTCGGTTTGGCTCCATCCCTGGGGGAAATGTCAGCCCATTATCACCTTGTGCTGAGGAGCCCACCTCCAACCCGCTGTGGGTTGCTTTCACACCTGCGCTTTACCTGATGAGCAATGTCTGTCAAACGAAGCAATTAGTTCACACTGCAACCCCAGTGGGCAGGTCGTGGAACTTTCCTTCGAAAAACGAAAACGTATTCTCGTTTCCGACAAAACTTATGTTTTCTATATTACTACATGTTATTTCCTCTATTTGCCATATTTCTTCATCGTTAGACTCGTCAACAATTTCTAAGATTTCCTTCCCCCCACTAAACTTTATCAGAAGATGCTTTACAACACTTTGAATAGAAATTAAAATCAATTTTTGGGATTTTTGTAAATTAATTGTTGGATGTTTGAATTTTATTTTTATTATTTAAGAGTCCAATTGTCAATAAATCTCAGCTGCCCAGGTAATAGGGGGTGGATAAGAAAAAGGGAGAGGGAGGGACTATTCTCACGTGCATCCCTACAGGCGTTGCGTGTAGCCGAGTGATTAAGGTCACAGGCCAAACCCTAATGATGCATGGAGCTAGGAATTAAGACAAGGAGCCCTCGAACGCCACCCTGTAATCACAGTCCATAAACATGGCGGCCTTACAGCTCAATCGCAGTCCAACTCCCTCGAACACAGCCCAATAGTATCGAAAAAGGTGTCAAGAATATTTTCAGAGCAATATGTCTCCAGGAACAGGTGCGCGACTGACGAGGTCTTTAGATTTTTATCTATCCCCGTGTTTAACTTTAATCAGGTTGAATTAGTAGATATTTCAAAAGTGACAAGGAAATTACGTGGTAGCTTTGAATTGTGTTCAAAGCTTTTTATTATCATTAACTTTTTTCAAATTGGCATGATAGTCTGAAATCAAAGAGTAAAAAAGATCTCAAAGGGGGGGGGGGGGAGGCTGAGTAATTATGGCTGAATAACTGAAAAGTCGGAAGCATGTGCAGTGGTGCGATCGGCTCGAAGAAAGTCTTGCATCTCCGATGAAGCGGAACCGGGCAATTACACGGCTCAAATGAACGGGACCTCGTTTCACGGCTCCCGCTAAGGGGCCGAGGGCTTGACCACCCTGACACGCCTATAAAAACTCGCACTTTTTGGTTGTTTGGCTCTGATTGATTTGTAGGGAAATACTACAGGGATTTGACTTGCGCTTTTAAAGTTTTTAAACACTCGACTCGAAAGTGAAACCGACCTCTCTCTCTCGAGTCTCGAGTTGTTTAGATCAAATAACGGGCTTTGAGTTAATAAATAAATAAAGAATGGCATGCAAGTTTTATTTTTGTTTCAAATAAGTGCTAAAATGAAATTATAAAGGGAGAAGTTAGTTGTTATATGCTTTTTGTTAGTGCGATGTAATGAGTGTTGCTGTGCCTAGATCCGTGTCGTCTTTTTAATCAAAACACACTAAGGGGTCCGCGATGCCGGTTTTAATTTACACCTGTGCAGTAGTTTGTAGAGATATGTGGGTAATTTGCCAACGAGCAGACAAGCCTTTAGCCCTTGTCTTTATATAATTAATTATAATATCTGGAGATTTTGTTTTAAATTGAAATT
>JH431841.1:394550-420017 GCA_000239455.1 Strigamia maritima | reverse complement strand
AAAAAAAAAAAAAAAATGATATACTACATCAAATGCTTATTATGGAGGTTCTCAACGAGTGCCAACTGTTGATTCGGAAATAATAAACTCGCTACTCCTTACCATTTCCTTTGGTGTACCCCCAGGTGGTCATCTCTCAACTTGAAAAAACTTTTCTTCCGATTGTTTTACCGGAGGGCAGTCTTGTAACGTGCTTGGATTCACTTCTTTTCTTTTTAAGCTGTTGGTGAACTGTTAACGCCTGCGCAGATGACTAAGGTTCCGCCCACTCTCATTTTATTCGAGGTTTACTCAACTCTCTTATTACCGGTACAATAGCAAAGTTTTTTATGTAAATTTCCTTCCATAAAACTGTTGAAATAATTTTATATATGACGTATTTCCCCTCAAACACCGTTCCTTTGCAAGTTTATTTTTAGACGCCGTTCGGGGGGTGTAGAAAACAGTTTGGCAACAACTTTCACGCACCCATGGTATCATGAATTTGGTGTACTTTATATTTATTGTAAAAGCTGTTTTTGGAACTGGCATCATTTCGATAATAAAATTATATTAAAACAACTACTGTAATCAATTAGGGCTTCAAGGGCACAATTGCACTAAAAACACCTGTAAAAATAGCCAAAACATTTTTAGTCTTAAAATTATTTTTTAAGGGGGAAGTTCCTTGTCCGAGAAAAGATAAAAATTCTGCAATCGTATTTCATTTCCCCAACTATTTTTTCCTCATGCATTAAACTTAGTTAGTATTCGAGCGTGATGATGAGGTCAAAAATGGAGTGTGTGCTTTGCTGAAAAGGATAGTAATATACTCGCAATATTATATAAGATTCAGACATAGCAATTGCAACGTTTTGGAAGATAAACACAATTAGTCATGGATGTATACACATATATGTCTGGATTGCGAAAGAAATAAATTGTAATCATTTTAATCGATAAAAAAAAATCGTAAGAAAAATATTTATTAAGATTCTCAAGCGGAAAAAAAATATGATTTAAATATTGATTAAAATTTTGATATTTATTCATCTGAAATGGCCAAATGCGACTGATTTTCTGAGATTTTGTTTCCCTTTTCAACTAGCTTCATTACATCGGCCATCTAAGCTTCCAATAACAAATTTTCCTGCGCCCAGACTGATTTTTAACCTTGGAGTCACTCACGAGTACTAACAAGTAAGTTTCACACAAAACAGAAATAAATATGCAGTTTCAACGTTGCATAATAAATTAATTATGGTAAATTTAATTTTCCGAGTAATAAAAATATCCAGACTCAGCTCCTAATTGACTGATCATTTGCTCGTTTGTCGTTATTTCGTTTTTATATTTTTCTTCTTCTAAATTTTGCACTATTGGGTTGCTTTCTCTGTTTAATTAGAGTACAATATCGTAAGTAAAACAAACGAAGCTTTACATTCGTTAGTATACAGTAGTTAATTGATGAAAATTCAAAATTGTAAGTATAATTTCTTGCATAGAAACTGGAGACAAATTTGAGCAGAATTTGATGCATTCATTTTATACATATATACGTATATATATTCATATGTGAACAACACTTCCACTTTCCATTTGGGTTGGTGAGTTTTGCAGTTAATATTTGCAATACGCGTAATAAAATAATTCAATATTAATCTTTAGTCTGTTATGAATATTTATAAAAGTTATAAAATCTTGGCAAGCCTTAATTCTGGACATGACATCAACTCCGCATATACGTCACTGCCTTTGCGTGCAAATAGTGTCACTCCGGATTTGTATGCAGCTGGAACTTTCACATGAGACATTAAGTAACGACGATGTCCAGGAACCCAAGGGCTGGTAGATTCTCTTAATACATTTATAACTTGACCTTTAATAAAATAAAATAAAATAAAATACAAAAAAAAAATTAATTAAATAATATAATATACAAACCTAAAACGTTTAAGTCGCACCATCTTGAACCTTCGAGAACAAGTGGACTTAAATCGCAATCATTATCCCACCGGCCTATCACATCGCCACGCCTGACCAAAAGAACAGATTCGCTACACGTTTGCTGCTTGAATTGAGATACACGAACACATTCCAAAGGATTTGTTAGATAGACACCTAAAAGATACAAAGATTAAATTTTTTACATTAAATTAATAAAATTCATGTTTAGATCATACCTTTAGGACCGACACCAAATACCATTTGATGGTGCCAGGAGTCTGGAATTGACTGACCAGCTGACAGACCACATTGCAAATTTAAAGTGGCAATTGGAACTGCACCTTTTTTAATCCAGGAACTTAACCACGCTAATATTTGGATATCACGTGCAGGGTACATGGCAAAAAATCGACCAAACACTTCACCTTTGGTTATCTTTTCCACACCTTTTATAAGTTCTTCGTGTGTGGTACCTAAAATAAAATTTATTGAATTAATTATCTTATGTAATGTAATAAATTCATGTCATATTTTACCTGCTTTTGACCGAGATATCAAATATTTAGCTATCGGGGCAGTTTCAGCTCTGTATCTTGTGCAAACATAAGATTCTATAACTTTTTTATCGTATGTCATATTTAATGCCATCTGAAAAATCATTTTTATAATTAATTATTGCATCTATAAATAATCACTTGTAGTCGTACTAAAACATTAATGACAGCCACGGCTCCGCATGTAGATGGTCCAATTTGAGTAACTTGTCTCGTACAAGCGTCCATTTCTGACCAAATCATCGTTTTTTCAATATTTTCTTCCACTTCATTTTCTCGGCTTGATTCATTCACCTATAATTTAAAAAAAATAAATGAACAAATTAATTAATTCAATTAAAAACAATTTAATTAAAAAATAAATTACTTCAGCTGAAGAATTAACAGGAGAATCACAACTGCGTTTATTTCCCATTTGCTTCGAGTTATAAGAACAGAGCAGTGCCGATTGAACGTTGTAATCGGACCAATCCATCTCTTCGTTCTGTATATTAAACAAACTGCTTTCTTGAGCCAAAAACCGTTCGTTACATAATTCCATATTGGCCGAATCCGAGTCCGTATTATCGCTAAACCCATCTTCAGCATTATGCATTTCGTCATTATTCGAATTCGAGTTCACTTTTAAACAATTATATATAGGCGTAGGGCTTGACCCCACATTTTGAAAACTTAAATTATGAACAAAACTATTTCGTTGAAATCCCGACGGTTCGCCCAAATCATTTTTAGCACTAATCCCATAGATATCATTTTCAAGCTGAGGACTTTGTGTCCGACTCTCGCTGCTATTTTCCGAGCGAACTTCGTCTCCCGACGCATTCTGCTCTTCAAAATCAAATTCTATAAAATCCATTTCCGGTGAAACGACGTCTGTAATCGACGAACTCGACTCCGAAACTTGTGCACCGTAAAAACCACCAGTTGCACCAACATCACCATCATTGCATTTAACTTTTTTACTTTCGACACTCGCGTTTGAAGCGTTATCGAGTTGATAAAGTAAATCATTATCATCTTTTCTGCCATTAGCGAAGCACATCTTCTTAGTTGTGTTATTTGGGCCGGCGGACCACCACTTTTTGCACGCATTTGTTTCGTCTTTGCCGAACCGATTTCTGTTCGACAATGATTTTTTATCACGAGTATAAACACATTCCTCCGAAAACGATGGGGCTTGATGAGATAACGTTTTATAAACTGTCGAATCCGACGCACTGACAACCAAATTGCTTGTTATTTCGATTTCATTCCCGTTGACACCGTTTACGATGCAATTCGTACACGGATTTCCACTTGCATTTTCAACTTTTGTCTCACTATTGTCTTGTACACATAATTCATTCAGGATTTCATCATCTTCCCGCATCACATCTGGCGGCACAACGCACATTCCATGTTCCGTTTTACGTGTGACAACCTGAGAACTTAAATCGTTAAATTCCATTATTTACAAAGCAGTTCTACAACTACAAGTCACAGATGAAAGAATAAACTTGTTCGCATTTTTAGCATTTGTCAATCTGCAATACTTGTTCACATCGACTTTGTCAGTTCTAAATAAGACAAAATTATAGTCTTTCTTGGGCTAAATCGTAAACTGAATTTCTTGAGTAAACAACTAAAGAACCATTAAACCGTTATTTCATCTCAAAATAAAAAATAAACACAATTTCTTGAATAAAAGTCAGCAATACTTTCGTTCTACCGTGGGCTTCCATTCCTATCCCATAATTCTAACATCTTGATTACGTCATAAGCCAGAATATTATTTTCAAACACATCGATAGATGGCAGCATGTACTAATGAGAAGTAGAAAAAAATGTTGACTCGCGATGTGTTTGTGAGTATGAGCAAGTGTAGTAGATTCCAATGTAATTTGTTAATCAAATCATCGTGTAACCTTAGAAAATGATAATACGTAATCTTCTATGACTGCACTATTCCGTATCATTAGTTACGATGTAAAAGATTGTGATTTTGATTTTATTATTATCGTAGCGCGCTTTAGCGCTCTCGAGGTTGTTTTCTGTTAGTATAAGCATTTAACTCAAGCTGCAGTGATCAATCAGATATGAGGCATAAAGTTCGACTCAAACGGCACGTGGTATCGTTGCTATTTCTGTTTCTTTTGATCACAAATAAAGAAGCGTTCTGCCAATCGTCAAAGCCTCAGAAAAAGCACGCCGATTGTAACAATACTGAAGACCGCACGCAATTGTTGCAGGTTGATTTTTCCACTAATGTAGTTCCCAATGGTAACTTCGGCGCTTTATGTTATTCATTTAAATTTCAGAGCTTTTTTAGCATATTATTATTTTTATTTACAGAGTATATAGTTGCTTTCAAAGGCTATCACAAGGAGAAAACGAGAGACAAATTTATTACGGCAGCATTAAAAAATTCTGGAATTACTTTTTGGAGAATATTACCGAGAAATAATCCCGCTCGTGATTATTCGAGTGATTTTGATGTCATTCAATTGCGGGAAACCGATCAGCAAAATGGATTAGATGCTTTGACTAGTCATCCAAACGTTAAGAGAGTTACTCCTCAACGAATGGTGACTAGAACGTTGATGTTTGTAGATGGTATGGTAAAAGAAATTATTTTTTATAAAATAAAAAGAAAAAATTTATGCATATAAATATTTTTTTGTTTTTTTTCGAAGACGAAATGAGATTAAATTGCACAAATAAAGAAGATTGCAATTATCAAAAATGGCAATCATCCCGCTCGTTGCATAAACGAACGAGTTTAGCATTAGGCACTGCATTTTGGCATTCAACGGGGAGGCACACTAGTCGTCGACTTTTACGGGCCATTCCCCGACAAATCACGCATATTCTTCAAGCTGATGTTTTGTGGAATATGGGAATTACTGGTGAAATATATTACAAGTGTAATTCTTACTAATATTTACAAAATAAATTATTTATATTAGGTACAGGTGTTAAGGTGGCGGTTTTTGATACCGGTTTGCCAAAAAATCATGGACATTTTAAAAAGGTTAAAGAAAGAACTAATTGGACAAATGAAAAGACTTTGGACGATGGTTTAGGTCATGGTACCTTTGTGGCTGGTCTTATTTCTAGTCACAAAGAATGTCTTGGATTTGCACCAGACTCGGAGTTGCATGTTTTTCGAGTGTTTACAAATAACCAGGTGATGATGTGAATCTTTGAGGCTTGACATTTCAGATGGAATTAACAATTTGTTTACCTCGAAGGTGTCTTATACATCGTGGTTTTTAGATGCTTTTAATTATGCCATTTTAAAGAAAATTAACGTCTTAAATTTGAGTATCGGTGGACCCGATTTCATGGATCATCCGTTTGTGGATAAAGTGTGGGAACTAACCGCTAATAATGTTA
Source organism: Strigamia maritima (assembly GCA_000239455.1). NCBI lineage: Eukaryota > Metazoa > Arthropoda > Chilopoda > Geophilomorpha > Linotaeniidae > Strigamia > Strigamia maritima. Next base: position 414,162 of record JH431841.1, on the reverse strand, counting down.
TAATGGTGTCAGCAATTGGAAATGATGGTCCTTTATATGGGTATTACATCGAAAAAATGCGGTATTAGTGAAGTTTTATTCTAATTATTCGGTATTTACAGAACATTGAATAACCCAGCTGATCAAATGGATGTTGTTGGCGTTGGGGGTATCAATTTCGAAGATCAAATCGCTCGTTTTTCTTCTCGAGGAATGACAACTTGGGAATTGCCTGGCGGATACGGTCGAGTGAAGCCAGACATCGTAACTTACGGCTCGGGTGTGCGCGGCTCGAGCATCAAAGGTGGCTGTCGCTCTTTGTCCGGAACGAGTGTTGCTTCGCCCGTAGTTGCCGGAGCAGTTACGCTCTTAGCGAGGTGACTTATTATTATTTAAATTTATAACAGACAACATCAGTTGTTTTTTTTTCACAGTGGTGTACTTCATCGAGGAAATGTGATCAATCCTGCAAGTATGAAACAAGCGCTGATGGCATCTGCTCGCCGGTTAACTGGTGTAAATATGTTCGAACAAGGAAGCGGAAAACTTGATTTACTCAAGGCCTATCAAATACTGAGCAGTTACAAACCACAAGCCAGGTAAAATATTTATTTTTGATATGGGATATCGAAAAACAACTAATATTTTTTTGTTTGTAGTTTAAGTCCAAGTTACGTCGATCTAACAGAATGCCAATATATGTGGCCTTATTGTACTCAGCCCATATATTATGGGATGATGCCCACAATAGTAAACGTTACCATTCTAAATGGTATGGGTGTGACCGGTAGAATAGTTGGGAAGCCGCAATGGCATCCGTACACTCCTCAGTACGGTCATCATTTGGAGATTGCGTTTCGTTTTTCTGAAGTTTTGTGGCCTTGGTCCGGTTATTTGGCAATGCTAATTGGTGTTTCTAAAAATGCGGCTAATTGGGAAGGAACTGCACAAGGACACGTTACAGTCGTTATTGAGTCGCCGCCTGTGGAAGGAGAAAAAGAAAGTCAATTGTCAACAGTTAAATTACCAATTCGAGCAAAAATAATTCCAACTCCACCACGCAGGTAAAATGTTGTAGAATGTAAAAAGAAAAAAACTTTAAAACTTTACTTTATTTTTTGTTCCGATTTTAGTAAACGAATATTGTGGGATCAATATCACAATCTCCGCTATCCTCCAGGTTATTTTCCACGTGATAACCTGAGAATGAAAAATGATCCTCTTGATTGGAATGGAGATCACGTTCATACGAACTTCAGAGACATGTATCAGCGATTACGAAATGCTGGTTATTATATTGAAGTACTAGGAGCACCATTTTCATGTTTTGACGCAAGGCAATATAGTAGTCTGTTGCTGGTCGACAGTGAAGAGGAATATTTTCCTGAAGAAATTTCTAAATTGCATCGAGATGTACAATCTGGTCTATCCGTAATTGTTTTTGCAGACTGGTACAATGTAACTGTAATGAGAAAAGTTAAATTTTACGATGAAAACACGAGGTAATCAATTATAAAAATTGGAATTATGAATTAAAAATAAACTTAAAAAAAAAATATTTACAGGCAATGGTGGATGCCAGATACTGGAGGAGCCAATATTCCGGCCCTTAACGATTTACTGTCTTCGTGGGGAATGGCTTTTAGCGACGAAGTGTACGAAGGAGATTTTAAAATAGGAGCTCACGAAAGTGAATCAGTGAAGAAAACATTTCCTCTTTACGTTAAAACTTAAATATTTAAATCTATTTCAGTGTACTATGCTTCGGGAACATCAATAGGTCGGTTTCCTTCAGATGGAGTAGTTATAACGCAAACCCTTAAAAATCAGGGCCAGGAAGTTTTAAAAGGAGAAGCAGAAAGCGTCAACAATGTAGCAATTTTAGGTTTATATCAAACAACGACAAAAAAAGACGCTGGACGCATTGTTTTGTACGGTGATTCTAATTGTCTGGATAACAGCCATATGCAAAAAGGTTTTATTTAGTTTTGTTTTATTAGAATATTTTTAAAAATGTATAACCTTGTATTTTCAGATTGTTTTTGGATGTTAGAAGCTCTTCTAGATTACACTTCTCATAATCACTTTCCTCCCGTTTTCGATGAAATGAAAACACATTCAAATCCTTTTATGGCAGATTTACCCCAAGAATGGAAGTAAGATATTACGGTAAATAGATATATAGTGCTTATAAAATGAATTTTGTTATTAGGAAATCATTTATATCGACATTCGAAAGTTCTAGCGAATCATCTAGGAAATCCACAAGCAAGACCTCTTACTCCGTGCCCACATTTAGCGTGGGCCTCTCCCAGTCCCCTTAACAAGTCGGCTCCATCGTAAGTTAGCAAAAAAATCTTTCAAACTTTTGCGCGTTTAGTAATTTTTCTACGAAATAGGAATTTGTACAAATCACAAAAACTGTTATCAATTGGATTGGAAGCTTCATTGCCATTGAAACGCAACAACGCTCTGCGGCCGCTTGCAGCTGAGACGGCAGTTTTCAATTGGGATAACAGCAATGGCGGCGAGTTAATGACACCATCCGATTCGCATTCCTCCATGCCGCTATTAGCACTATTGGCACTGTTTTTAGCACTTGTTTTCTTTGTTAGTCAATATTGTAAACAACGAACTAAGCCTCGGCGTCGAAAACCGCGGCTTCGGAAAATCTTACAAGCAATTCAAGCTAATCGAACACCTAGTGTGTGATGGAAACAGTACCAAATTTTTGAAGGACTGATTTTTTAATTTTCTGCTTGTAAGAGTTATGATTCGTTGCTAGCTGAACTTGCGATCTGCAACGATACTCTCAGAAAACAATGTACAAAATGTGTTTCATATGACTTTATACCATTACACATATAATGCATATATTTCACTTAATAGTTTTTGACTTTGTCGAATGTGATTTGATGTAGCTTCATTCATTTTTATAGGATTGTTCCAATACAGAAATGGAACGGTAATCAAATCAATCAAGTATTAAAACATTAACTGTTTGAAATAGATTTTTCTTTTTATAAATATTCTAAAAACTGTCGCTAGATGGGGACACCACGTTGAATTTTTACTCACCGGTAGACACGCATCCCAATGACTTAAAATAAAACAATTTTCTAAATCATCCAACAAACAGAAAGCCAACTAGATTGTTTATTTATTTATTTTTGTAATTATACATAAAAGGGTTCCATTTTTTCTCCTACCGCAATGATAATTTGTGATTTGTTTTGAGTTTGATTGATTCCCGTGGGATGCTGGAAGGGGATTCGAGCTAATCCATTAATTTATTGCGTTTGCCATTGCGCGGCCTGCGGCTGATGATATATTGATTGCAAGAGGTAGGTGCCATGTCAGACTTGTCACGGGACGTTATCGGCCCACCCCTGCACCGCCACTCGACACCCGGACCCGTATACGAGGGTCCGGAAGTGATCAAGGTAATGGACTTTTGCGTGCGCCCCGACCTCGCCCGTGGGAACAAGGAATAAACAGCAGCAAAAAGGCCACATAATCATTTTGTGGATGATGATTGGGTTCTGTGTATGGGATAAAGTGCGCCAATCCCTCCCGCGTTTTGATTAGTCTTCATTGCACAACCAATTGGCGGCAAATCGCCTCGTCCCCTTCCTAATTCTTTTTTTTTTCTGTACGTCATCTCGGATTACATGCCCGATGGAACACTCGATGCGCTTTTGTGAGGCGAACGACGATGAGCTCCAGGAGGGGAGAAAGAGAGACAAAAATGGCTTCCAATCAAGCGCTCATTTCCGCTCGGTTGGTAAACGCGCCCGACCGATTGTTTACGCGTTGCCGGCCGCCATTAACATTCTTTGGGCGCTGATTGGACCACGCCCATCTTTAGAGTGACGAATTCGATGGTTGGCGCCGCGAGACGGGTCGTCCGCGTACTGTTTTCCATCTGGGGTCGGAACGTTTCTGTCTTGCTCTGTTGCGCATGCGTGATTTATCGCAATCCAAATTTCAACACATCACGCTGTTGGACGCGATTAGTCTGAGGCTGCGCAGAGAGCACACCCGCCAACCACCCATCTTAACTTAGCCACCTAATTTTTTTTGTCTAAAAAAAAAAAGAAAAAAAAAAGGGACGATTGAGATGATTTTTTTTGTTGTAAATTTAAATAAAAATCACGGATTCCTTTATGGATCAAGTTTTAAAACAGAACCAGAAGGGATGATTGAATGTAAAATATGAAGCGAAGATGAAAATCTGGGAAAAGGGGGAATTCAAATACATATCTGTGCACAAGAGAGAGAGAGAAGTATGTGGGCCAGCCAGATAAGATCGGAGAGAGTAAAATGGAATGGCAGATGGCGCCCTGACTATTACTTGGCATTGCCATTAGGCTGATAGTTCCTTCTTTGCGAGTCGGAATGAGATAACAGTACCACCCACGCGTCTCTTAACAAGATACATGCTCGGCTCGTCACGCACCATTCACCAGTAGTCAGCAAATTGAAGACATAAGTGTCAAGGATTTATGTCGAGTAGCCATTTTGTTCGTCAATAACGGAAAGAGTTTACTCGCAATCGATCGTGGGCAAGCGACGACGCAACCATTATCAGTTCATCGCCGTCCATTAAGCAAATTAGAGCACTTGCCCGCGGATAGCGTACGTTATTCGTGGTCGCACGACGCACGAGCGAGTCTCTCTTTTCCCGCGAGCGACGTGACCATCGCATTTCATCCAGCGATAAGTTGTAAGTTTTCGCCGTTGCCAGATGAGGATGCAATTTATTGCATCACACGCGGCTCAAGAGTAAATTTGGTAAATTGGCAGTCGTCTTGTAAGAGTAAAAGATAAGATTTTCGTATGGAATTTGGATTCGTATTTAGCAAATAATTTAGTCGAGTCGGAATAACGCGAATTAGATATGCTCTCTCTCTAGCTAATGCAATATTAATTGAATAGTGGGTGCGTGACAGGCGTATAATTTATCATGTTTTGTATTGTGATTTTCCAATTCGCCCATCCGTTTTGTGCGCGAATTCGATTATCGTTGGAGTGAATTGCAACCCTTTTGCTGTATTTGGAAGTGGAGTGCAGCCGTGCAGCCGTGCATCCATTCAATACGTTTGCCATTACGTGCGACTGTGTCCATGAAAGTAGACCGCAGGGTCGTATCAGTGGCTCATGATGTGCCCGAGGGTCGTTGAGCGTGGGCCGCGGCCGAGATGGATGGTCGGGTCGCGGCCCGCGTCGCTTCCCCTCGTCATTTCCTTAATTTGATGGCGTGCCTTGTTCGAATCGAATATGCAAAGCGAAGGCGAGATGCACTTATCGGTAGCCGCGCGTGCTGATGGATGGCCCAGTCGCGTCTCGAGCTACGACGATGCCATCAGCGAGGACGCGCCTTCACTGCGCGTGATAAGCTCGCACCACAGGCCCCTCATAAACAATTTTATAATTCAGAAATCAAAGGGCGCCATGTTTAAGCGGACACCCTTCGAGGCAGCATGAGGAGCGTCCATCACTGGAGCGCGCGCGCTTATCAGTCAGATAACGCTGACAGGCAAATTGGATGAATACAAAATCAGGAACCGTCGCCACGGCAACGTATACCGCAAGGACGCGCACTCCATCGGCTAGTTATTGGTCCACTGAATCCAAATCAGATGTTGCAAATGCGCATACTGTCATTCTTTTTGCGCTGTTTATGCAAAGTGAATTGCTTTGCCATGCATAAAAATAAATAATAAATAAATAAAAAAAAATAAAAAACGAGTGGAGAAGCCGAATTGATGTTAACAAGTTATATGATTAGTTATACTTTTTAGATACAGATGAATTTTTTACTGGTAGTTTATTTTTTTAAACAAATACAAGTAAATATTGACGATTTTATGAAATTACAGTATACTACAAATAAACATAACACCGATGAAAAACCTGTTGATATACTGATATATTGCAAGTATAATATGTATATAATATTTACATTGATTCTTATTAAATTGAGTTACAATTTTTGTTGTAGTGTTCTAAAAAAAAATAACAAATTACGGTTTATAAAAAAAAGAATTAAGAAACTATTTTTTTTTTTTTACTTTTGTTTTATGGCCATTTTATTTACATACAAACTGATTTTAAGTTTTAATACACACCAATTACCACTTTAAGAAATATTAGTGCGAGGAAAAATCTTCAGACGTTGCCGCCTTAAAAAAATTGTTTATTTGAATTCTGTTACAGCTAGAGGTGCCTGCTTTTTTCAGACAGATTTCGACCGAAGTGCAATCTGAATATGATTATCATTACAGATTTGATTTAAAAAAAAAAACATAATAATTAATGTAAACATTTATTTATTATGAAAAATATTTGAAATTGTTATTCTCAAGCGAATTTGGCTACATTTTCTAAGTTTTTTTGAAGTTTCAATTGCAGTCAAAACAGCATTTTAACTTTTGGCCTAGATCACCCGATAAAAGGGCAGGAATAAATTCATCTAACATAACCATAACTAATAATTTTTATTTTTTTTAGTCCAAATATTGTAGGAACTTGAAGTTTTGTTTTTAAACAACCATTTATTTATTTACAAAAATATAAAATATATATATAAAAAAAATTTTAATGTTATTTTTTTTTTTTAAATTAAGAAAAATGTTAACGTTTTCCAGCTCTTGAAAATAGCACGGGTTATTGAGAGGTCAAAAATGTGTAGGGTAGCCGAAGAAGAAAGTTGTCACGCGCCATTGGCGTTGCAAGTCCTGCGTGTCAAGCACCAATCGTGCGATGGCGACACCTCGCACGGATTACGAGCACCGTGTGCAGGACTGAGATCGACACATGGCGGAACGAATCTGTGCCAGGCCTCTCCATCCATCACCTCGGCGGCAAAAGTGTTGCGCCTCGTCCTTTTGAGGCTGACCAGACACCCAAACGCGGCTGTTGATAGTCGTGTTGGCCCGCGAGCTCCATTAACCGTTAATAGATGGCGGCTTGAGGGCTCTGGGAATCTGATAGCGGCTTGGACGCCACCACGACATTCTTCAATTTGCTCTCAAAGCGTCGGTAGATACGAGCGACTTTACACATGCGAGCGACTAAAACCTTCTTTGTGCGCAATCAGACGCTGCCATAGATTCCACGCGCATCCAATCGGCCATCTGGCGAGATGAGGGGCTGATGGCGGGTGGGAAGGAAGGAAGGACAAGCTGTTGACAATGGATCGTTCATCATCGTTGCATGGACGACGCCTTCGATTCACACACGACGAGGGGGCGGACAAAATTCAACTTGAGGGGTCAATCCGTAATAATCATCGAGTAGACTCCCGCACGCACCTGTGCTCACACCCCATACTCTCTTTCGTTTTTCCGCCCACGAACGACGTTTGGGCGTTCTACGACTCCAGGTGCACTCAATTTCTTTTTTGCCTTGACCCGTTGACGACCGCGGTAGCCGAACCTAAGACGAGTCCTGTAATCTAACTTAGCCGCCCAACACCCCGATGCAATTTCCCAATTTCACGGAGGAACAATGGGGAGAAACACATACACATACATACATTCATATATTCATACATTCATACAAGCATAATACAAGAAGTTTTAAGTTGTTTTTTAAAAATTTAAAACTGTAGAAAAAATATTTTAATAATAACAAAGCATTGTTTATTTATTTTTAAATTAATTTATTTATTTCAGTTGAAAGTTACAAGTTGACGCTAATTGGAAATTCCTCGAATTGCATTGTATCCCATATTTCATAGCAGCAGGCTGAGAATTTTTATCAAATAAAAGTCGAACTATTGCCTCTCGTCCGCCTGCCAAGCCGTTGATGGGCTGTGACAGGGGCCAATCTTTTCAGATGCTAACCTTATTAGCATTTCTAGCAATCTCTCAGCCTGACTAGACAGGGTTAGGGGAGGCTGTAGCATCGGTGTAGCGTTTACTCCTTCTCGTTCGCCTCCCCTCCTCGCACCGTGCCACTAACATTGACGCAAATCAGGCACACGAGGCGCAAAAATGCGCTCTAATTAGATCGGCGCTTTTACTGTATCTTCATGATGCAAATTGTGTAGATCGGAGGCAGCGCCCCCTGCAAGATTCATGAAGAGCACTCAATAATGCACGATGTTTGGCGCCGCGTGCCCGCTCGCGCGCTCCAATCTTGCCAAAGTTAATTTGCCTCGAAATTGAAACGCACCGATTGGGGCTCGAGCGCCCACGAACCCCCGCCATCAGCGCGCATGCGTCCTCTGAGCCTATGAGCCGATGCTTTTTTTTAACCCAGGCGGGCTGCCATCTGGCGATTACTCGGTGTAACTCACTTTCGCAGCCCCCAAGAGGCTAGCAGCTCTGCAACTGAAATCGTTTCTCTAAGATAGATCTTTTATTTTTCCACCCTTTTACCTAACTTAAATATTAAACTGTAAACAAGTGTTATCTGGATAATTCATTCGGTGATTACGAGTGATGAAATGAAACGACCATTTTTTCTTCTTCTGTTCTTTCCCCTTTACTTCTTTTCCTTTTTTTATCTTTTTTTTACACTCACACATGAAACCAGGAATGTGATGAGGTTTCGGCAGCAGATTGTCAGTTGTTGGTTGGCATTTTGCCACAAGAACTCACGTCAGAAGAAAGTGAAGAGAAGGGGGAAAAAAGAGAAAAGAAGAGAAAAAACGACAGACAGACGAAGGCTCGCACCTTTCTTCGCGCGTTGATTGTTTTTCGCTACGACGAGATAAATTAGCTGCAGGCTTCCTCGAATAAATAGCTTTTTTAATTTTTTTATTATCAAGCACTTCAAAATAAAAAATTGGGAAGAATTGGGAAAATAAGACAGTCAGCAGTAAAAATGTCGATGTTAAGGGGTGAGAAGTTCGAAGTGTCCAAAAAAAGGGAATTTGGCACAGCCATTAGTTACGGATGTGTAGTTGTCACCTGCAATGTAATTTGAAACGCGTGTGAATCCTCTATGTCGACGTTGCGCACTTTATTTAAAGCGTCAATAAAGCTAACCTTACAACAAATTAGTCGCCCTTAATGGCAGCCATTACCGCGAGATAATTTGGCTCAAATTGTCTCGGGAGTTACTAAGGTTGGTGATTACGCGCCGTTCTTTCGACCGCCTTGTCGACTGCGACTTCGACTGGGATGGGGGTCTAGTCTATATGCGAAACAGATAAATAAATCGAGAGCAGAAAACGCCATCGCCTGAATTCACAAGTCGACTGACTGCATATCTCGTTTGTGCAAGCAGCACGAGATGGAGTCTGCCGGTGTCTTCATGCGTCGCCGCAAAATCCGCCTATTAGAACACAAGGCGGTCGCGGGGGTGCTGTTGATGAATGCTGATGCGGTGAACGCTCGCCCGAAATCCCGGGGCAAATCGGGCGCGGGATTGGCGTTAAGCTCGACGTCCAAATTGGGCGCGTGAAGAGCGCGGCGCGCGAGCGACTGACGCCCTAAGCCCTTGTTAACATGCAGATTTTCTCGGCTTACTGGTTGTGCGTCCCTATTGGCCGCATCGTCTTCCATTTAACTGCCGCCCGAGATTGCGCAGATTAAGGGCCGAGAACGCGCAATGCACGCACTCGGAGGACGGTTGTCAGTTTACTCAAAGCACTTAACTCGAACGTCACCCCTCACTGAAAGGACATCTCGAGAGCATCAAGAGAGGCTTCAAATAAATGCTATGCCTCAGGCATAGGGGTGTTTGCAACTAAATCCCCTCCCCTTGGCTGTGTCGCATCGTGTAAGCGGATGTCGTGGCCTTACGTAAGCGGATTACCGCGGACACCATTAACGGGGACAACCGAAGGGTGATGCGGCAAGGCGACTCAACTCGACTCGCTTAGCCTACGCTCGTTCGGTGACGGCTGTCCAATATGAGCACAATTTCCTGTTGGTGACATCGATGCATCGTGCATGGGTCATCCCCTCGAGGCTGCATCTTAGTCGTCACACTGATCCGCACGCCGACTGTTGAGCAGCTCATTACACACACCCCCGAATAGAATAGCTATAGCTAAAGCTACAGCGACTCGCACACATAATTGGCCTAATGCTGAACAGATACTCCCGGTTCAAGTGCCACCACCGATTTTCAAGCGACATCACTTTCAATTTAACAGCTACGCTTTTGCGTTGCCTCTAATTGAACGCAATTAGCAAAATTATTACAATGTAAACTTTAAAATAAAAAAAAATTTACAAATGGCGCATCGATCAAAACAACGTGTGACGACTCTTCCGTGCCTTGTTTCATCTGACGTCATTGCAGTTAATTTCTCCACAGATGACGCGACAGTCTCCTCTCTTTTTCATTTGACATGTCTCCAAATTAAGCTTCCTAAAATGGATACAGCCAATAAGGTTTCACTGGCCGTCATTAGGTGCACGTGCCATCGCCCGTACGCTCATTACGTTCGCGCTGATATTGTGATGCTAATTCCTGGCGAGCGCCACCTGGACGAGTCATCTCGCTGGATTACCAAGATGAGGGTTCATGAAGCCTCGCAACCCGCCTACGCCTCCTCCCCACCAATTTGGGACAACTATACTCCCCACCCTAAAGCCTCATTTTCCCCCTCCCCCTTCTCGCATCCCATTTTAGCGACTCTTCATTTTCTTATGGACTCCAGTTAGACATTTGAAATTTTTATTTTCAAAAACTACCATTAGAACCCCCGAGTCACTTTACTCTCATTTCCATAATTTTTAAATAATATTGCCTCCGCAGCCCACGGGCACCCCACACACGCGAAGGAGAGGAGAGGAGAGGAGAGAATAAATATTAAAAAACAGAACGAGAGAAAACGTCTAAAAAGCAGTGAAGAAAGTGAGGCGATGCGAGCAGATTGCAGCACCTAGACTGACGCACAGGTAATTATCTGGCTTGTCTACGATGTAACGAGCAAAGGCCGCGGTACCGCGTGAAATATGTAGCCCACGAGCAGCGTGTTGTGGCAAAGCGCGCAATCTCAGAGGCGCTCGACGCCTCGAGAATGCATTAAGCGAGATATTATCGCACAGCAGCTGAAATGCGGCTGCCGAATAAGACGCAGAAAACGGGCGGGGTGTTCCTACCCTCTCCTTTCATTTCCTCCATACCCCTCCTCACCATCCGCACGCACACTCTATAATATCAGCTGGCGAAACGGTGGCGCACACTGTCCAACAACTCAGTAATGCCCCATTACTCCCCAACTTGATGGCTTCCCAGCCGACGCTTGCCTCCATTATTAAAAACGCACGAGCAACCAGCCGCGCATGCGCAAGAGGGCGAGTGATTTGTTTATTCAATTTGCGGTGACGGCTTCCCACACATACACACACCCTCACCCACTCCCCGGGCTGGCTGGGTCCTCGTCTTTGCTACAAGAAACAGCTCGGTTTTGACCGCAAACTCGTCTCGTCGACCTAAAAGGGGTAAAAGGCTCAGAAGGGTGTCCACACAACCCTCTGTGTCTGCGCGCCGTCCTCCCTTTTCCTCCGGGCCAAGAACCATTTATCTCACGTGCGAACGGCGCACGAGGGGATTAAACGCCCACAAAAGGGGGCGCCCAGGCGTTGTTGACACTCTTCGTCCTCCCTTGGTGCGACGATGATGAATGATGAGACGGGAGACACGACGATGCTCTCTCGGTCAATATTTGGACGAGAGGAGGTCTCCGTGGCGAATGACAGCGCCCCCGAACCATTGTCACCTGGCCACAATGCGATCTAATGAGTGCGCCGAAGAGGCATCATCCGTCATTCTGACGACGGCTGACCACCCAACGTGGAGTTCAAAATCAACCCCATGTGACACCCACGCCAACAGGGGGGTAAAGACGACCTCAACAACCCCATCGTGTTGTCCACCTGAATTGACACTTTTTACCCCACCTGTGCATACTTCCAGCTGTCACCGCCAGCATGTATTCCTCTCCCACGGCCTCAAGGGGTCACCTCGGCCATATTCATACACATACATAGCATACTTTTCTTTTATACACAAGAAAATAATAAATATACCCAAAGCAAAAATAATAAAGTCAGTTTCAAAAAGGGAATGTCTCGATAAGTGTTTTTTTCGAATCATGCTCACCTGAAATAATACTTCTTTCTTGATTTTCTAAGTGGTTGTTTTCTTTTTTTAAGGTTTTTTTAAGTAAATTTATTCTATATTGGTGCTGAAAGAATGTTAAACGCCCGTTTGTGTATCCTAATCAATAATAAATGACAAATAGCTAAAATCGCAATAAAATGTGATACTAACTGTAAGTATCAATTATGTATTGGTTTTGTTATGGTTAACCAAAAGACAGCACACAAAGTGCAGAGGGGGAGTGGGGAATAGAATGTGGAGGGTTAAGAGCAGGGTGGTGTAGGTGTTTACATGACCAACGTAGATTGAGCCTCAAAATGAAGTGTGTTGAGCTGCTGCTGTATCTCTTGGAGTTAAAGTAAACAGGCGGTGAGGGTGGCCAAAAGACGATTCGCTGACAAAAGCCATCTAATTACGTAACTCGAGACATTGGACTCCCAAGACGCACACCAGATGGCGTTCTACTCTACAGCCTAATTATCGCCCCGAAGCCACTTCCGTTACATGAAGTTGGCTTATGAGGAACGCACGTGCCCCTTACTAAGTCCAAATTCTTGGCGAACTGAACAGATGGCTGGGAAAACCATCACCTTTTACAAATTAGCCGATTGTGGCCTGAGGGGGATAGGGGTAGGAGAGGGGGTCGTTTAAAACTCAAGAGCGTCGCGCTTTATTAACACATACAATAGCACCAATCGACTTTTTAAGACCAGAAAATTTGATTATTGACGAGTGTAACAAACATTTGTGAAAAGCATGTAGTTGAGGATTTATTTATTTCTTATATGGGTATTGATTACAAATTTTTCTTTCCATATTTGGCTTCAATGTTCTAAATAAACTAATAAAAATTTTCATGTTTTATTTGCTGATATTTTTTAAGATTTTTTAATTGGTTTGAAAATCATAAAATTCTAAATTCCTATTTTTTAAATAAATTTCCAAATTTTATTAAAACCAAAAGTTTTTAGTATCTTACATTCTATAAATAAATAAAACTTCTTGCAAAAAGTTTTTTTTTTTTTTGCAATTAGAATTCAATTTCAAAGCATTGCAGCTTCAGACAGCACTTAAGAATTTGATTTGAAATAAATGCTTCCGAAATTCAAAGCCTACAATTTTAAAAATTCAAATGCAAAAAAAAAAATCATAATTTAAAAATCAAAATCAAAATCAAAATCAAAATCAAAATCAAAATCAAAATCAAAATCAAAACTTGATTTGCGGTATATATAAATTTCCACATTTCCAATAACTTTTGCATCTGCTGCGATTAGAATGTTTCACATTCGCACATTACTAGGTGACATATGGACACTGAAGTGAACTAAAAATTTCAAAATTTATTCTCACTGAAGCTGAAACCAAAATGATACTACACATTGGTATCGGAAGGAGATGGATTATAGTGTTCTAACAAATAGTACCATATCTAGACGTCACATCATTCGAAACAAGTGTGAAAAAGACAGTTCGGCCATTTTAGCACGGCTTGTAGTTAATGAACTGCTGTTAATGGTCACAAGTCAGCGACGCGCGCGTCAACTGACTCTTCCACCCATCTGTTACACCCCCCTCGCCTTCCTTCATTATGCAGAAGCGGTACAGACAACGTGCCGTCAGAGCAATCAGCCCACGAAGCCTCCCACTTGGCCCTAGGCGCTGTCTTGTGACAGCAAACATCAATTACGCGGGCAAATTGTTTTTTCGATTCGACGTCCCAACACGACAGGTGGATGTGCGCTGCTGCTTCTGCCTGCTCTCGCTTTAATTGAACTTCTCTCCAAGCGCGCCACATTCACATTACAGCGAAAACGAACGCAGTCCACTCGCTGACATCTCGTGCGGCAAAAGCGAGAAAACTAAAAGACGCGCTTAATGGCGGCCCATCCATCACGTCTCCTTGGCCTCGGGGCACGTCCAAAGCTGAATTTGTTTTAGTCTCAGGGAATGCCATGCAAAGAAGCGAAGGGGAGTGAGAAGATGAAGGATGGGAAAAAGGAGAAGGAGACGGAGAGGGGAGAGCAGAAACTCGTAACATCATAGCCTGTAGCCTCAAGGCGTAGGAAAAAGGGGACGCGATAACGGCCTCACCTCCCACGCAAGCAGACGTACTACACAGTCTGGTGGCGAAGGACGAGGGGAATGTTGGCTTCAAGACACGCGCCATCACACGTAATAAATGACTTGTGCGCCATCTTGTTGCTTTGTTTGCAAATGCGAAGTTTCGCCATCAACAGATCGCGCGAATACAACCAATTCAATGAGCGCATCAATTTGGTATGATGTACGCGGAAATGTCATCGAGTTGCTCAAGTAAATTTCTTTGTGCTCAGTTTTGGCGTCGCTTCTTCGCCTAATGAGCGGAAACGTGATCAGGCCGCGCGCCGTGGGTGGCGTTCACCCACTCCCCTCTTCTTCTTCCAGCACAACCCGAGTCAAATGGGTGGCGGAAATTAATATCCTTCAGTCGCCACCCCAGGCCCTTTTCCTTTGGCGCAAGCGCACTGAAGTGTCTGACAAGCAAGCAGTTTGTTGCCCATCACGCGAGGCGAGGAAGCGGCAGTCACGCGCTGCAAGGGCGATGACGGGACTGTGGACGGACGCTAACGAGCGAAGACTTCTCGCACCGCCCCACAAATGCTAAAGCTCTGAGAAAAAAAAATCAATTTTCTTTTTTATCAAGAAATATAAGAAATTTTCAATTTTTTAATTGTTTTTTTATTAATTACGGTATATGCTAATTATACAGTAATGAAATGTAGAGGAACCTCTCGCAGAAAAAATTCAATTTAAGAAATTTTAAACGGTTATTTTACGCTCATCATCTTATCTGAAACGGTGCAAATAACAAGGTGTAATTCACTTCCGTTTGTGCTTATATTTCTTCCAAACCCTTCAATCATCTTCTTACATAGTATGGCCATCACTGACCAGGTGCAGGCGCCATGGCGAGAGGAAGAAACGCTCAATTAGCGCCAAATTGCGTTACTACGCTTTCTGGGAGGTGCGCGTGGATTGATTTCAGGGCTAATTAATGAAGCCAAATGAGGGAGTTTAGTCTCGACATCACCTGAGGGTACGTCGTGTAATTACACATCCGAGGCGCCGCAATTTGGCCCGCCCCTCGAATCACACGTTCTTTTGCCAGTTGTCCGCACTGTTTCTATCCCACCATCCCACCTCATCCTAAAACCTATACAACTTCCTCCATTATAGATCCGACCTTGGTTTAACAACCTGTACATATTTGAATTTGACGACCATAAAAACGCCCTCTACTTTCCATTTTAGCCGCGATTCCCTGCATTAAAAAATTATGTCTATTCTACAGCACCGAAGTAATTACACGTGTTCCACGACGAGAACCTAAATTACGCACTCAAAAGTATAAGCATGTCCGGTGTGCAGCGGAGGATGTTCACTTGACTGATGTTCGCGGAAGAACAAAACTCTCGGCAATAAACGAGACAATATTCTCTGCAATGGGTTCTGGGAGAATAAACATTGTTATTTTATGTCAACGTCATTCCACAACAGTTGACAATTGACTTCCGTGGCAATTAGGTGAATGAAATTCACAGCCATTTGTCCATCAATGACTTTTTTTAAAAAAAAATAATAATAAAAAGAAAATAATAAAATATTGTTGTTTACGTTTTGACTTTTCACATGACGTCACTTAATATTGTTCCTTTCTCGCGGGTGGCGGCATCACAAAGTACAGCTCGCGGCGGCAGAGGGCGCAGTGGGCAGACGAGCGCCCTCTAATTATGAGATTTTATAGCGCCAACTCCGGTTCGCGCCTCCTTTGGAAGGGGAAGGTGAGGGAAGAGAGCACCCGTTTTAACACTGGCGTTGCTGCGCTGCAATAATTGTCTACTAGCTAATTAATAATTCCCCTGTCATTTTTCTTTTTTCTGAGAGACAAAAAGAATAGATTGAACTAGTCATTCTTCTTTTTTTTTGCTCTTTTTGTTTTTTTTAAATTTTTTTTAATTATTTTCCTGAGATACACGATTTTTTCCATTGGGTAGCAACTGGCAAGGGATAAGGGATCAGCGCGTGGCAACACAGTACGCGCACGCCTAAATTGTCCTGCAGGCCTTCCGAAGGTCACACCGGACAAAGTGCCAACCATCAATTATGCCGCGTCTGTGGCCGAATTTATTAAAGATGGCGGTGCTGCAAATTGTAGGGTGCCAGGTGAGAATGAGGCATCCACTTTGATCTCACCGCCAAGCCGCTGAGTGGCAGCAATGCCATCGGTGGCGGGATTTTGCCTCAAATGGATGGAGAAAACTTTAGTTTTTTTTTTCTTTTCTTTTCATTTTCCATTTCCATCGAGAAAATGGTTTATAAAAAAATATTTTTGTCACCATTTCTATTCCGCATTTTAGTCTGATGCTTAGACGCGTGGGCGGTTTAGTTTTGCATCCAACCCTCGCTGGAATGCTCTCAAATGAAATCCATATGTTCATAAACCATAGAGTAAAGCAACAACCAATCTCTCAAAATGATGGAAAAACGTTGCGTTAGTTTGCCTTTGACTGCTCCCTTAAGCATTACTATACTCGTAATTTGCCAAGTGTCCAAACGTAACAGTAAATTCCTGTTAGAGCTTGTCATTTTTCACTGAAATACATCTCTCCCGCATGTTAGTGCTTTGACATCTGGAAAACATTTATGTGTGGCTTAAAGGTGGCGCAAACTAATCATTCTATTATAATTGTTTGAAAACTCGCAACAACAAAAAATGTTTATAATGTATATTTTATTTTATAATTTTTATTATGATAAGTTTTTTTTTATATTCCGGTATCTTGTTGTGCTCTATTTACTCTTTCCATATATTTAATAGCGGAAATTTCTGCGAATTAATTACCCTGAACTTACTGACTCAGCAATGTGGGAACGTGTTAAGATATAAATTTATTTATTTTTTTATTTTTCTTTATGTAAATGAAGTTAACACTTTACGAATTTATCGTATACTTTACAGTCAATTTTATTTCATTCTTGATGCGAAAGTGCGAAGCCAAATCCAAGGCAGCGAAAATGGCAATTAAAATTGCATTTTGAGCCGCTTTTGACCTCCCCTCACCTTCTCTTGGTGGTGGTCACACCCCAACTTCACACCTTTGGCAACACGAGCATCGTGTCGGCGCTCGAGGCTACGACCTAAAAGGGAGGGGCAATGGAGAAGCTTCACGGCACACCAATTCTGATGGAAGTCCAAACTGCACTTTAGATCACCCTCGTTTTACCGACATTTGCCTGTAAACATGGGAACAGATTGTTGGCTGCAACGAGAGCAAATTCTTCCAAGGACCCCCCGCCACGCTGTTCCCACGGGCGCTTCCCTATGGCGAGGTCGGCACTTAGCGCCGCATAATCATCTCTAATCCCGCGAGGAGATGAAAGCGAGTGATGCGGCCTCAGCCAGGAGGAGGGAGGTGAGAAAGATGAGTACCTGGCTGCCACCCAAGCACCCAATCCTCTACCCTGCTCGGCTGGTCTCTCAAAACACTGGAGTAATTGAATTAAATAACTTACCGTGTATCACGACAAAATAAAAATAAATAGCGTATAAACAAATCGAAAAGCTTGAAAAGAAAAGAAAATAGAAATGAGTCTAAAGTAAGAATTGTAATTCTAAGCTTTCTAATGAACATGTTTTCGGCAAGATAAACTCATTTTGTATTGAATTCAGCGCTTGGCAGCGGCGGCGGCACTTGTTTCAAAGGTGTGCGTCCTTGTCAGCTGGAGCGCCTTAATTGTTTTACATATTTTATCTTTGATTTATAACCAAATCCTCAATTTAATTCAATTTGCCGCCGCTTTCTCGCAGGGCGCATTACAGCGTGACCAGCCGACAAAGGCGCAGAGAGGGTGGGAGACACGCCCCTTTGCCAGGTAACGATACCTTTAATTACGGGACCTCCATCGAAGAAGGGCGGGGGGTTTAGAGCAACAGGTTAGAAGAGACGCACGCCAACTTCTTCCTCAAAGTTTCTTTTTACGTGTTCACAATGTTTTTTTTTTTTAAATAGGTACAACCTTGCAAGGCGAGATAGCTGAGTTGAGCTAAGGGGAAAGATATTTTCGCAACAAGAAACAAAGAAAAAAAAGGCGATAAAAATTTGAAAAAAAAGTTACAGAACAAAATGAGCTGCGACCTACAAATGTGTGAGGTCTCGGTCCATCCCCTTGTCGTAACACTTCAAGCAAACAAGGACAAAGTGGGGGCTACGTTTGGGCGTTTGGGGAGTCGCGGCAGGGAGTCGGTGGCGACCCCTGGTCCGCCGCAGGGGATTTCGTATTAACACCTCGTCCGCGGGTGACGAAGTGAGCACCCTGCTGAGTGTAAAATGTGACGTCATCGTAGGCGTCTGCCGTGCGAAGATGTAGAGGAAAGGACTGAGAGAAAAGAGAGAAAGGAGAGAAAGGAGAGGAAGGAAGGATACACGGCTGGAAAACCGTGTAACAGTAGTGCGTTCAATAGATGAAACCCGGCACGTTACGTGGTTCATATTTGATCGCTTCCCTTGCCACCTTTGACAATAGGTCTAATCAGTGCTACGGACCAGTTTCGGTCCTGACAAATTGTTGAAGAATTTATTAGACACTTTTCTTCTCTTTTTTTTTATTACAAAAATAGGGGAGAGCGAGGCTTGCCTGCCACCCACTTTGCGTAGCGGGGCGTCCCCCAACACAACCACTTTCATCAAGTTATAACAAAGAAACGAAAAATCGCAACTTCCTTTTGGCCAATAGGAAAAACTACGGGCTGCACGTCCCCCCATATTTCCCTCCAAGACACAGCTGGAATGCCCCAACACATGACACGTGACATGTGATCCACGACGGGAGAAGTGTCACATTGGTGGCTCGGTGACCGCAGGGGTGGACTCACCTGTCCGACATGAGATCGCAGATCGCGGGAACTCGATCGAGGCCACGTTCCCCTTCCTTCTCAATTCCAAAGGGGGGTTGGTATGCTACCGACCGATCGTCTCCCTTCCTGGACCGCCCTGATCGTACCAAACGGAGCGTCACGACTGTTGCTGTCACAACAAATTCTTTCCGTCAAGTCGCGAGACCACCCACGCCACATACGAACGCTCAGCTAATTAGCTGCACTGCACGCTAGAAGTCGAGGCGCTGCATTTAAAATCCAGCGCTCGTCTCGTCGTCGACAACTTGGAGTAATAACAATAATAATGGCGGATTCCACAGTTCCTGTTCCATAGATCACCATGACGAGGCAGATCTGGTGATAGCGGACAGCGGGGGTCGTCACCTGGGATGCATCGTTCATCATCCTCGGTTCTGCTCCCTTCTTCTTCTATCCTGCCCCTATAGTCCCACCTGTAAAAAAAGGGGATCTCTATTCAATGACTGCACATCAAACGTGCGAAGAAAATATTTCAACAACTCATCTTCAAAACAGGAATTGGAAAATGTAAACTCCAAGTTTGACGCGTCTGAATTAAATTGTCATAAATGAAACATTTCATTTTATATTTTATCAGTTTTTTTTTTTTTTTTTTTTAATTAT
>JH431841.1:287239-394530 GCA_000239455.1 Strigamia maritima | reverse complement strand
TGGCTGGGGAACGTGGGAAAGTTGTTTTTCTTCTTTTTCTTTTTTCTTTTTTTCTTTATTTTTTTTAATCCAATTAAAAAAGAGACCTTAAAGTGAAACTCAAGTGTTGACAAGGGGAAGAGGTATAAATTTCAAGTGAACATATGTACAAGTATCGAAACAAAAAGGTAGAGGAAATTGTCCCTTTTGTTTATCACGTGACCGTGAAGACGCTCAGTGACGGGACCTCACACGAGGCGTGGATTAGGATTTCAGTATTCGTCCCTCTGCTAACTCACAGTCGCAGCGTCCCGCGGTGACTAAACACCTGCAGGCAACATACGTGAAGACGTCCTGCGGGCAGCGAGTGAACTCACGACTGACACGATACGGTCAAATATTCATGTGGACATTGGTGGAAAAGAAAAAGAAAATTGCATCTGCCTACCTACGTACTCACACACCTGCCCTTATCTCTTTAACTACATCACAATTTACTAACCACACGCTATTTAATCCTCATTCCCCTTTTCAATGTGCACTCGTAAAAGGTGATAGATGATGAGAACCTAGTGGTCTTTGAGTGTTGATTACAGATAACATCTGTTGACCCCACCCCGATACGAGAACGTTTTTACCACGACAAGAGACGCTTCTCTCCTCTCTTTTCCCCTCGTTTGCTCCGGAAGCGGGAGCAACAGAGACCATGTCGTCGTAGTCCCGTAGCGACCACTTGGTTTAGACACTTCCATAAATTTGTCCAATTAGTTGGTGGCGTTCCAAACTGCACCGACCACACACCGCCCCAAAAGTAAAAAAAAATAAAAAATATTTATCGCGTCCATGCTGTAAACTCAACGCCGAGACGCGGTTCTACGGCCGCCCCCTGGCGATAGGCAGGTCATCTATTCGCGGTGACAAGCCTATTCTGCACGACTAGACCACACAATCGAGGCCTAGCCTTAAAAAAATATTTTCATTTACGCAATTTTTTTTATTTTTTATTTTTTTTTGTGGAATTTATGATCTTAATATTTTAAGGTTTGTGACGATAAAAAAAATTAAACAAACTAGTTATTAATCAAATTGAATGTGTTTTAATTTATATGTAAAACTTTATGTTTAGCAGGTATAAACTGAAACATATTATAAAAAAAAAATTAGGTAAAGCAGTAAAATTTAAACAAAGCAATAAAATTTTTAATTTTAAAATTTACTGTCAAAAGTAATTTTTTTTTGTGTCTTTTAAAAAGGTCAGACTATTGCAAATCTATTGTTTATTACACTGTATCAAATCAAGCCAGTAATTAAAGTTACTGTATGTCAAGATATATAAGCATATATTAAAAATTAACGTAATTTTTTTTAACGTATGTTTTAAACTTGTTTTCTCTTTGTTTGTAATTTTTTTGGAATTTTTTATCAACAATAAAAACACTTTCCAAATTTCATATATGGACTATATATGTAGCTGTGTGGCTATCATTTTATAACTCAATATACATGTACAACTTCGTAATCGTTTTTCACAACGTCTACCATAAATGTATTTGTCAGTAAATCAAATTAATGTGTATATATGCAGTATAAAGATTATTCTCAGACAAATTTTTAGTACGATTTAGCAGTGTTGGATCTGCTAAAAAATATCAATTTATAAAGTTCCACTATATGGAAAAGCTTGCAAGAAATTATTTTATAAACTTAAAATAATAAAAAAAAAAAAAAAAAATTACTTATTTTAAAACGGGCGTTTAATTTCTCTGTAGATTTCAATAACGAAAACAAAAATGAACTGTTTTTTCTTGGTTTCTTATTTTAATGACTAAAAACATCCAAAAAAACAGTTTATCTTTTTTTGCAATTTGTTTTTTACGGCTTACTGGGTATATATTTCAATTTGTATTTTAAAATTACATCTTTAAAAAATGTCAGCACTTCGGACTGTATTCCGAGTTTAAAAACCAATTCCTGTCTGTATATAAGAGCAACAATAAGAGTCAGCAATAAAAGCAGGGGTAAAGCACTTGGTGTTGGGGAATAGAGCAAAAAGTGAGGGAGGGGAGTTGTAATCTAACGAGGTCTAATTCAAGAACAGATGGCGACGCCTGATTGCGTTGCTACTGAGGCTGACGACGAGGCGCGGCGGGCGACGGGCGATTCTTATCAACCACTGACATGAATGGACTGCTGATTGGGAAGACTGACTATACGTAAACCCACGAGTACATCACACCACAGTACTGCAACCACATTGCACTTCTCCCTTTTAGTCTTTTACGATCTCATTTTTCTGTTTTGAGATAAACCTGAAGACTAACACCATTGACTTCACCGTGGAATCCTTGAAATACATCTCGAAGAATTATAAAAGGAGTGGCAAAAGACGCCTATAGTCGGAAGAATTGTTCGGTCACGAGACCCTGACACGGAATGATGCATGCACGCCTGTTCGAGGAACGATAATAACCGACTGCATAATGATGACAATTGCTGGGTGTCGCCACTATATTGTCCTACAAAGTTGCCTCTAAAATAAACTTCGATGGCCCATCTCAGGTGCGGCAAACAGCGACACCGCCCCCGCCCAACCAAGTATCAGCGGCTAAAGAGTGAATTAGGGTTAGGTCCTATAATTGGTGGGGTAGAACACCTGTCCTCGCATTCTATTGTCCTAGTGCACACGCCCAATACTTTATCATAAAAAACAAAAAATGACATAAATAAAACATAGATTCACTTTTTAAATAAAAAATAATAAAATAAATAAATAATTTTTATATATAAAATTAAAAAATATTTGCTTTCCAATTGAAAAAAAAGAAAAGAATAATAATAAATAAAAAAAAAGTCTCTAAGAGTAAGTAAAGAAGAGGATAAATGTACACCAATGACATACTTTTATGGGAAACAAGACAAATTGGTAAAAATGAAGTGACACACACAAATAAAAGAATTACATTATTATTATCTTTATGTGAACTGATCGAATAACGCGTTCCCGCCCCGGCAGCTGGAGATTTGGAACGCCGCTCACACTCTAGCAACCGGATTGGTGTACAGAAAAATGACGATGAGCGGCCATGTGGGTTCTCGAATCCACAAAATGGCGCTCGCAAGCATAAAAGTTTGAAGCAAACTAGGCGAGTGGCAGATTGCAGTCGACTCATCCCATCAGATTTGCAGTGCTGAAAGGAGCAACACTCAAACGGGGGGAGAAAACACGAAAACACGGGAATTGCACTACAACGGTTGGGCTTTGCTGCACAGATATCGCTCGACTTAAGCTCCGCCCCTAAAGGCATAGCCCAGCCTCTGCCAACAGCGCCATCGCTTGACATTCCCCAGCATTGCTAAATAGGCTCCGAGGAACCACCAGTTGTGAGGCGAGACACAACCATCGCCACACACGCTATAGTCTGCGCGTCTTAAAGCGAGCTCTGCTCGCCGCCGTAAAGGACTAAGGACGAGTTGCAACGTGCAGTCGCGGGCAAATGCACTTCCCCTCGTCGGCCACCTTTGCCAACGGCAACATGGAACGCAGCTCTCCCGCACTCAAAGTCCGGGCCACCGATTTCTCCATCGCCGCCATCATGGCCAAAGGTGGGCCAAAGTCGCGGCCAGAGCCAGACATGAGTCCCCCACCAGGTGAGTGTCATATTACTCTTTTTAAACCGCTCAATGTAAACAGAAATAATTGAAAACAAAATGGCTGAGATATGCCGTGTCCGAGACGGACTGACAAAGGTAAGGTCGTATAATCGAACGTTAGACCGAGGTGGCGGCCGATACGACGACGGCCGAAGAGACGCCTTTGAGACCGGATTACACGCTCAATCAGGGCACAATGGGCTCGTGGGTGGCCCCTCTTGATGAATGATGGGCACTCGAGACGCTTACCTCCCCCTTCTCACTTTCCATCTCCACCTCCCTTTTCCCACATGTGTAGAAATCGAAGAGACGACGTTTGAGAGCAATCAAAGAGTCTTCATATCGACCAGGCCCAACACTTTATGAATGCTAACGACCTTAACACACGCGATTAGGCTTATTTTAGGCTTAATGACCTGCTAAATTACAAGTGTTGCTGCGAATCATGCCAACTTGAGAGTGATAAAAGGGGTGGTGACGAAAATTTTAATTCCGTAATCCAACTCCAAATTATAAATAATTATAAGGTACACATGATTGAGGTGACAGGTACGGTGTTTAAATAAAAATAAAAAAGTGAAATGGAAAACAAAAAAATCAATAAGGAAAGAAATTTAAACACCATTAATTTGTACTTTGAGATGGATGGACAAAGTATAAGAACACATTCGGAGTTTAATTTTCTTCTGATGAATCGTCGTGCGAAGCGGGCAGACGCCTGGCAAGTGTTGAGCTTTCGCGCGCCGAAAAGGCCTTGTCATCAAATGCCAGTTCTCTGGCCAACGTTATAGTTACAAATGAGCTCGGCCCCGCCAAACACTCATACGGAACGTAATTCAAATTTACCATGAAATAGAATAGACACCTCTTTTAAATTCCACTCAACACTTGAATCCAATCCAAAAGTTTTTCTTTGAAAAAATTAAGTTTTTATATAAATGTTAATGTTTATGTTTACCAAAATATTTTTCTTTTTATTTTCCAAGGTAAAATCGAAGAATTATCGCCGTCGCCAGCGAGTATGGTGCCTCCGAGTCCCCGAGAAGCAGACGCATGTTCGCCGCGTGCTTCACCCGCCGTTGCCGAAAGCTCCGCAACGAGCAGCGTCAGCCCGGAGCCGCGTAGCCGAGACGCCGATCTTCGACCCAGCGTCCCAGCGCCTTGTACGTGCGAGGAACTATTGGTCGTGGAATGCCATCTCGAAACCAAAGATCTGTGGGACAAATTTCACGAATTAGGAACAGAAATGATCATTACTAAGTCGGGCAGGTAAGAATTGAACGTCGTGATCGCTGAAAATATAGCGCAGAATAACAGATGGACGCGGACGAGACAGATGTTGGCGCGCGGAGCGTAACGAGGATTGACGCGGGGAGGCATTGTGCGTTGGTCACGCGCCCACGGCCGCGCGAACACCGTGGAAACTCCCGACGCGTGTGTTTTACTGGGACATAGTAGGCCTCCCCATTAAGCCAATATGCAGCACGTGCGTCCATTCGCTCCCGCCTCTAGATCCCAAGAGTTTCATTATGAAGAGAGATTCGTAATGGGACAAGCGTTTGAACCTGCTGTCCCTCGTGAACAACATAGAATTATTTATTCTTTAATTCGTAAGACTTCGTTTCACATTTCACACTGCCCCTTTTTCAGTCTCTTGGGTCCACATAATGTCCTAAATTGTAAATTAAATTATATGTCGCAGAGGGGAAATGCCTGAAAAAAACTGCCGTGTTTGAAAAGAAAGAAGAAATATATATACATACATCCATCAATTGAATATATGTGCTAATTGTACATTCATTCAGAAATGATTCATCGGTAGAATTAATGGAAATCCTTTTTTTTCTCTTTCTCTTCTTTTTTTCAGAATTATATATTGTATACGTATATGTAATCACAGATATATCAGTTTTATTTCTTTTTTTCTTCGCTTTTTTTTTTTGCAAGATTTTTTTCTCTTGATAAATGAATGAATGCTTCTTTATCGTTTTTTAGAGTAAAATTTACGAGATTTATTTATTTAACAGTCTTAATTTCTTTGCAATTTAATTTTGAAGCATTAGCAAAGCATGCAAATTCAGTTTACGCAGCATCTAGCTCGTTAATAAGTTAAACAAGGGTACACGTGAACTCAGTGGGTTGACGTGATTGTGCTCTGTTATTTATCAACAGACCATCTTGGTCGTAAAATATATTTTAATTGTCAAGGGCATTATTTTATAAATAATTGGCTACGTCCAGCGGGGAATTTGAATTTCATTTGTCTCGGTCGGTGGCGGCGTCTTTAAATTATTTCCGTAGCTCAGGGCACTCGGAGTCTCGGACAAATCCTTTATACGTGAAATTATAATTGTTATGTTATTGTCGATGGTTTAATTCGAATGTAAATTGCGTTGAGTAATGACAGATGTAAAAGAATGCGAGGTTATGTTATGGGAACCACATGCACAGATTTGAGATAGTTGGAGGAGAAATCCGAGATTTATTTACGTGGCCGCAATAAGTTTGTTGAAGTAATTGAGTGCAATATACGAGCGGTGCCTTTCGAGGATTCGCTCGAGCGCACAATCGATTGTCTTTCGGGTCACGTGCCGTCAACCCATTCTCGACGAAGCTCATTAGCGGCGACTTGAGAAAATCCTCCTCCTCTGCTCTGCAGGAGAGCAAGTGCACTTGGAGGCTTCTCATTAAACTTCTCGTGCAGCCGATGAGTGAACGATCGACAGCTGACATAAATTATGGCGCCTCCTCAAATTAGCAACTGTTAATGGTCACAACTCACAACTCAAGGGTCGAAAAATGCACGAATATAGTTGTGTACTGGTAAAATAATATAATTTTTAGCATAACGACTATTTTATAAAATTGGAATATTATTCCAGAATTTTTTCATTATAAAAATGATAGATTATACAGTCATAAACAGTGTAAGATGTACAACACCAAGATAGAATTTCCTTTCAGGTATTTTTTTATTAGGTATATATTTTATTTTTTTTATTTTTTTTTTTTTACTAACGATCCTGTTGGAAAGCGATTGGCTGCAGCTAGCGCGCCCCCTTGGCAGATGCCTGTGCGCTTCACCCGATTTACGGCCGCGTGAAGTTGGCGATTTGTCGCCAGCTCATCCTTGCTGCCCCGGCAACGATCAGCGGTGCGAGGTCTCGCGACACGTAATTACAGTTACGCAGCCAATCCACGTTATCAGCAGAATAACAAATTGGGCGAACATGAAATATGCATGATGCCGAGCGCTTATTAATGCCACAAATCAGCTCAAATGGCCGATCGATTTCCGCAACAAAAGATCACTTGAGGCATGGAAAGCGGACACGGGCGGCCCTAGCAAACGACCCTCGCCTTCCCACTCCCCTCCCACCCGGCAGCCATCTGAGTAGTAAGGCCTGCGGCGCCGCTCTTTGCGGATTAAAAGCCTCACGGTCGCATCAACACGGCCTCTCTGCCAAAATACCTCCACTCTTATCACGCAGAAAAGCCCACTCTCTCTTTCAAGGGGTTGCGACGCCACTGCCGCACAGCCAACTTCGATCCCCCGCTACACTTTGGCGTTTGCTGCTCCCTCCCGTACACGTTTGAGGGTGGCCCACACGTCGTTGGAATGATAAGCTGCAGGCGAGCAAAGCAGCGAAAAAAGGCGCGCGCACTTTATCACGCTTAATTTTTACAGGAAATGCGTTGAAATTAAGTGAGGGCTCGAGGGATGTTCACCAATAAGAACATGCACTCTCCCTCGGGAAAAGGAGGGAGGACGGGAGGGGGAGAGGGAGGCACGTAAAAGTAAATGGCAATCTTCTATTAATGGAGGGCAAAAAACACAACAGCTATGTTTTCAAGAATGTAAGCAGGTGCCATTTCACTGTCAAAATTCCAGTAATTCCATTAGGCTTAATCGCCCTCCTACATTGTGCTCTTTTAACCTGCCTCAACTTTTCTTTCTATTAACCGTCTACCGTGTTTCACTTTAAGCCTAATTTTTGGGTCGATAGATAATTCTTTATTCGTGTTCTCGCTTCCATCTTTTTCCGTCACCTCCTTCAGACGTGATACTGACAGACGCGATGACGGTCACGGAGGCCGAGAACGGGTCTTATCTCGTGCGGGAGGTAATTAAGGCTGTGTCGCCGAACACCACAATTGGCTAATTTATGCAACTATCGAGATGCGCCCGATAGGCGTCTCATTACGTGATTATTCGTGTGTTTAGCGCCCAGCGACAAATAATGGGCACGTGGCAAGATAGTGCAACGAGGGATGTTCTCGAGAGACGCGCGACAATAGGAAATAATAAAAACACACTCGGTTTGCGCCCATTATTTTTCTGTTGACTTTTTTTCAAGTGTGAAATTGCTTTATTCTCGGTTTAATTTTTATTTTAACCTTTTATTTTATTCCATTTTTCAATCAATTGTAGGCGGATGTTTCCTACGGTGCGCGTTTCATTTTTGGGCGTCGATCCAAGGTGCCGTTACGCCGTCCTTTTGGACATCGTACCAGTAGACAATAAACGTTATCGTTATGCATACCACCGCTCGTCCTGGTTAGTGGCTGGAAAAGCTGATCCACCAGCGCCATCGCGAATATACATGCATCCTGATTCTCCATTTACTGGCGAACAGTTGAGGAAGCAAGTTGTCTCATTCGAAAAAGTTAAACTTACGAACAACGAGATGGACAAACATGGACATGTAAGTTTTTCTTTTTATTCTAGTAAAAAACAATTTTAAAAAAAAGGCTTAAAAAAAATATTCTAATATTTGTTTTATCCATCAAATTGTTTTTGAATTTTAAAAATGTAAATTGAAATTTGAGCCAAATTTAAACTGATATTAAATCATTTAGATTAGAAAATACAAAAATGTTGACGCAGACCTGTAAAAAATTGACGAGCCTTTGTAGGAGTTTAGATTAATTACATACTTCATTTTAAAGTGACAATATACAAAAAAAAAAATCAAAGATAGCCGCAATAAAAAATATCAAAATAATTAATTAAAACATTTTTTTTTCATGTGTCTAGATTGTCCTCAATTCCATGCACAAATACCAACCTCGCGTCCATCTCGTGCGAGTCAAGGACAACTGGAGTAATGCGCCCATCACAAGCTTGCAAGACCAAGAATTCCGCACTTATGTCTTCCCTGAGACTGTCTTCACGGCCGTCACCGCCTACCAGAACCAGCTGGTGAGTTCACCTTCACTCCCTCCTGTACATTCCCGCACGGCAGGTGCGTGCCTCGCCTCACCCTCCTAACTCCCATCATCTTTCTTCTGTAAACAAATGTCGCGTCCCTGCTGCGACTGTCTTCCTATACTCGTCACATATTTCAAGCAAACGCCTCCGTTACAAACACCCGATTCTCACGCGCTACGTACAAAAAAATTTATCCCGACAAGACTTCGTTTCATGTAAAATCCCTTCAATTTCCTTTGACAGATCACTAAGCTGAAGATTGATAGCAACCCTTTTGCCAAGGGCTTCCGCGATTCCTCGCGTCTCACCGAGTTCGAGAGGTGAGTAACGTTCTTCTCCCTTTACATCCTTCACCATCAAATGCCGTTTTAATGAGATTTTATCAGTGCGCGAGGGCGGCTAGGGGGGTTCTCAATTCATTTGCGGCCCTCAACCGCCCGAATTGACAGGCGAGCCGGTGCCCGAGCCGCCTTCCGCATACTGTTTGCAACTTTATACACACAGACAGACAGACATCCAATCTAATTGGGCTTGTTTCCTATTTCCGTAGGGACACAATGGAGAGCATGATGGAACACGCCTATCTTCGTAATACTCTACGACCGATGGACGATAGTGAGCACGATGCGAGTTTGCTTTTGGGAGCGGCGCGGAGCGCCTTACCCCGGTCAACGTTTCCTTCCGAGCTGGGTCTACCACAGTTGTACACTTTGAGTGCGGCCAGAGGGAATCCTTCGTTGCTGCCGCTTCCCTCACCCCTGTGGACCCAATGGACCGCTCTCCACGGTCTTGGACCGCTGGCCACCATGATGCCGACGGCGCATGCCCAGTTTCCCGGTATGTCTCATCGAGCTGCACACCCGGCGCTGAATTTGAGCTTCCATCGTTATGCTCCTTATGCAGCTGCTGCTCATGCCGCCTACCCAAAAGCCACGCCCACGTCAGATGCCCGTTCCCTCAACGAAATGGTCAGCGATTCGGCGAGGTAGTGCATATTGACATTTAGAAGAAAAGTGTAGGAGAAGGAAAACTGACAAAAAAAATGATGATGATGATGATGATGATGAATTGATAAAGAAATTAATTGGCGTCGTTGCCCATTGTAAATATAAGCGCATCGTAACAATTGTGTAATACATGCAACTATTTATTGTGCCGAGGGGCGTGTAAAGTGAAAGGTGTGCTGCCTGTGTATCAGTGTTGCTGTATGAGAAAAAATGTCCAAGGTAATGTAAACAAATAAAAAAATTATTAACATCCTGTGTATAATGACAGATGTAAATTATTATTACATATTATTATAATTATAATTTTTATTATTATATATTCGTTTATTTTTTGTTGATGTGGATTAAAAGAAATTACATTCTGAAATTTTTTCGCGAGTCCAAATTAATAATTACGAAATTGCACACAATTCATCGAGCAAATTATACCGAACGAGGAGAGAAGCTCCAATTAACGCTGAGGTGATTGCGATTGCATTATTACACTCGTGAAAAGAATTGATCAGGAGGAGTCTCGAAGCGCGTTGCTTGCTGCCGCCAGCGGTGGGCCGACCAAGGGTCGTTCGTACCTCTGTAAATCAGCGGAGGACCCCCTCAAAGCAGGCTGCTTCCTCCCCCGCTTGGCGATTTATCACGACACATGAGGACCTTGAAGCAAGGTGCGCACACCCAAATTGTTCAACGACAGCTAGGGTGGCTCTCTAATTTGTTGGTCAAGGGGTTGTGTGCGTTACCGGTCCGTTTATCAAAAAAATGTTGCTTCACTTCAGACTGTCATTGTGCAGAAGGTAATTCAGCACACAATGACGTTGCTAGCTGGCGAGTGACCATTTTTGACTCACCCCTCGACCCTCCTCTCCTTCCTTCCTCTCGTCAACGCGTCGCTCGTAAACCAGCCTACACGACCACTCGTAAGGTCGCGCGCCATTTACAGGCCAAGCGTGCAATTCAGGGCAATAACACTCTCTTCATTATAAAAAGCTTTTGTTTTATTGGTTGATTTTATACAAAGACGATTCAATGCCGCCCACCTCATACACTTAATATTTACGCAATTAAATAGCAGTTGGCCTGTAGCTACACTTGTCAAGCACCACAGCATCCAAAATTAATTGGCCCCGCGTCCTGTTTCTTGGATGGTTCAGTTCAGTTCAGTCATTAGAATCGTTTTTATGAGGAAGTCTCTTGACACAGGGCTGGTGCTGCTGGAAATTATTGTACGGAGCGTAACGAGTCAGATTCAGAGTTCCGTACGTCTGCAGTAACGATCGACTCGCCGCAGCCAACAGCCGTTGTTGCTGCGAAACAGATGACGAAGGAACGAGATAGCCGAGTCCGTGTAGCGATGTCCACTGGCTCCATACATGTGTGGGAAACGCGATTGGGTTGGGCATTCGATAAAAAGGCGAAGTCGCGAATGCGTCTATGGATTGCCGGCCTGGTAACGATGGAATTTGACCTATCGATGTCGACTCGTTGGAAAACGTGGCATAAGTGTGCTCGGTTAACAAACTCTCCATTGTGCTTCTGAAATTAAATAAAAGTCATAAACAACTAGATAAAAATTATTTTTATTTTCTCTTATTATCATCATTATCTATTTTTTCCCCTTTCCACTCCGCCCCTTATTTTTGATGCATGGAGAAACTTGTCCATAGTTTTGAGTGACGAGGGTTTAATATTTTTTTTTCTTCCCATTCTTATTTCGTGCCAGCTGAGTGTCTGTGGGGCCGCAGATAATTAGAGGGCGGCATGCCAGATTACCTTCTTCTAATGACGTTATTGAAAACAAGTTGTGTCCGGAGCACTGTTATTCTCACACTTCAACCTCGCAAATTACGCTGTATAATGTTATTTGGGGCCGAGTGCCCTGTCATTACCCCATCGTACCACCCAGCGCGTGCCCGCCAGACATGGTCACCACGAGAAGGCGCGTACAGCCTTTCCAACAACTAAACTGCGCCAGCTATACTTTTCTTTTCTCGCAACAAAGCAGTTGTAATTTGAATATGACAAACGAAATTAATATTAAAGTGGCAAGAAAATTGAATGCTACAATTCTAACCTGTCGAATTCCATGAGGCGAGAGGAATCACGAAATCCTTTAGCGAAAGGATTGCTGTCGATCTTCAGTTTGGTAATCTGTGTAATCAATATGATAATTAGAAATTTATACATATTAAAATTTCAAGAACAAAAAATTAATAATTAATCTTTTATTTCGCCTTTACAAAATCTTTCTAAAAAAATAAAATAAAAAAAAATATGTATATATATTAATCATTTATTTCGCCTTTAAGGAAGACTTAAATTGCCCTGTTATTAATCGTTCATACATTTTCCCCCTTTTCTAAACTGGAATCAATTTTCATTTACGCTCTCGTAAACACCGCAAGTTTATTTAGAATTTTATTTCTAATTTTTCTTTAGTATAGGTAATGATTAGAAAGGTTGGTGAAAATGTGAAAAATGTGAAAAAATATAATTTCTTGTTCTTACCAATTGATTTTGATACGCAGTGACGGCAGTGAAAACTGTTTC
This sequence comes from Strigamia maritima, assembly GCA_000239455.1. Lineage (NCBI taxonomy): Eukaryota > Metazoa > Arthropoda > Chilopoda > Geophilomorpha > Linotaeniidae > Strigamia > Strigamia maritima. Next base: position 382,140 of record JH431841.1, on the reverse strand, counting down.
TGGAAAGATAAAAGTGCGGAATTCTTCCGCTACCAAATCGGTAATAGGATTGTTGCAATTCTTTTTCTTTACAAGATGAATACGAGGCTGATATTTGTGCATCGAGTTAAGTATAATCTAAAAAAATACATGAAATAAATAAAAATAATTTTAAACTAGGTAATGTAAAGTGTGATAAGTCAAAGGTTAATCGAAATAGCATCGCACATTCCATTAGTCAACATTCTCGCTATTGAAATTTTTTTTGAAAATAATTTTTTTTTTTTATAAATTAGTTACTTAAAAAAATTCATAATTGGTAAAATTTACCTCTTTAACAACTATTGTCAATTTATAACAATTATATTTTTGATTTTTACTTTTCTTAAAGAAAAATAATTAAATTGAGACAAAGCTTTTCGACTTAGCGGTCATCATCAGGACAGGTTCCATAGTTTCTATCTTTCTTTTTTTTTTGTTACTGCAGAAGCTTATTTTTCTTCGGCAATATAAGCAGTTTAGGTTTAAAAAGAATAAAGAGCTTTCTGCAGGAAAAAAAAATAAATAATAATAAATATGGTACTAGGATGACGACAAGATCGAAACTCCTCGTTTCAATTTAATTTTTTAAACAAAACTATGAACTTTTCACTTAATCAAATTTTCTTTTGATTATTATATTAAAAATCTCAGAGCTCATTCTTTTAAGAAATTTGATAATTAAAAAAGAGTATATATTTTAAAAACGAACCCTGACTCAACTTCTACGCTCTGCTTGAAAATATTAAAAATTCTTTACTTGTCCGCTTTTGTCCATTTCGTTATTTGTCAATTTGACTTTCTCAAAAGAGACGACTTGTTTTCTCAACTGGTCGCCCGTGAATGGAGAATCAGGATGCATGTAGAGTCTCGAAGGTGCTGGTGGATCCGCCTTGCCGGCCACCAACCACGAAGATCTATGGTAGGCATAACGATACCGTTTGTTGTCTGTAGGAACAATGTCCATGAGCACGAGGTATTTGGTGTCCACGTGTATGCCAACGAACGATGCTCTCACTGTGGGAAACATGCGTCTGTGGGGGAACGTATTTGTTAGCACAGTCGCGGTTGGAGCAAATCCAGATTGCTTAATCAGTATACGAACTTCCCCATATACGAAACAATAATAAAAAGAGGCGGAAAAATAAATATATATACGCATGGCCAGGTGCTTTTTGCTTCAATGACAGCCATTCTCCAAACATAATTTAATTAGTGGGTAAAAATCTAGACGAGCAAACAATTTTTAATTAACCTAATTCGCAATTCAGTCAACATCCCGTGTATTATGAAAATGATTATCATCGAAATGGATTAGAAAACAAATGTTTGTTTATGAAAAGTGGAATTTCCGTTCACGAGAATGAGATAGAGAGAGAAGCCTACAGGAGAATTTTGAATCGCAGTTGAAATTGCAAGATTAAGGGGTTTAAGGGAACGAAAGGAAAAGAAGCGGGTGGAGGCGCAAGTGCAGCGACACGTGAAGCCGCGACGGCGTCAATGCGTCCATGGAATTAGCGTTAAACAGCGTCTTAAGACTGGACGCTGATGGTCGAATCAGATTGTCGCCGACAAGCCAATCGATACGCTGACCATCGCGGCTAATTTTGCAACACGCATTCGGCAATTCTTCATTGCCAGATCAAACGAATGAAGGTACAGTGAAGCGAGGATAATCAAAATAAAGAAGAACAATGTGGCACCTAAAAGGATAGTTTACAGGATTAGGCTAGAGAAAAGAAAGTACGAAGTCTGATGAAACGCGATGTCGGAGCAGCTGCCGCTCAACCACCCTTCCCGCCTGCCCTGAGACCGCCCCAAAGCCAATTAGCCTTCGCCCCCATAATTCCCTCCTTCACCCACTCGATCGATCGTCCGCGTGCCGACGATGCCACCCAAAAGAAAGAGGGGTAGATTCAGTCTCCCACACAAACGCAGCCATCTTGGATGCTCACATTTTCCCATATAAGAAAAAAAAAAAAACATTTTTTTTGTATCACGAAATTTTTCATGTTTTTGCCTTTTTCCATTTCAAAATAAAAAAAATAAAAACTAGACGAAGAATAATAAATAAAACAAAAATAAAAGTCAATTGCAATTGAAAACAATCTGAAAAGACTTTGCCAATACAAATTGCGATGCAAATCCATCAAAAAGCTCAAGATTAATTTTTTTCTTCTGCTTCTTTTTCTTGTTTATTTTCATTTGTTTATGACTTATGAGCCATTGCGTGTGCGCCACATCAGCTTACCTGCCGGTTTTTGTGATGATCATTTCTGTGCCGAGTTTGTGAAATTTCTCCCATAGTTCTTTGGTGTCCAAATGACAATGGACAGATAACAATTCATCACAGTTGCATATTTCCCGGGAAATCGAAGATTTTGTATCGTCATTTTCTTCTTCTTTATCTTTAATCGAAGCTGGAGATTGAGGTTTCATTGCACCGTCACTTTTTGTCTTCTCCTTAGGATTTGACGATTCACATTTCGACACGCTCGTCTCGACAAATTTTTCTTGAAAAAAAAATTAATAAAAAAATAAAATTAGGTGAATAAATCACTACCAAAGTAACAGATTTGTTCGATGTTGTAATAAAACTGATGTCACGTCTGAGTAAATTCGAAAATGACAAGTGTCGTTTGGAAATTGGACATGGATGACAAGATTGATTGATGTCCGTTTATCCAACCCCAATGAATTTTCAATGAGATTTGTATTAGCCTACATTATATTCCGAACGAACAAAAACGTTGCAACATCACATTTCTACATTTTTTGATTTACTACACATTATAAATAAAAAAACATTACTTTACAATTTAGCATCAATTTTCTAAGATAATCTAATTTTTTTGTTGTTTTGCTTCGTGAATCACGTGTTTGTTTACATTTAAGTTTAAGTTTTGTTTTCTATAATGTTACAAAGCAAAATTAATTGAAATTGCATCAAAGTGTCTCTCACCTAGGGGCGCGAGTGTCTCGTCAGTTTCGTTAGATGACATTCGTCGGCCCATGATGGCAGCTATCGAGAAGTCGGTTGCTCTCGGAGGCAGAGGGCATCGTGGCAACGCACCCGCCTCCATGGAACATCAAAACAGGTGAATCGATGCAGACTTATGTGTCGAAAGGTGGAAGGTGCGCACCATCGTGCTCCCACAATCGCCAAACTGGGAGGTCTCCATTGCCAAGCGGCTGTACGCGTTCCTATAGGGCGTCATGAGGCCGCTAGGGGTCGCGAGCTACCGCTCTAACGAATGAAGTGCAACTCCGACGACGACGCGACCTACTCTACGGCTCACAGGTGCGAATCCTCATCACAATTGCGTTGCTTTAAAAATTTCCATTGTTTTTTGCTATCAATTATTTAGCCAGATTTATCAATTTCTTTCGTACGTAAACTGTACGTAAAAAATTAATACTTTTTAATCTGCCGGCAAATAATAAATTTTTTCCTAGGAGCCAGTTATAAAAAAATGTTGATTTTTGTAATTTTCATTTTCATTTTGGAAGTTTTATTTTATTTTTTAAATTTATAATTTGGTAATTTTTCTAACGTTACAGTTGTGAAGTTATTTCAAAGGAATTTAAGGAGAAGTGAAAATTTTGACGCTGTTCTATTTTTGCACCTGACGAGATGACGCGTCGGGCCGCTAAGATGATGGATGGGTGCTAATCTGGTAATGGAGTGAACGCCGGGCCACCCACACCGGCATTCAGACACCAACAGCGACCCTCCTGGTCCTTTTCTTCGTTTTGTCGTACGGGTGGGGAAAAAATTCTCTCGCTCTGCGGTTGGGCAACCGACGGGTGGGGACACAAACTTTTTTCTTTCGTCCGTAGTTGCCTGCAAGCGTCGAGCCACCGGCCAATCAGGAAAGCGAAAGCTGCTCTCCCCTTGCGCGTGATTAAAGGGCGAGGCGCCAGAGTGCACCGCATAATTCCACAATTAGTGCCGGACATTACGGGTCGGCGGTTACACCATCTGATGCTATAACCCTCCTCACTGACCATTGATCGAAGGGGTGCGGCTGGGTGGAAGACAAATTCTTCTCCATCTGTGTCTGGAGCACCAACGTTTGCACTTATTTACGTTCATTACAATTCTAAATTTCCTAATATTTGTTCACTCATCTCGGCAGTGGTTGCGCAATAATAATAACTATAAAAACATGAGTGAAGTTCACTCAAGATTTCCTCTTGTTTGTACGCAATGTAAATAATAAATTTAATGGCAACGGGTGGTGTTATAATTTACTAGTTAAATGTTTCATGTAATATTAATCTGTCCATAAACTATACGCACGCCAAACTTGTATTTTTTTCTTTCTTCTTTTTTTCTTTTTTTCTTTTTTTTGTTCGACATATAAAAATAAAGTAAACGAAAAGAAAAAAAAAAATTTAATAAATTCCATTTCACTATTTTGTTTTCAGATATAGGATTGGAGTTGAGGCGCATTCCATTCTATCCGTGTCACCCTGAACGAAACGAGTGCGCTTGTAAGCGAGTGCGAGTGCAGTGGGGAGATGAGGTGGAGGAGAATGAAAAACGCGCGCATTTCCCAAAGGCGAGCGAGGTGCGTGCGCGTGCATCCGTCACGCGGGGGCGGCAGTAATCAAGCCCACGGCCATTTGCGAGTCAAACCAATGCGGACCCAGGCGCATGCAAATGTCCGCCAGCCGGGGTTTGATGACGCAAGCTGCTCGTATTCTAGGAAATTAGAGGAAGGCGAGCGGCGCAACATGCAAATTTGTTTCAAACTCAACTTCATAAAAGAGATGGCTTGTGAAAGCAGCGTGTGAAATATTACTGGTCGTTATTTGTGTAATCTCAGTCAGAAACGAGCAAAGATGGGTGGTGAGGGGGCTGCAGTGAACAGGCATCAGCAGGCAACGGCAGAAGCAGAGGCAGAGGAAGGCAACGGCAAAGGCAAAGGCAAAGGCAAAGGCAAAGGCAAAGGCAGGCGCGGAGTCTGGTGTTGTGCATGCGCTCGTTTATTGCAAGTCTGCTTTGATTTGGCATTTGTTTGCTGTAGCATGAGGTGAGGCGCCGCGCAGCGCGGCGCAGCGCGGCGCAGCACGGCACGGCACGGCGCGTTGTTTTTGTCAGGTAGTAAGAGTGAGAGGTCTTTTGCTGCCACGATTCTTGCCGCTATCTCGTGTTTGCTGCTGGATTTATGAACTTCTACTATCAGCTTGCAGCGTCGCCAGGGGCCGAACACATCTTGCATTTGGCCGCGTGCCGTCCCTCTTATCGAGTGCACGTGGAGGTCCAGCCGGAGCAGATAGCGAGTCCCGCGGCGCCCGTTGCAGCCGGAAGGAGGGGGTCATGCGGCGCCGACCAAAGACCTCATCCGCCCCCGCCCCGCACATAACGCCATGCCATGCAGCATCTCCAGCAGCAGCAATCCTTTGCCAGACGATAAAAGGCTTCCTTTGACCGTCACTCGAATAAATCTGGTCTCCAGAGCAGTCAATAAAGTCAGAGGGCTCGTGCCCTTGTGGTCAAGAGCTGCACGTGCCTTGATGGATGAGCCCCGAGGGTAGTGCACATGTTAGTCCCTCAGGCAAAGACCCTTATCATTGGCGGCGTCCCTTATCGAAAGACCGGGTCCAGGTGGTAGCCGCCTTGGCAACCCCTCCTCCAGCAAGTGGAGGGTCTTGTTCGAGCACGTGTGAGGTGGGAGGGGGAAAAGAGAAGAGAAGAGAAGCAAAGGGGGTGCGATCGAGTCAGGTGGCGCTAACCCTGACCGCACTTCAATATTTTAAGAGGGCGCCACACTACAGCACAGTTAAAAGCGAGCACCAATCTAATCGCGCTAATTCGCGCTTGCCGGGTTGCGAGGCTGCGAGGCTGCGAGGCTTGCAGCCTGATTAGGTTAAAACGATGCCGGCGGCACTTAGCCTCGTCAAAGAATCATGACTTTGCTCTTTTTCACTGCAATGAAAGCCGAGGGACGGACGGAAAAAGGAGAGGAAAAAAAGCACCTCCGACACTCCGAGAGCTGCAAGACGGCCAATGGGCGCGGCGCCGGGTCTTCCTAATTTGATAAATGCCCATCGGCGCACCCCTCACGATCCAATTTCACGCACCGCTTCCCGCCCGACTTGTTATGATATTACGATTGATAGACGCCCGAGCGAGTGCTGCTCCCCACTCCGCCCCATTGATCGCCGCCCATAAACCACCAGTCACATCTCCTCCCGCTGTCAGCCGCATCACGCCGTTCTTCCTGCACCCAAGCCTTTCACCAATTTGCGCGGCCGAGGTCAGGGCGACATGCATGGCAGGCCGAAACAAAACGAGTTATAGGTGCCATCACATTCACGACGACGAAACGTTTCGAAAACATATCAAAATCAAATAATCAAAGAAAAATCACAATACTTGAAATAATCAATTAATATTCATTCTATCGAAATGTATTCGAAATTATTATACAAAAATATATATTTCTGCTCGAGTTATATTTTTTTAGAAACACCGAATGGTCGTTCTCTTCATCTTTGCTTGTTCGCGCTTAGAGCGCTGACGTGCGAGATTCGCACGTCCGCTATCGTCTCATGCGCTCCACCGATTTCGTTGAAAGCAAGCGTCCGTCCCGACTTTATCGGCGCCGTCATCACCCACTCGTGAAGTCAAACATCAGCCCATTAACCTGTGGACAGCTCGTATTCGCAGTCATGGGCAGCGAAAAACAGAAAAGCTTTTCATATAAAGGAAAAGGCAGGAGAAGAGAAATGTGTGAAGAAAGTGGAGAAAAAAAGGAATTCGAGGGTGGCTTCACTGCTAGAAAAATGGAAGCCCGGCCTCCTCACTGCCATTTCCCACCAATCCCTGAAGCCGATCGGAAAACGACACGAGGCCAGAGGGCGGGATAACATGCGCCACTGGCTTCCCTCATCACAAGGTAACATATCAGCAACACACTGACCAATCACAATTCACATTTTTCTACTTGTCTGCATGCACCAAATTGACAATTGATTTTTTTACGCCCGAAAAAAAAAAGAGAAGAAATCCCAACCGATGATTTTTTTCGACATTTCGATCGATATTGCATTTATTCACATTTATATTTCCGTTTGTAAATACGATTTAAAAACGAGACAATTTTTATTTCAATTAATTGGAGCCGACATTGATAATGGGAAAAAGTATCTGATAAGGAGCGACGGAATATTTTTTTATTATTGAATTTACGAAGAGGGATCAGTGTGCTCGGATAGGGCCTTGAGGAATGGGATGGTGCGGGATGGGTTCGGATGGCAGGGTAGGATCAGCGTTGCTCCTCGCCTCAGTTCCCTCGTCTTCCTCTCGCCGCCGTCCATCAGTTTTTACGCGCCTTCTGATTTCCACCGTGAACAACTCATCGGGGGCTAGCAGCGGGCAGAGCGCATGCGCACTCGATTGGCGGGCGTTTTCGGAGCTCGTTCTCCCTGAGGAGGGCCTCTGGCGGCGCCGGCGCCGTTTTTTAAGGCCGTTATTTGCTCTTTTCAACTTTTATTTCCGGATGCGAAGAAGGGAGCCGAGAGCGCAGGCGCAACGCGCTGATCGAAGGCATCGGCCGCGGAATTGAGTCGTCCCAGAGGAATGCACCTTCTCCACCCTCTTTCTCTCGCCCCCTTCGACCGCTACTCGTGAATAATTCACTCTGATTTGTGAATCTTTCAGTGAGCCGGCCATTAGCATTATAAAAGGGCGGCCAACAAAATCGAATTAGGGGTTGGCGGCCAGAGGAGGGAACGTCACCATCTGACAGCTGTCTCTGCCCCCGGATTAGGTTATCGTTTACTAATCTCGATCTCATGCAATAATGATCGCTCGCATTGCAACGGCACGCGCCTACAACATCTCCACTTTTCCCCTTTCACCTCGCAATGGGGACTCGAATCTTTCACGCAGCAACGCGCTTGATGGATGGAGGCACGTGCCAAGCACCCAATCAAGTCTCGAGCGAAGCGACAATTTGATCACCTGTCCCGCCCTCATCACACGCCGGCGTCGTCACCTGGAACGTGTCGCACCGAGCGGACGCAATCCGAGTGCTGTCAAAATGTCACACACCGACGCGCAAACAGCCACGACAATCGAGTCGTGTTAAAACGACAAAAATTAATCCGTTTGCGCGCCTATACATAAACACCGTCCCTATATACATGTCCCTGGTCAGCACTAAACTTTTTCATCCGTGATATTATAGATAGACAGAAGGACAATTTTCCATAATTCAAACACGGAGCCAAGCGAAGAGTGCGCTATAATTTGATCAATGTTCCCTAGCCAAGATGGATCCAATTACACGGGCGAGTGGCGGCCGGGGTTGCCATTGGCAGGTGCGCCGGCCACGCAATAAACCAGCGCTGTCAAACAGCAAATTACCTTCATCTGTCACCACCAAACTTAACTAGGCCCTAACGCCACCCCCGCACCGTGCCCTGGGCGGAGTTGGCAGCCGGTGCCGCATGCATACGCAATGAGCAAACCACTTCCAACATCTACCAATTCATCTTTATAGCTCGCTACCATGACAACGACCTCACACATACACGTACACTACTCATGGCCGACCGAGGGTTTGCAGCCATGACTCTACATGACACGACTCCCATCATTCATATTTCAGCCCGCTAGCACATTTAGAATTCGACAACCGGATATCTATAGCGTTTACAGTTTCGGTGTCATTTTCTATTCCAAGAGAAAAATTCTTTATACGCCAACTGTCTGGCGAAAATATTGATAAAAATTTATTTAATTCATTTTCAATTCTTTGCAATGAGTTCTCCAAACTGCCACTAGAGTACAGCTGCTACCAGACTATTCAAGTTATTTTTACAGTACAGCTGTTTAGGATATTGACTCAGTCTGTCGTATGTCTTATGTCTAATGTCTTATTTCATTTATTTTACGAGTTTCGATAACATTATTTCTTGATACTAAATAGACTTAAAAATTTTAACAAACAAATTAATAAATTTATTATATTAAATATTCTTTCATTAATTTGATCTCGGGCGCTCTCCCAAGAAAAGCTAATAATCTAAAGTATAAAATAATTGCCCAAGAACGAAAACTGTCTGCTCTGTAATAAATTTATGATTAAATATATTAGTAAAGTTGTTAACTGTGATAATTATATTCCTATTGTTACCTCAAACATAAATCAAATTTTAACTGACTCCACCAACCGTGTATTCTTGCATTTGAATCATAATATTCCGTAACAAATGCGCCTCGCGATGCAATGCGCGCCATTAACACGTGTCTATCAGCTGGATGACCGTGTTCGTGCGCAATGCTGCGCACGGTATTGATATTTCTAAAAACAATACAAATTTTAATGAAAAAGTCAATTTGTCGTAAAGATTAAATCATGCAACCTCAAAACGAGTATCATTGGTTTAGGCATGGATCGAATAACATGCATGATCTCGCCAAAACGTGTTTTAGCCATGTTGGTCATGTACTTGAAATCATCTTGAGTTAATCGATTCGGCAAACGCAAACTATGTCTGCTCCCTAATGGGTGCTGTAACATTATTTCACTAAAAAGCATAAAGTCTGAAATTTGATTTTAAAAAAATCTTTAAAACAAAAAGTTTATAGAGAATTTATAGAGAATAGAGAAGCAATCACCTTCAACGCCCAATTCATGTGAATATATTTGTATTTCTGGCCTCCGATCGAGCACAACCGATTTCCAAAAATGGCACAAAGAGTGCCTCGTTGTTGTAGGTAAATATTCGTAAAGTCCATGATCCAAAAGTACGATCTGAGCTTTGCCATCCGATCCCTTACGAACGTAAACTAAAAAACAAAAAAATTAATTAATTATAAAAATGCAATTATTTCAGGTAATTTCAACCCACCATTTCCTGGATGTGGATCAGCGTGAACAAATCCCGTGTGAAAAATTTGCTCAGCAAATGTTTTTATAAGTTTTTCATTAACCTGTAAAATTAGATCCCAAATTATCATTATACGGTATAATAGACAATGAAAAGCGCCTTACATCTCTAAGGCTTAAACCCAAATTTTGTAAACACTCCACATCGGTTATCTTGCATCCATCTATATATTCTGCAGTTAATACCCTCTAAAAGCATTCGGAATTTAAGATTTTATGTTTTTACATGTACACTCATTTAATTACTTTGGTAGTATATTCCCAAAAAACTTTAGGCACATAAACGTACTGTAGGTAGGATAATTCCTTTGCACAACGTTCTCCATTTCTGCCCTCGTTAACAAAGTCCAACTCTTGAGCCAAATCTGTGATTAATTCCTAGCGATATAAAAATTACCTTTCAATTAGAAAGAAAGAGATCAAAGACAACTTACTTTAAGCACCCAATGTAATGAAAATGTTGGATGCATCCAACCAATTATTTTCAGTAAAACCTTTACTGTGTTTACATCACTGTAAAATCGATCTTGTAAATCAATATACTGTACCTAAAAAGAACTCAAAGCAATTAAAAACACAAATATAAAAAAAATCCACTAAATTATTTACTTTTACTGCTACTTGCTGTTTATCTTTTGTAACTGCTCGGTGAACCTGTGCCAAACTGGCAGCTGCAATCGGTTCTTCGTCAAAAGAATCGAATAATACATCAGGGGTACAACCAAAATCTTCAAGAAACAATAGTTTTACCTGAAAGCAATTAAAGATAATTTTTATATTTTTGCTCTAAACAAAAATGTGTCAGACTAACTTCATGCGGTTGCCTCACAAGTGCCCTATCGTGCAAAGTTTGTAATATTTTCGAATATTCGTCAGGTAAAATGTGATTAAGTGCACTTAAACCTTGTCCCAGCTTTACGTATAAACCCCCATTTTGTAAACATCCATCCCGAAGTGTGACTGCTGAGCGCTTGTGACATTTTCTGATTGCTACTTTATATGTATCTGATTCCTCTTCGAGATCACGTAATGTCAACCAATAATCACAAGATATCGTGAGTCCTATTTTTAACGATCTGAAATTTATTTTGTATTCAGTATTCATTATTGTTGATGCAAAATAATTCAGTTAGCACCTAAAAAAACGAAATATTCCACCGCTGTATAAATTTCTTTTTTGATTATCGTAATATGCGCCAGCAGAAACGGCACCAATGATAAACACTGGTAGAAACCTTCGCCATTTTGTCTTTGCTAAAACTTCCTCGTTCTGCTTTAATTTGGTTGTTAACGGTTTGTTGGCTTGTCCGGCGTAATACCTATATTGTTGAAAAAATAATTTTATTATTAGAAGTAGACTTAATACCGTTATTGTTACCAAATAAACCAACCGTGCGAAAATTCCAGTACGACAAAACAAATGTTTGCTGCTCATTCTTGTCGTTCAGTACCACAATTTTTTTATCTTTACATTATTGTTAAAACTTTGTACGTACCATTTGCGTATAAACAAAACACCTATGGAATTTGAGATAAAGGCGCTCTGTTTACAACACAGACTCTAGGGGTAATCAATCATATACGACTGACGTCAGTTCTTTTTAAAATTAAAATTAAAGTTTAGAGGTAATAATTATTGACAATTTTACAATGTGCAGCAAATGTTGTTTTGTGCTACAAAACTAATTTTGCATTACATTTTACCTCGCATTTCACACTAATTTTGAATTTTGAAACAAAAAGTTTGTTGGCATAAATAGACTACCATATTAAACACTGATTGCCTAACGGCGCTGGTACTTGCGGATGTTTGTAAAATTACCACAAGACTTCCTTCTCACACATTCTTTTGCTGGCGTACTTTTTATGTTTAATATGAATCTTAACCCGACAGTTGTATCTCTTAATAATAACCAGCAAGTGCTCGTTCATCAAGGTGCCGAAGCCAAATTATATTCTTCACATTTTTTGGGTAAATCAATCGTAATCAAAGAAAGATTTTCTAAGAAGTATAGACATCCGAAGTTGGATGAAACGCTGACAAAAGAACGAACTAAAGCGGAAGCGAAATATTTAGTTAAATGTCGAAAATTTGGTATGATAAAAAAATTAATTACCTTATCTTTTTATTTTATTGTAACTATAATAAATTTTTTTATTTATAGGTATTTACACACCCACAGTGTACTTGGTCGATTTGGATAAATGCAGCATTTACATGGAATATGTATTTGGATGCAAAACAGTACGAGAAGAAATTGAAGACATCCAGAATAAAAGTGACAATATTGCATGCAAACTACAAAATTTATCCAATAAAATTGGAACAACCATTGGAAAACTACACGAGAACAATGTGATTCATGGGGATCTAACCACATCAAACATGCTTTTGCTTGATGAAAAGTTGATCATCATTGATTTTGGCCTCACGTACACAGAAGCAAGTGCGGAAGATAAAGGTGTCGACTTATACGTACTGGAAAGAGCTATTTTAGCTTCACACGCAAACTGTAGCCAATTTTTCAAAGACATTTTATTCGCTTATAAACTGCATTATGTTGGATCCGATAGTGTACTTGTCAAATTAGATGACGTTCGGATGCGAGGTCGCAAACGAACTATGGTGGGATAGATCAAAGACGGGATGGCATTCCTCCCGCCACTACATAATTTTCACCAGTAATGTACGAGGCATCATCTGAACATAGGAACGCAACCAAACCTGCTACTTCATAAGGCTCAGCAATCCTGTTTTTAAAAAAAATTAGCAATTTCCTTATTTACATAAAAGTTGTGGCATATACCTGTCCATTGGAATTGAAGACATTAATTGTTCATTTCCTTCTTTATTTTGCCATATCTGAAGTTTACAGTATAAAAATTAATAAAAAAATCTTGTAAGAACTAAATAATCTCTTACAACGCTGCTAAAGTCTGTTTTGACGATGCCTGGCGAGACGCAATTTACTCGAATTCCAAGGGGCGCACATTGGGCGGCCACTGCTCTACTCAGAGCACAAAGTGCAGTTTTGCTGACAGAATAAGTTGCTATCATCTAGTTCGAGAGACAACAAATTAATCAATATGTTTTTGTCAGATTAAAAACTTACTGGAAAAAGTTGTAATCCTGCAATTGATGATATGTATACAATACACCCTCTTATTCCCAAGGTAATAAACAATGAGTTTACATTTCTTTTTAATTTTATATTTTCAAATCTATCTCACCCTTTTGATAGATGCGGTAGAACTTCTTTGCTCAACAAAAATGCAGATTTTACATTGATGTCAAATATTTTATCCCACGCTCCTTCCTCTGTCTGAATATGAAACAAATATTTGTAAATTGTTATTGTGTTATCACATACTTTTGTTTACATCTAGCACGTGACCGGCAGTTGGATTAGCAGCTGCATTGGATATGAAAATATCAATTTTTCCTCCTAGTTCAAGAGCCTGGAATTATAAAAAGGAATTATAAAAAGGAATTATAAAATTTAAAAATCAGAAAGCTTTAAACTGACTTTCTCAATGAGTTTATTTCTGTCTTCTTGTTTGCTGACGTGACAAACAACTCCATTCACGTCGAGTCCTTTTCGTCTGAGCGTTTCCACGGCTGCTTTCACATTACTTTGATTTCTGCTGCTGATTATGACACGAGCTCCTTCCTCTGCAAGACGATCAGCAGTTGCCAATCCGATCCTAGAAAAATAACCATCGTGTCAAAGTTTAAAAAGTACATTTTCTTTTCCTCACCCTTTTGTTGAAGCAGTAACTATGGCAATTTTCCCATTTAGTCTCTTGGTGACAGAAGAACTTGTTTGAGCCCACCTGATACTAGTCATTGGCATTGTTTGGTGCACAATTGATTTCAGAGGAGGTAAGCTCCTGATGTAATTCATCGCTAAACAAGACCATACAACTTATAATAAATGATCTAAATCTAAAATAATAAAGATAAACAAAGTTGGATACAAAATGTCTGCAAATGTTCGTGGTTTGGGGGCGCCACCAACTCAGTACGGAAGTGTATTCGAAAGTAACTATACTTGTATTATTATTATTTTTATTACAGCGAAATCGTTTCAAATTTTTCTGGAATAAGGCAGGTAACGTCAATAAGTTAAATGTAAATACATATCCATAGACAAACTGAAAAGGAGTAAAAAAAAAAAAAAAAAAACTAATATGATGCAATAGTGTAGCGCTCACTGTGTGCTCGACCAATTATGTTCGCGACAGGTAGATATGATATTTGAAATAAAGCGCTAATCATGAAGCTATCTCAGAGAACTTTTGGAATCTTGAACAGACTAGGTATAAATGCAAACATAAAAGATTGAAAAGTTTAAAAATATTCTTTTCGTTTCAACTGTAGGTGAAGCTATTGGTGTAACGCGTGTTAACCATCTGGTTTCTAAGGAACAAGTAATTAATACTATACAGAACAAAGTTAATTTGCTGAAAGAGGCAAAACCACGTGGAAAACCATTCACTGTAAATATTATGTATGAAATTAACATATTACTGTATATAACTGACGACTATAATCTCTTTTTTATTAGGTGGTTGTGGAAGGGAACATAGGATGTGGGAAGACCACCATGTTAAATTATTTCTCAAACAATAACGACATTGAGGTGATATCTTTATAAATAAACATACGTGCAATTTGTTTGATAACAATTATTGTTTTATGTAGATTCATTCAGAACCAGTAAATAAATGGCGCAATCTCATGGGTCATAACTTGTTGGTAATTTTTATTTAACTTTATAATTTATGTAGCTGCAATAATTTTATTTTTAAATTTAAATTTAGGATTTGATGTATAAAGATCCCTCTCGATGGAGTCTCACATTCCAAACTTATGTTCAGTATACTATGGTAGAACTGCATAATCGAATTCAGGTTTTTCTGAAATTCTAAATAAAATTGTATTGTTGCTTAAAAAAATTATTTTTTTCTGAATTAGCAATCTCCAGTGAAGATGATGGAGCGGTCAATCTACAGTGCAAGATATTGTTTTGTTGAGAATTTGTTCCGAGCTGGGAAAATGCCTACAGCTGAGCACATTGTCTTGGACCAGTGGTTTCAGTGGCTCATCAAAAACACAAATACAAATGTTGATTTAATTGGTAAGTGTTAGTTAAAAAGTCGAAAATATAGACTGAATCTTGTTTATTTTTTTTTCATCTAGTATATTTGAGAACAACGCCAGAGGACGTTTACAAGCGCATTGTTTCAAGGGCTCGTCCAGAAGAACGGTCGATTATGGTTCCCTTCTTAGCGACTTTGCACGAATTACACGAAGAGTGGTTGGTGAAAAAGTATTTTCCTGTGCCAGCGCCAGTTTTAATATTGGATGCCAATTGTGATCTGAAACATGTGAATGAAATTTATAATAAGACACATGATTATATTTTAAATCATATGAAAAGTGTGTAATAGCTTAACAATTTTAAATATCAAATAAGATGTACGGTATATGAAAAATAAATAAGCTGGTTGTATGTGTTCAAATTTATCGAAGAAAATTGCAAATTATTGCCAAAATTTTTACTACAGTTATTATCATTATGTAAGTTTGTGAGGTAACAGTTTTTTAAGGAGATTTTTACATCTTCGGAGGTATTTTATTTAGCAATCTTTTATTGTGAGCGCCATCTGTTGTTCGTTAACAACTTTTATTACAAATGGCGGCGGTTATATGCCTTCGCCCTGACCGCAGTTTGCTTAATCCTCAATTTGAAGGTTACAAATTATCATTGGATCCTTTACCTACATATCATCATAAAATAAACTCAGGTAATATTTATGGGCACTTGAATTGTTTATTTACTTTACAATTACGATTAAATTTCAGTAATATGTCAAGCTGAACAAACGGACTCGCAGTTTACACTGCAACATTTTCGAATATTTGGATTACAAAACAGGTAAATAATTATTTTTGAATGGTATTATTATTCTTACATGTACTTTGATTTCAGATTGTACAGTGACCCGTGGTATGAGAATTACTTGTATTATGTTACAGATCGACAATTCATTAATCAAATTAAATTCGATGTATGTTTTGTCACAAAAATTAGACTAGAAAAGGGTAGTATTAATTTATCAATTTTTATTATTAATAAAGGATTTTGGTTTTGAAGATTCTCATGTCGTTCTACACATACCAAATGAATGCCACCTGACAGGCGAATATAATGAAACTATCCATTTCACATCGCCGCATCAGTTGGTGATTTCTGATGGTCGAGGCACTTTGTTTTTAGTTATGACTGAAGATAGGAGTTCGTCTCAGCAATGGAAGGTTAAAACGCAATAATTATCATGGATTAATTACTAATTAATTATGACAATTTTAGATAGTGTTTAGTACTGTGATGGAGCAGGAAAAAAAGCCTTTTGTCATTGTTCATTCGAGGCTGACTACGGAGTTGGAAATTGATTGTTTGTTGTTGAATGCAGAAGATAGTAAAGACGTTGCCAGTCGTCCTCATCATGATGTTAAGAAAACTCCTTTCCTTACCATTTTGACGTGGATAACCCTTGCAACAGGTTCTTGATCTATTTTTATTTTTTATATTTATTCATTGTATATTATAATTTTTGTGCATTCTCAAAAATTTCATTATTTCAAATCAAATTATTTAAAGTATATTTAAAAAATTAAATGAATTAACATTTTCAGATGCAGTTGGCATGTGGTCAGTTAAACATAAAAGGCAATTAGCTGGAATCGGCCCAGTTGAATTTGCAGCACTTAATGATAATAGTATAATGGTAGTTAGCAGTCACCAATTCGACTTTATCTTTGATTCATGTAAACCAATTGAAAAAAAAGAAATGCCCGTTGAAATTAAAGAGAAAGGTAACTAAATCCAAATTATAATTCTTTTCTAAAATAATTTGTAATTATTTATTTTTTAAGCAAAGAGATATGAATGGAATCAAACTGAGACCAGTATAACAATAACTTTTGAAGTGGCGACTACATTTAATAAAGATGATGTTACATTGCTTGTTACATCGACCAATTTGAATGTTACTACTACAGATGGATCCATTGCACTTCAAGGAGAACTGTTTGACAAAGTTGATCCCGATAACAGTACTTTGACCCTCGAAGATAACAAGTAACTCATTTATAGTTACTTAAAAACCATAATAAAAATAAAACATTTTTTAGATTGATAATTAAATTAACGAAACTCACAGTTGACGTGCTGTGGCAATCGTTAATGAATGATAAACTTGAAAATTTGATGCCAGCAGTAAGAGTTTTAGCATTTTAATAAATGATTAACTCATTAATTTGTTGCCATTTCCTATTTTCAGCAATTATTTGACTCTAATCCTCCATTTGATCCATATCAATTGGAGGAATGTGATGCATTCCCATCTGATTGCTTTAATTTGTCCATGTATGATAGCAAAACGCACAAAATCACAGCGCGGGTGAATTGATAATGTATTATCTTGATTAACATTTTACTAATTTTAAATTATTTTATTTAGATAAATTTATCCGGCAATCAGTGGTTGTTCAGTGTTACTCTGTCTCCCGACAAGTTACCCGCATTTTGCACACGGCACGACGTAGATGGCTTGATATGGCAACCAGATGACGGATCCAGTTTTTCCCACGTGTTAACATTGAATGCTTTGGGCTACGTCCAAGCTTCCAAAGAGAACAGAAAATTCTCTACGTGTTCGCCGAACGGGGCTTTTGCGATTGTTTGTGACACTCGACGACACTTGTATGTTTATCATCGGCCGGTTGCCTCACAAATCAGAAATCGTCGAAACGGGATGCAAAATGCTTCTGTAGCGAGACAACAGGTTATCAACTTGGATTCACCCGACGAAATAATTGGCATACACGCTTCGACAAATAATGTTTTTGTTCTCACTAAAAATACATTGTTTGCAATTCATGTAGAAATCGATTTATAATTGTACTCCTGGCCCTCACGGCATCAATGCTGGTGGTAAAGTTAAACCACAAGGCCCTTCGAAATAAAAGCTAAAAATATAAAACATTTAATTATTTTTTTGGTTTTCATTTTGTTCAAGAATTTATTAATTACTCGAAGCTCAAAGTGTTTGGTGTGGGTTCAATATTGAACTCTGCAACCGGTACTCCCCTTGCTGCTACTTGAGGAGCAAACATGGCAGCTGGATACACTATCGCTGAAGTCCCAACCTAAAACTTAATAATTTAAAAACGTTATTTCATTAAATTAAATGACTTACTACAATACACAGGTCGCATTTTTCTAATTCGGATTCCGCTTTACATAATGTTTCGGAATTCAAGGATTCCCCGAACCAAACAACGTAAGGTCGCAATAAGCCGCCACAATTTGGTTCGGTACACTTTGGTAACAGTTCTATTGCAATGCGGGCTTCAGGCACATTTTTATCAGGAGCTCTGTCCAAATAAATTTATTTTAAAAGCATATTTTATTTTGTTTACAAATAAAAATAACCCTCTTCCTGCGAGTGCCTCGCAGATTGGACTGTCGTAGTTTTTAGCTACATGTTGGCAACAGGTACACTGCGTTTTGAAAAGTGTGCCTGCAGTTAGAATCCCTTTAGGTATTTTACATTCAATAACTTGGAAATTGTTTTTACCGTGTAGTTCAATAATATTTTTTGTACCAGCTCGTACATGAAGCTCGTCTATATTTTGTGTCACCACACAAACATTTTTATTTTCTTTTGAAAAACGCTCTTCCAATTCAGCAATGGCTAAATGCGCCTAGAAAAATGGAAATATTAAGTATAAATAGTTAGCCATTTAAATCCACACTGAATACTTTATTCGGCTGTTTTGTTTTGACAACTTCTCGTCTATAATGATAGAATTCCCACACAAGAGATGGATTTGCCCTAAACGCAATTGGTGATGCCAGATCCTGTGTTAAGAAAAAATATATATACGTATATTTAGACACTTGATCACAGAATAATAATCAAATGTCTAAATTTACGTATTCTGTGAGTTAATGGCAATAATAACCTGTGCTTGATAGTGGCGCCAATAACCACCAGCTCCACGAAAAGTCGGCACTCCACTTTCAGCGCTTACTCCAGCCCCAGTCAAGATTACTACGTTTCGCGCTTTTGAAACGACTGCTCGAAATGCAGCCAAATCAGAACTCTGCCTCTTTCTAATTATTGTTGCGGATTGCGATGACATTATGACTGAACGTACACAACATACAAACAATGAGCGCATATTACTGAAACTGAACTAGACTAAGAAATTTGGAATTTCAAATTGTGCCACCAGGGGGTTTTATGACTGATGTAAAGCCAGATTGCTACTGGAAAACCTTTGGTGCAAAAGAGTATTACATATCTTACGGATTTCATTCTTGAAATCCATGAGATGCATTAATTTTTACGATTGGAGAGCAAACTTCATAACTCCTACTCAGTATTTGAACATCACATGAAACACGATCTCAGCTGATACATTACTTTCCCTTTTTTTAGGGTATATAATACAATTCAGAAATGGCGACTATTGTTGGTACCTCTAATACTAGCTCAAATGATGGAAACACACTTTTACTTTACCATCATGAGCAATCGTTTTATTCACAAAAGGTAATTTGATTGAAATTAAAAATGTACTTACGTTAAAAATCTATTTAAATTTTTTCTGATTTTTGTGGTGTTTGTTTAGGTTGTATTTGCTTTAATGGAGAAGCATTTACCTTTTAAAAGTCACATTATCCAGTTACCCAAATTCGAGCAATACGAGCCGTGGTTTATTCGTTTGAATCCCAAGGGCGAGGTTCCTGTACTCAGGGATGGCGTCAAAGTAATCCCCGATTCGGCAAGAATTATGGACTATTTAGAAGATAACTTTAGCAATGGCAAGTCTGACATAAAATGCATTAATTCACATTTATTAATCTTTGTGTACATTTAATTAGGCGATACACCGCGATTGTTTCCAGAAAAGGGCAGCGATGAGGCTTTTAAAGTAAAGTATTTCCGAGATAGAATCGACGAAATTCCAATCGAAGATTTGACTATCGGATGTTTACTTCACCAAGAATTTACCCACGATACAAAACTTCCTAAGTTCATTCGACATAGAATGAAAGGTAAAACAAAAATAAAAATTCATCCAACTTTCAATCAAGAAAGCGATATATTTTAGCTCTTCGTACCCGTCGTTTTTCAATTATTCAAGAGATGATGGTTCAATACCCCGATCTGAGAGAACATTACGAAAGAAAGTTGACAATAATCCAGGATAAAAGAAGGAAGCAGGAAAATAGAGACGAATTGCTTAAAATTATGAATAAAATAACACAAATTTTAGATGACGTCGAAACGGAATTAATCTCTCATTCAACTGGTAACATATCACTTTTCATTTATCGCCCATAATATTTAATATATAACTATTTAATTATAGAGGAAATTGAAATGTGGCTAACCGGTGAAAGATTTACAGCGGCCGATATTTGCCTATCAGTTATGCTCCACCGATTATTCGTATTGGGTTTAGCTTTTCGTTGGTGGGGCGAAGATCGTCGACCACATCTGGCCAAGTATTTTGAAAAAACGCGCCGTTTAGAGTCCTACAAACGAGCTTGCCTCACAGTGTCCAATTACGACAAATTAATGTATGCTGTGGAAATGCTTAAACAGAACATGCCCTACCTGGTGGGGACGGTGGTACTCGTCACGGCGTTAGCTTTCGGAGTTGTATTTTACAAGAAACTAAGAAAGTAATACCTACTACTTCCAATAGTCAATCAAATAGCCGACGTAGCTGGACACACATTAAGCAGTGATAATTTTTTTTTGGAATTAAGGCATCAATAACTATTTTCAGAATTGTATATTAACACTTAAATTTGTACTTGTTTTTGATACAAATATATCGTTTGAAATTGGATCAACTCAATACAAACCATAAATTAAATAAATTACTATTCTAACATTACACACATACGTGGAAAAATGTACAATACATATAATTTAGAAGAAAAAAATCAATATAAAAACAACAAAAAATGCATTTGCAACATTCCAAATTTTTCTGTGTATAACTTTCCCCGTGTCTTTTAATCCATCGAGTTCCTATTCAGCGAAGTAGTAGATGATGATGCTGGACGCATCGATTTAACCCGACATTCAAAAGCTCGTGTGTCGGCATACTTGAAAGAACCTTTGCCCGGTAACCCCGGTGAAATTTCGTCATGTAGATACCAAAAATGGTAAGTAATAAACCATGTAAAAATTGCCACGAGACCCCCAACCAACTTTTGTGTCATTGAATGGAAATACAAAATTGTACAAAATAGCATAAAATCCCACAGAATGCTTAGCAAAGTAACAGCTATAAATGTACACTTTACATAAAGTCCCAAATGTTCGTACGTGACATTCAATCTCAACAATTCGTCTTCCTGCAGATGTTTTAAAGGACTATCTTCATCGAAATCGTTATTCCGGATCAATTCGCCGATTCTCTCCCAGCCACGCATGCACTTGACTTCCTCTAATATGATCAAGCAGCTGTAGATGAGTAGAAAAGCGTGTCCAGAGATATCGAAGCCGTACCACCGAGCCCCGTTCTTGATGCAGGTCATCTTATTTAAATAGATGTCGGGTTTAGCGCTGCAAAATCCGGTCACTGATTCTACGTAAACAAATAAGCTCGTCCATAGATACCAAAACACCGTTGCAATCAATAGACGAGACAAATGACGGCGTACTTTGATTTTATCACCACAATTGTAGACGTAACTTGATAGCAGCACAAATGTACCGACTACTGCCAGTGTCCAGAACCAGCCCATTTTCACAAAATAAACGTTTAAAAAGTTTGATTTCTGCGCGAAATAGGTCCGTGGTAGAGGAATAAAATCGGAAATTATGGACCCAAAGAAGAGAAAGGCAATGTACACGGCAACTTTAACGTGTGGGTTGATAAATACTATTCGCCGACATAAATACAAAACGATCATTAAAACCAGCTGTTTCGCCGTCACTGGGTCTGGAAGCGGTTTTGTCCCTTTGCCTTTACATGGTTCGCCAGGTCGGTCCCATTTCAAATGACTTGTAGAAATGGTAGAACTTTGAGTTCGCTTATTGATCGCCATTTTTTCTATACTATGATAGTTTACTGCCACCTGGTGACAAGATAATTAATAAAACATTTTTCCTAGTGTTTAAAAAATTGATTTCCAATTTACAAGATATTAGTTTGACTAAATTATTTTAATCGTCTGGATTCTGAAATTTAGGTCGACCTAATAAATCATATTTTGCTGTTTGCTTCAATACGGAATCGGATGAAGAATCATCGGAATCACTGCTGTCTGAGTAAATTCCCAAGCCAGGTAAAATTCCAATGCACTTGACGGTGGGAACTGTTGAAAGTTTTACTTCATTAGTAGTGTCAGGTGTGTTAGCAGATTCATCACATTTTGTATTAGTTTCTGCAATGCAAAGTTATCGAATAAATGCTGTTTGTACAAGAGTTTTTTTTTGTAAACCGGTACCTGCAGTTTCCGGTTTCAATTTTTTGGCCGACAAATTTTCCGAATCGCTTGAGCTAAAAATAAAATGTATATTCAGATCGGAATAATCAATTTAGCAGTTTCAATAAAACCTTTTCCGTTTAACAGCCATTGCTAAAAGGGATTGAACTGACTTTTTAATTCCTTTTGCAGATGCCAATGGTGCGGTTGCTGTTCTTTTAAATTCCAGTTTTTGTTCCAAAGTTTTATCTGCCAATGATGCTACAGCTTTCTGCAATTAAGTATTACTCCTGAGATGATTATCGTTTGTAACAAAATTAATATTTTATACCTGAAAACTTTTGATTTCGTAATAATCTTCTTGCAACCTTTGTGTTTCCATTTTTTCTTTCGTTCGATCAACTAAATCCAAAAACTGTACTTCGTCATCGTTTAAGCCTCGTATCATATTTTCTATCAGCGAATGAAGTTAATATTAATATTCTTTATCAATACCGTACCTAATAATAGTTTTTTTTTCCTTTTTACTTAATTTATGAGATTCTTCATACTCGGCCTGTGTTTTATCTTTCTGTTCCTTTAATCTCTCGTACAGTGAACGGTTCTCGTACACCTCTTCAGGTCTCTCTGAATTATTGAAACGAAGCAAGTTATAAGAGTATTCTGTATTCAACTATTCATACAACATTACGAGACAAACAACAAACCTAAAGGATCGTCTGGCTTTCTCACTTTCTCCCATTCTGCCTGTCGAACTTTTCTTGCAGCTTCAAGATCTGCTTCTGATATGAACGATCTAATCTCTGACATTGCTAGTCTAAAAGTAAACTGTACGGTACTCTTTCCACTCGGACTTTTGAACCAAATCAGTAAATTTTACTTTGATATAAAGCCGCTAGAGGCGCTGTTTCATCGCATAGTTACTTGTAGCGCCGCTGTTTTCTTTGGTCATATTCTGCGCCAGATTTTTGTTGAATTTATCCGAGATAAAAAAAACGTTCTGCAAATGGATATTAACAACACATCAATACCCGAGTCTGACAACGATGAAGGCTTGATTAAAAATGGTCGAAATGCTTTAATTGTTCGATGTCAAAGATGCCAATCGAGTATCATTCGACCAGGTAAAGCCGTTTATGTTTTGAAGCAGGTAATGTTTAATATTTTAGACTGTAATACATTCTATTAATTTTATAATGTTTACAACATACAGCATTTTTTACCGTACATGAAGCCAAAGACTGATTCAAATGATCCTGCTGGAGGAGAAGTGATTCCTAAATTCTGGCAAGTGGATGACATCTACGAATTTGAAAATGTTGGATTTTCCAATACCGTCGGCTCAACAAAATACCTAACGTGTGCTGATTGCGAAATTGGTCCCATCGGAATTCACGACACGTCTTCAAAAATATCCTACGTTGCTCTTGACAGAGTCAAGTACCAATAATGTAATTGAATGACCAAATTTACAGATAAAATGCACTTTATTAATAAAGCATATTTCCAAAATAATTATTATTCTATTAGTACACTGATAAAAAATATTTACATAAACTGTACAAAATTCACTCATTACACTCTTGAAGGCACAAACAACCCTGACCCTTCTCCTTTCTTCTCAAAGAGAATAAATAAACTGTACATCACAAATTTCCAAATTGAATTTATAATGGTCACTGCGCACATCATAAATAAACAACTTCGTGCCTTTAATAAAATAAAGTTTACCTCTGCATGAACACGCGCAATTCACATTAACCATTTCCGTTCCGGTTTAATAATTTCTGTCCACCGCATTTCGTTCCCCCCCCCCCGATCATTTTGTTGCTGTATTAAGATTAGGAAGTTATTCAATTCACTTAAATTGCAGAAGACTGAACCAGAATTTCAATGTAAATGTAAAATGTAAATGCGGTGCTAATTCTAATGGAGGAGGCTCTCAACTAATAGACGATGATAGTAAGTTTTGAATCATTATTGTTTCATTGAGAAAATTTTTTAATTATGTTTTTACATGTTTTTACATGTGAAGATACTCTTTAAAGCCATTTGTCAAGTTCTTCCAAATCGAGCACTTCCCTCAAATGAGGGATGTCAAGACAATGATTAATAAAGCAGAATTTATAGAATAATCTTTTATCTTTTTAATTAAAAATTGTATTCCTAAGATATTAACACAAACTCCCTACTTCAGCATCCAAAATGTCTAATATAAGATAAATAAAATGGAGAATCGGATTGGGATTTATACAAACTGAAGCGTTAGAAGACTAATTCACGTGTTCGAGAAATCGGGTTTTTAGATGTATATACGTTCCCAAATCATAGACCTAGCATAGCGAAGACGTTTGCTCAACTCCCTGGAACATCCGTATTTCTCGATCAGACTTAATCGCAAAGTACGGAAATTCTGCTTATCGTCTAAGAATGTAACGGCGCCCATTAAAGGGCAGAGGATTATTTTTGTGTGATCAAAGAAATTGAACTAAAAAGAAAGAAAATAATAAATAATTAGAGTATTCGGTTAATTCGATTAATTTACCTGCAGCGTCCCGTTCGTTAAATGCAGAACAGTTGCCTCAGGAGTTTCATGCCAATTGTACAAATGGGTTGTCCTGGACAGATCGACGCCATCGCGGGGCTTCATACTAGTGCCGGCCTAAAAAGAAGACAAATTCAGTTGTTGGATCGATATTAAGTGTGGGGAAAAATGAAAATACCGTAACGAGATAAGTATAGAGGACGGTCCAACTTTATATCTAACATTATATCAACTATATCTAATGGTATTTGTCGATATCCGTATCACATGTACTCCAAAACATGCTGAACAGTAAGTCTTTCTTCATATTGCACAGCTAGGACCCAAACATAATTTAATCCAGATCCGCCAATAATGTCGAAATAAATCTGGCATTTCCACCAGGTGGGCGAACTTGATACTCGAAACTAATTGGACAACCAAATCTTTACCTGAGATCAAGTTCGACGATCCCCAACGCAGAACACAATCTATTAAGTCATCAATTTGGATACGTTCTTTGAATTCTTCGAAAAATCTCTTAACTTCTACTTCTGTGTTCTGCGTTGGGGATCGTCGAACTTGATCTCACGTAAAGATTTGGTTGTCCAATTAGTTTCGAGTATCAATTTCGATAGTGTCACACGCGCATTCGCTTCCTCGCTTTTAGAGGAGAATATTCTGGACGATTTGCCTCAATTTTTGAGGGACCGGTTCGTCACGAAAGCGACAGCCGATGATTGGTGCCCCGTGGGATTCACGTCGTCTGAAATCAAGATTTCACACGCAGTTTCACACACTTCTTCGGGTGATGTGAAAGTAACCGTATACGATACAAACTGTAATTTCTGGAGACTATCTAAATCGAGGAGGGACAAATCGAATCAACCGTCTAAATCGAAAAGCAACTGTCAGTGTATCAACTGGCAGCTGATAATCACCGCAAAAGGGGAAAGATTTTACTACGGAATCAGCCGCAATCAGAAAATTGTAGTCTACAATCCGATAGTGGATACCGTATTTTGTCGATTAAAGGCGGCCCTCGAATTACGGCCGCGCCCCTCGGCTGTAGTTCGAAATAAACGCCGCACTCGAATTACGGCCGCAGCGGTTATTCGAAGTTTATTTATCAGTTTTGAAGTAAATTACTTCAAAACTGATAAATAAACTATTATTACATTCGAAATAATGTATTAAAAACGTTTACTGTATATTTACTCTGTGTAGTAGAGAAGATTTCACAATTGGTTTTTTTCTCTACTATACAGAGTATATATACAGTAGATGCAAATGTTTTTAATACGTTTGCATAGCTAAACGCAACGTACGTACGTTCGTTTCATGTATGCAATTTTTTAAGTTGTTTTTACTTACAAAATACGGTAGTACGAAATTATAGGTGCTGACCTGTGGTCAGTAAAATTTTGGACTGGGGGATAGGTCGGCGTATAGCCCCGATATAGGGGCAGCGCCACCTATATTTTTACTTTGGGTGTCGTACTTAGTAGAGCAGCCACCACACTGCGATCTATTGAGACTCGGCCTTAAAAACAACTTAAAAAATTGCTTACATGAAACGTACGTTGCGTTTAGCTATGCAAACGTATTGCGATGAAATATTGCTAGAATTGTCCGGAAGTCTGAAGCGCTTTAACGACTCGTTAAAGCGCTTCAGGGTTCCGGACAATTCTAGCAATATTTCATCGCACAACAGAAATCCCGGTCACATGGCCAGAAGCTCAAAAGTGATAAGGAGAAGTGCTATTTGCACAGCAGAATTCCAGGCCAAATTTACGGAAAAAATTGCACTTTATTAATAAAACATATTCATATTTCCAAAATATTACACTAATCAAAAATATTTACATAAACTGTACAAAATTCACTCATTACACTCTTGAAGGCACAAACAACCGCAGCCTCTTGGACAAGAATCATTTTCCGAAAACCAGTGTAACATGTGCTTGGCGTGACCACCATGACCGCAAAGAAGACAAAAATTAGATGCCCCTAAATTTAAAAAAAAATTGTACTACTAAGGGTCTCAGAAACCATCTTAATTTACCCTTGACAGCAATATGACAGATAGCACAGGGAAAACTAAAGTTTTTGCAATACGAACAACGAAATCCTTGTACGTCTTTTCCACAATTTTGACATTTCGTGACGAATTCTGTAATGACTGCGATTAATACTTGTACACGAAAAATTAAGATAATTTATTTGAAACCTACCTACTCCCCAAGCTAAATCGGGATTTCCTTTAACAAATTTCAAGATTTGTGTACGTCTTTGCAGTAGTCCCCATCGATGAAGAATTTCTGCGTACAATTTTTTATATCGATCGTAATGTAATGACTGCTTTTTTTCTAAAAATCTAGAAATATTAAAACAATTTTAATTATAAAATAAATAAACAAAATAATATTAATCACTGAATGCTAGAAGTATCTTTAAATTCAATTTCATGGTCTCTGCAATCTGAAATGTTAAAGCTTCCATAGCGGGTTTCGTGGTCATCTAATGAATCTGACCAACTATTTGAACGACTCGTTTTTAAAATAGCACCTTTTAATACAAAAGTCAATGTTAGTTAATTCAAACAAGTGAAACACCATAATATTCAATATATTACCACACCATAATATTCAATATATTACCCAAATTGAAACTATTTAGATCTCCCGGATGAATCGTATGGTACGGTGATCCTCCTGGCTGTAATTAAAAACTAGATGAACTAAAACGAGTTTTTTAAAAAAAAATGGAAATAGAATGCAAAACAAGAAAGCAACTGGATATAAAAACAAGTGGAATTTAATTTCACATGCAAACTGCGAGCAAAAAATTTAAAAAAAACTGTAGATGCAGAGTATAATAAAAAGCTCAAGACTTGATGACTTGCGCTCAGAACGGTATAGATATCATAACAAAATAAAATACTATAGCAGATGGTTCATGACAACTCACATACCTTTAGCCTCCATTTTCCTGAAGGGAGCTAAGAACAAAAAACAAATAACACGTTGATAAATTGTCCTAAATACGCTGAAACCCTTTTACAAAATTTTATTTCAGTTCTTACGCGTTCGCTGCTCATCACATGATCAAGATTTGTTCGAAGAAGTTAACCAATAACCAACATTTAAACAAATGCAAAAGCAATGAATTAAGAACTTGGATCCCCTCAAAACTTACAGTGTAAACTGCGGTGTCTACGATTCGCGCGGTTTTCTTTAAACTGGATGATTTCTCTGGAAAGTTTGGTAAAAATACGCAGCACACCATGGCCACGGTTTGAATATCGCCGATTTTAATGTAATGGTTCATCCTAAACATGAAATTTATAAATAATTTGTCCGACACAATATTTCAATATACCGTAGTATACTCTTACAATGATTGCAATAGTTTTCTTCCAAACGGATGATGTGCCCATGGACTTTCACTGCCACTATGATCAGCATTTAAATTTAACGAAGGGTTAGCAATCAAGGTAATTATCGACCAGAGCTGCAAAAATAAACTCAATTAATATATGAACATTCAACAAATTAATTTATTTGGTATCAAACCTGAACCAAGTCTTTTCTTCCAGCTAAGAGTGCTGCATTTGCATTTTTAGCACACATCGCAGTAATGTCCCTAGGATTTAATCTAAATATAAACCGCAATTAAACTTTATTTCAGAAATCTAATTCATGAAATTTAATACAAATAGGATTCAGCCAACCCACGATGAAGTGGCAGTAACGAAGATACGTCGTACAGCACAACGTTACCAGCTTTATTTAATTTCGCATCCCCACCATGAGAATCTCCTTCTCGGATTGATTTTCCTCTATTTCGCGGTTTCTACGGTATTTATTTATTAGTTTACAGTTCAAATATTAGAAAAAAATACTCACCCTATCTTGGTAATAATAGGATGAAACCGAAACACCGGTTTCCGTCGATGGACTTTGGGCGACAGATGAATAAATAAAAGTAGGAGTAGTAGAGTGAATTGGGTTTGAGGCATACGCAATGAGAGCTGACAATGATCGAGGGGTACTCTCGCCAGGATTAGACAAACGCTTAAAATGAGACGGGGGAGAAAACAAAACGAGTAACCCAACTCCACAAAATTGCGCTCCCGATGTACGTGGAAATGGAACAGAAACATCCTGAAAACTCCCGTACGTGTTAATTGATGGCAAAAAAGGAGACGAGCCGGGCTCTAATCGAAACGAACTCGTTGTGTCTAAGAGATTAGCACTTTGCTCTTTCATCTGAAAAAAATATTAATTAAGTACTAAAAATATTTCTAAAAATAAAAAATCGTATTACGAACCAAAAAAGAATCAAGGGTTAACTTGAGTTGCCGCAAACAGGGTTCTAAACAGGTGCGATTCCTTTTCACATGGTGCTGAGATGTTGTTCTCAACGCCTAGAGAAAATTACTACATTCTGACACAAGTTCCAAAACAAACACAAAACCAACATACGGCTAATAAATCGGTCTTGAATGTAGTGTCTACAGTTGTTCCTTTGCAAAATTGGAAAGTAGGCGCTGAATTTAAGGGATATGATGAAGGAAAACTCATTTGCAGTTTAACGATGTGTCGTCCATTGACAGCTGAAATATTGCACGATCTTTTGATAGCATCCATCTTAAATGTACAATTTATTATTATTATTATTATTATTATTATTATTTATTTTTTCAGATAAACGCAAAATGTTTCCCTTTACTTCATCAATTGTCACATTTGGAATGTTGATGTTAACTAAACTGAATTCTTGTTGTAAGGTTCGTGGAAGTGATGTTGACGATGCAAAATCTGATTTTTCATCAACAGATTTAGCAGCAGCTAGAGATGCACCACCAAGAGATCGTTCAGCTGATGCTGGATTTTTTCCATTGCCTCCCTCCAATGTGTCTATTGGATCAGACAATCCAACATCAAGATCTGAGGTGTCAGTAATTTCCATATCGCAACCGCTCATCTAATTAAAATTTAAATGAGCAAATTTCAACTTGCACTTCAAAATACATACTTTCTGTAACTGAGAGTCCATTTTCCAAACTCGCAAATGATGATCCTTTGACCATGAAACAAGCTGATACTCTCGATCTAAAATTACAATGGCAACTGTTAGTTTTAAAAATAGTAGTAAGTAAATTAAATACCATCTCTTTGCTTTCGCCATGCAAAATTTAAAACAACATCTGTGTGACCAACAAACGTATGAATTGGGGAAGCCAAATTATTTAGATTCCATAAAAATATTCCGTTTTCCCCTCTGCGCAGTTGCGGGAGTACAACTGTAATTAAACCTTGACCAAACGGCTGAAAAATTTGAATGCATGAATATACATCAACTATTCTAATTTTACTTAGTTATGGTAATTTACAGTGTACTGTGCTCGCCATACTGGAAAAGCAGAGTTAATCGTATTTATATTTTCTACGTTCCTAGGATTAGAGATGTCCCAGAACTAATTAAAAAATAATAAATAAATATTTGAAAACCAACATAATAAACTTTATCACTTTACTTTAACAGTGCATTCTTGACTGCATGTTGCTAATTGACATTCGTGAGATGGATTCCAATCAAGTCCTAAAATTCGTTTCGTATGAGCTGCTAAATACAACAACGGACCACTATTTTTCTAAAATAAATAAAAAAGATTAATTTTATAAAATTTCAATTACATATTAGTTTACTCTGTGATCCCAAATTCGTACGTCTCCTTCATTGGAGGTGGCTAATAAATTACTGGAAACCCGATTCCAGCGCACTTTACTTGCTCCCGCTATAAAAGAAACACAAATATAAAATATTACTTCTGATATTGATAAGAAAAATGTTCTTGCCAATGGAAAATAATGATAATGCTGGGCGTCGACAATCTCTGATATCCCAAATAAATGTGTAGTTATCCACCGAACAAGTTGCCAGTAAGTTTGGCTCAAATGGAGACCAATTTAAATCACTTAAAGAAATAAACACATATAATAACAAAATTAACAAAAACAAGTAGGTATTTTTACCCGATAATTCGGGTATGTGCCCTTAAACTTTGTACAGTCGTAAGTTGATCTTGATTTTGCCATGCAATTAGTTCTGCTTTCTGATTACACTACAATGAAATAAACAAAGTACGGTACCTAAATCAAATAGGTAGCTCTGACTTCTAATTAATAATCACTCCGTTGTGATTAAACTATGTTAATCCTTACAGCAATAGCAAACAAAGTCTGGTGTGACATATGTGGATTCCATTCGGCTGTGCCGACTTCCCATTTGCTCTGCCGAGTAACTACCTTCACTGTTTCTTGACGTTTATTCAGTTTAATGAGAGCCAAATATCGCCGCCTACGTAGTAACATTGACATTGTTAAAACAAAGTACGGTACAGTAAACTGTTACGATATTTTACCCTGCTAAAAGTGCGAGTTCTCCGCTGCAATCAACGTCCATGGCAGTAGACTGTCAAATAATAAATATTTTAGTAAACTACTCTTATTATTGTTAATGTGTGTGAAATAATACCTGCAGTTCTTTATAATCAACTGCTTCCTGCTCAGTACTCCACATCATTGACGACATTTTTATATTGTACTGAATGTACTCAAACAAATAAAAAATTCAGGTAGAAAAGTTTTTAGCGATGTCAGCTGCTTCGGCTGCACGATAGATTTCATTGGATAGAATAGAATTGCGGAAGTTGCTCGAAGCTTACGACACTCGGTGTCGTTATTGTGAACTAAATTGTCAAATGCAAAACCGAGAAGCCCATTTCCAAAAATTAGTTTCGCAGTATTTCTTCATTCCTACTTACTTCATAGAGCTGGATCTGGATGTTTAATATTTTGTTTTAAAAAAAAACAAAAAAACAATACAGATGGAACTTTTGAAATAAAAAGGACATTTATTTTCTTATTTAATAAAAATGGCTTAATTTTGGCGATTTGTCTGATTTCTTTGGAGAAACGATAACCGTAATACCGTTTCTCATGCTTTCTACACCTTTAAGGCAGAGAAACCGGTACTTGAATTCTCCAAAGACAAGAGACACTGTACAAAAAGTCTTTCACGGAAAAGAAACAACACGAAGAAAGCAATTATAGTTGGAATTGTACGCCTTCTCAGCCATGGTTTCACAATGCAGCTCATATCCAGATTATGTGAGATATTTCAAATATCCCATTAAAAATTAAAAACAAATATCCATAATTATAGATTAATAATAGCAATAATATTGTATAAAGTTCACTTCTTTGTTACTGGCAGAAGATAAAATGTTTGTATTTTTCTCACTGTAGACAAATCCCATACAACTGCATGAAAAAAAATAATTAAAATTTCAAAAAAGAACAAGAGCAATAAAAACATAACAATATAATAATAATAATAATAATAATAATAATAATAATAATAATAATAATAATAATTAATACCAACACTGTAGACAAAAAATAAATCAAACAAAAAAAATTTATTATCTATCAATAAAAAAACATGGAGAAAAAATAGCACAATACGACAATTAGAAATCAGCCTGTACACAAGACTGTTGAAGAAAAAAACCCAACATTTGCCGTTTAGCCTCCATTTGACATCCTTGAAATTTGAGTTTGTGGCTGCACACATAACTACTTGAATTCATTCCCCCCTTGTGTGCTTATAACCTTGACAAGTCCAATAAAAATAGTAATAATAAAATTATCATTCGGTGATTACGGAGGGCTATGGCAGATGATGAGCCACATTGTGGCCAACTTATGCTTGTGTTTGTAGCCAATTCCGATGGAATGTGCCTTTGAAAAATCTTTTATTAAAAAAAAAGACAAAAAAATATTCGAAATTAGTTCTGCTGGGACAAAAGGAATTAAGTGAGTTGTGATGGAGTAAAATTTTCATGGCTGTAATATCGCACGTATCAGTGCGCAAATGTTTAAAAAAGTGTACGAGCATTTTTATTGACAAAAAAGATTAGGCCTACAGTCACTCAAACAAGTAGGCAGCCGCATATGGCACACAGTTATTTGTCACCCTTTCAACTTCACTTTCAGGAAACATTTATCATCGAAACGAACAGGTGAGCACAATTGGTTAAAGCGAGAGAAACACGAAACTTGGCTAAGATACAAAAAAGAAAAGGATATTTTGAAGCGATCATTCAAACGAATGCCAATCCAAGTCTCGTTGGAGGCCGCCAATAGGACGTGCAGGCAGAACGAGACGAGGTGCCACATGGTCCCTCATATAAGTCATCCTCTTTTGGACTGATACGGAATTCAAAGATAAAAATGTGATAATTAAGGGTAGCGTAAAGTGGACTGGGAGAAAGGTAAAAGAATTGATGATTTTGTTTACGAGGTTTTTGTTTGAGAAATAGCTAAAGAGGGTGAAAATGACTAGAAACGAACAAGTCATAAAATTAATGTTCAAATTAAATGACTATTCGTAAGTGACCAAATAAATATTGACTAGCTTCACATTAAATTTGGGGGAAAAAAGCACAACAAGTGACAGATTCCAGTCGCACTAGTAAAACTACAGTACTATTGAAAATTGACGAATGAAGCAGAGCACGCATGCAGGACAGCAATTATACTCACTAGGATTAATTACCAACAATGAATGTGTGTACATTACTTGTACGTACATAAATCTCCCTCACTAAAAGTGAGAGAGGCATTTCGATTCGAATTGCTTTTTTGCTTTTTTTGTTTGTTTTTTTTTTTTGGATTAGAGGGGAGGGGTTTGTTTACACCCCTTCCAATTTCTTTTTTTTCTTTCTTCATTTTTTAAAGTTAAATTGTTTTTAAATTTTCTTAACCCTGATATACATTTTGTTCAAGTTTATGAATACAAATAAAGGTCAAGTGCAAAAACGATAAATTAAAAAAAAAGAAAAAAAAGGAAAACTCGCCCTCCCTCTTCGTGTTATGAGCAACAGTTATTTGCAAACAAAAACGAAAATAAATGTAAAAGCCATCGTTTTGACGTTATAAGCTCCCAGCCACGGAAAAGCATTTTTTTCGGATGAGATGAATTGGTACGAAGAGGTTAAATTAGTTGATTCATGAATGGGACTGACACATCAAACTTGCAAAGGAGGAGACGCACATCACGTCCACTTTTTATATCAGCTGTCCAAAAAATTGTTCCATTTGCTTAGAGGTTACCGTTACGTTTAATAAAGACCACATCCTCTGAGGTTATTGGCAATGATGACGTCGGTGACGGCATCAAACACAAACTGGATGTTAGTCGTGTCGGTGGCACAAGTCATGTGGCAGTATATTTCCTTCGTGGTGCTCTTGTTTTTAGCCTCGAATTGGGCTTGGATATAGGCCGCTGCCTCCCCATATTCTTGTGCACCTAAATAAACACAAAAACGTAAGCAACACAACACTAAATGTTGAAATTTAAGACCAAGTATGACATTTCCTGAATTACAAATGCGCTTGTATTGTCAATTTTAATAATAATTATAGCATTATTTTGATGCATTGCTTCATATTTACAGAAATTATAAAATAATTATATTGCATCATGTTTACGTCAATTACAGCGTAATTATAATGAATTTCACCCACAGGATTGCACTTCTATTACAGGAAGCATTTGTAAATCACAAATAGGTACTCAATTGATGTTCTATTTTTCACTACTTTTAATATATCTCACCTGTAAATTCAGGAAAACAAATGGTAAGAGAAGATTTTTTAATCTTTTCTTCAAATAAATCTTTCTTATTGAGAAAAAGGATGATTGACGTGTCAGTGAACCATTTGTTGTTGCAAATTGAATCAAATAGCTTCAAACTTTCTTGCATTCGATTCTAAAATACAAAGCCGTATTAATATTTCCATCAAAATATAAAACCAATAATTAAAGTCTCACGGTCGTTTCATCTTCGTGCAGAACCTGATCGTATTCACTCATAGCAACACAAAAAATAATAGCGGTTACATCTTCGAAGCAGTGAATCCATTTCTTTCTTTCAGATCGTTGACCACCAACGTCGAATAATCTAAATTTAAAAAAAAAAAAAAAAATTACAAATTTGAATAAAATTTACCAACAAAAACCTACTTGAAATTTAAATTTTTAAATGAGAAATGAACTTCTACTATCCCGGTGGTCTTTACTCTTGTTCGTAGAATATCTTGTTCGGTAGGTTGATAATCCTTACCCCCCAAACGATCCAAATCGTCCAAGAAACTAAAAAAGTAAACAAACAAAAAAATACATTATTACCCCAATAATTACCCACAATTTTATACAGTTCATTTAATCATCATCGTTCTATTTTCATCTAACGCGAATTGACGAAGCAAACTAAGCAAAAGACGGGCGTACAGCATTGGAAACTGACGGTCTATTTTTAGAATTGTCATCATGTTGCTGTTGCCTCCGACCGCCCGCACTCAACAGGATCAATATTACAAGATGGCGGTGAAATATCCAACTCTCAGACCAACATTCTTTCCTACAAAAATCTCATTTTTAATACCGCAAATTATTATTATCAGTCATTGCCTGGGTCATTTACCCCGCAACTGGTTTGCGGCTAAAACAAAATTTATTACTGCCGCTCTCGGTAATTCTTCACGGACCTCACGGTTGCAGGTACTGCAACTATCATTAAAATTGGTTTCACTCAAATACTTACTACTTTGCCGAATCGTTGAGCTGATATTCATTAGATCGGCCAAAACATTCTTGGACACCTGTGTCACACCACAACCGTTTCATTGCTGCCAGTAATTCTTCTGAGAAAGGTTCGGTATCTTCCATTCGACCAATTACATCCATCACCATTTTAGCATCGGGCTGAAATTAGCAATTCATATTTCCTTGAATAAATATCCAACATTTTTATTTAAAAAATCTCTATTTTTAGAATCGGTATAAACACCGCACTTGTTCAATTCAAATGAGTAAACAAAACTGGCTGATAAAGTTCAAACGATAAACAGTAATAAATTTAAAAACAAAAAAACAAAATGCACCTCTCTTTCATTGTTTCCAAAGCTAATGCCTAGGTTAGGCATAGCACGGAGGATAGCAACAAGGGACTGGATGGTGTTGCTATATACTACAGGTCTGTACTGCTTAAAATCTTCTGATGAAAAGCCACTTTCGTGGATAATTCTGTGGAAATATAATGCATGAAAAGGATGAGGCGAGAAAGCAATTGCATAAGCACTTGGGTGCTATAATCGGCTATATAAAAAGGAAAACGAAACGAAATTAACTATTTCCGTTCCAGCTGCAAACTCCTTCCTTCGCGCGAAAGCTTTTGTATTTTCACTTTAATTCTGATTGATCTATTTACACATATACTTTTCTTTAAAAAAAGTAATTGCACAGTATATATTGAATTTAAACCAATTGATATTTTTTTGTGATGGATCAATAGAGACAATAATGAAGGCAATATAAGTTTAGATATATAACGGAGCAAATTTCGCATCTTAATCAGGCCAAGCCACAGGTCAACTGTTAATACTAAACACACTTTTACTACAGCTAAATCTAGATAAAATAAACAAACAACACTAAAAATATCGACAAGCCTCTATTCTCGCTATGAGCGTGTCGATCAGTTAAAATTACACGGTTACACGACAACTTACCCAGCCCATAGCTAAATTTTAAAAATACATATATATATATAGATATATATATAGATATATATATAGATATATATATATATATATCTATATGTATAAAATAAACAAATAAAAAACGTCACGCATCCTCAGTGATAGCAATAGTTTAGAATTTTAATGCTACGATTACCAAATACATCCTATTGCGCCCCTTTACTTGATTTAAAAATTGAGAAAAAAAATCAAAGAATCAAAAATTACTTACTTCATTTGTTTAACGATGGTACTTTTTCCAGATTCACCAGCACCTGAAATCAAATACAAGATAGAATAAGTTGAAATCCGAAATGATACTCAGGTAGGGGAAAAATCCTAAAGATCAGTAGTCTGTAGACACCGGCTTCCGTTTTCAACTAGGGAAATTGATTTTCATGAGTAACCTAAACTCTAAGCCTCGACCTCACAAATATATTACAATTATGCTCATAATAGCGGAAATTTAAACTATTCTGATGCGACACAAAAAAAAATATGCAATTAAAAAAAGACAACTCGAATTTAATAATACTAATGCGAGTCAAGTTTCCCATCGAACTCGGATGTAATAAGGGTTGGCTAGAACCAGGGGCGGCCATATCTGCTATAAGCACATTTCCCTAATTCGTTCAATTCGTACTCGAGATGAGCGTATTCCACGCTCAATTTCGGTAGATTATTAAATGAAAATTGCGTATTTCACGTTGCAAACATGAAGAAAAAATAGGAATTTTGCTGAGTAAACGAGTGGTTGTCGATGGCTGGGATGACTCAATTGATCCACCGGCACAAATGGCGGCCATCACGCCCAACAGGGCGAGGCGAGGAATATTAACTGAGCAATCTCGATATAAAACGAAGCAAAAATTTAATACTCGTTGCACTTACCTAGTAGTAATAGTTTTATATCTTTAGCCGCCTGAATTCCATCCTCCTTAAGATTTTTTTCAATCTGTTTACTCCTGGCTAATGCGGCTCTTTCCTCAGCACTCATGGCACACCCCATGTTGGCTGCAGATTACACCTCCACACGTCGATCTGCCTGCCAACGACGAATCTCACTTCCTGACTGGCCGCCGTCCTTAGGCCGCGTGCCTACCTCCCTCGCGTATCCTGGGGAGGCCGAAGTTTTACAATTGCTGATAAAAGACGCGCACCTGCTTTTCAGAAAGCGGCAGCCGAGAGGAGAGCGCGTATGCTAATGATTCCCAGCATCATCTGAAGAAGCCAATCGCTGTATAGTTTTTCCATGACGTCATTTGGCGACGATGCGGCTGCCCTCAGCAGCCGTCCATCGTTATCACGATGCGGTTATTCTACAATGTTCACTATAAATCTTCTCAGTTATTGGGGAGAGGAAAAAATAATGCAGTTTAATGGGCTTTTTATAATGATACTTGAAAAATAAAACCAGTTTTAATTTCGAAATTTTATTTTACCAGAATTTTGTAGCTTCAATATTAAAACTAATCATACACCACCGATTTGTTCATTAAAAATTTATTGTAGTAGCAAAACCAATAAATATAGAAAAGACAATGAATAGCAAATATATTTCTATAACAGCGTCATAAAAAAATGTGAAATAATATATGTATAAACTAAAAAAGTACGGTAGTAATTAAATTTTTATTAGTTACAGGTGGTGGTAAAAAAATTAAGTATAAAAAATACTTTTACATGATTTTTGTACGATTTTTTTCTAAATATCTAACTGAACTTTACTGAACTTCGCCAGAATCCAACCGAGCCAAGTGACATGTATGACACAATAGGTGAGTATCCATCGGATAGCAACGTTTATCAGGCTCGTCAGTTAGTTGCATACCACAATCCTGTAACCAAAGCAAAATTTCTTAATAGTAATATAATAATAAATAGTGTTTTATATAATTTACCTCGCAGATGTAACAATCAATATGAAAATCTTTATTCATTGATACTACACGAACAGTTTCCACAGTCCCCTAAAAATTTAGAATACTGTATTTAAAAAATAATAATTAAAATAATGACAACCATTAGCAAAGTAATCTTGTTATTTTTATTTATGAAATTATAAAATCATAAAAGTAAATCAACTTTACCTCTACAGGAGTGATAGCTTTCCCACAAACAGCACATTTTGGCGCATGCACTCTGCAAAGAGCAAGAAAAAAGTTAGAAAAACCATTTCTAGCAGCTAGCATCCGAGAATTTTTTTAAATTTAAAAATAAGCATTTTAAATCTATAGGCACACAAACACTTACCTGTGGTAATCATTCACACAGTATATTTTATTATCCACATCAACGGTGAAAGCTTCTCCATCCAAACATTCATTGCAAATAAAACAACGAAAACATCCAGGATGATAAGATTTTCCCATTGCCTGCAAAATCTGAACATAGAAAATAATATGAATTAAAGTACCGTATTTTGTCGATTTAGTGCCGCCCTCGAATTTCCGCCGCACCCCCTGCTGCAGTTTGCATTAAGCGCCGCGACGCTAAATCGACAAAATATAGTATACATTGTTACAAATCTTAATTACCATTTCCATAATCAAATGACCACATATTGCACATTTTTCAGCAGTCTGTTGAAATCCGGAATACTGTAATTAAAAACAACAATGAAAAAAATCATTTTAGCATAAATTCAACCCAGTACAAAAAACACAAAATATTCTCTGACTCTTAATTGTACTAAGGGTAGTGTAGTTTTACCAAGTAATCTTCTTCGCAGTAAACTTTTCCGTGCACATTATAAAATGTTTTTCCTCTCAGTGCTCGTCCACATGAACAACAAATGAAGCAATTGGTGTGGTAAAGATTACCCATAGCTTGACATGCCTGGCCAGCTCCTGTTATTTTCTCCCCACATGTGTGACATACATCTGGAAAAAAATAAATAAAAAATGAGTAATAAATGGTATACACATCTATACGACGTTAAATTTTATTTTTCTCGATTTATTATTTTATTGTTTCAATAATTTTGTATGAATTACATTACAAGCTATACAAGGAAAGAGGAAATGGGTTCCAGTCTTTTATGGGCAAACTGCTCTGGATACTATATTTGTACCTGAAGAGTGCAGTAGTTTAGCGATCCAATTTGTATAAAGAAATTTTTCTAAAATATGATCTTTGTTAATAAAAATTTTAATTTTCACTTACAAATAGCTGTAGACATAATAAACCCGAGAATATTAGAAAAATCCACAAGAATTAGCATCCGAGAACTGCAACTGAGAATAGGCTGAACCTGGCATGGTTACAAGATAAGTTGAATAACCCCCAAAAAAGAAAAAGTATAAAAAGAAAAAAATAAAGAGAATGCACAATGTTGTTCACCAAAAAACAACACTGTAACAATGTTTAAAAAATTATTTAAATAATATTTACAACAAACATTTTGAGTTGTTTTTAAATTACCAAAGTAGACTCCATTCGGTTGATTTTCCATTTCCTCTTCAAATGTTTTTAAAAACTTCAATTTATTGGTTTTTTGCTAAAATGTTTGCTGCCATTTTTATACTTGTTACTGTTTGCTAGCCAACCTGAACTTAATTGATTCCTCTCTCGATCTATTTTTTTGTGGCTGTCTACAAAATATGCAGATGCAGCTGATTTAATTTCGTAAGATTGTGAGTGTGTGATTCAATTCTCTCTGATGTTTGACAGAAAACTACTACCCAAATCAAAATCTCTATTCTTTACAAAACGTATGTTCCAAAGTTTGTTGCAAAATCCATACTTGCCGGTAGAGCCATACATCAACTTAGGTGTTGTAATTTTCTTTTCTTTTCATCTTAGACAAATGACAATGGCATTCAATTTAGCATTTTACAACAAATGTTAATAATCAACTTATGCACAAGAAAAAATCACAACTTCATTTGTGATTTCTGTGTGATAAGGAAACACCGAAGTTGGAGGAGAGGAGAACCACCTCTGAAACGGTTGTTCCAGCAGGTGGCGCACCTATCCGGAGACGTCAGATCCAGATCTCGCGGTCGGGTTAAGGTATATTTTTGGTTGCAATTTTCTTGAATGTTTGCTTTACATTAATCATTTAAGCTCCAAATTTGAGAAAAAACTGTTTATAATAAGGTTTAGTCACTTCGTTAGTTCCGATACGAGAGCGGAATAGGGATTATTGTAACTCTGACATCAGTGGGCATTGAGCTGTTTTTAAAAGTAAAAAACAATGACAAATTCCATTTAAAAAAATAAAAATTATTGCATCAATGACCACAATCCAATTGCATTGGCCATTATAAATAATGGCTATTTTTAAAATTTTTGTTTGTCATTGCTTAATGCTTTTACATTTAATCAATAATTTGTTGTTAATGACAATTTTATATGCTAGTTTTAAAATAAAATAAAATTTAACTACATGAAGTAGTTTAAGATGGATGTTTTATACATCTAAACAATAACAACACGGACGAAGTTTCAATATTGTTAAGAATAGCTCAGTCCTGCCTACTGACGTCAGAGTAACACATGCTCCCATTTCCTCTCTAATGGATCTCACGAAATAAACAGGGGGGTAAATGAATGGAATCTGCAAAATCGGGAAGTGCCCCTTTTGTAGCCTTTTGTGGCCCGGTAGAGCTAAACATGAGCCTGCTAATTTTATTCTTTTAAAATGTCAGAAATCATACAATTCAACAAATGCAAACAACTATGTAAGATGGAATGCAAAATCAATAAACTTCAATTCTTTATTCATGTTATGTCACAAAAGTTATCTTCCATCTGTCGCTACAAACTAATCATCTTATTTACATCCTTTTATAAACATTAAATTACAAAGATAATTCAATGATTTTTTTTAAAACTTCTTTTATGTCCTCTTGCTTACTCGTTTATTTGCAATGGAAAATTGATTATTTCACTTTATTTTCAAAATATAGCTTCCTAAAAAGCTTCGAACTTAAGGAAGACAGTCCCCAACATTTTCGCGTTCGCCACTCATGTTTGTTTTCAAATTAAAAAAAAGACAATAAAAAGTGCATTAGTTTCTTCCAAACTGAAAATTCAACTCTACAAATCAATATATATATACTTGATAAACTTTCTATTAAATATTAGAATCTACAAACAACTTAATAATAAACGAATGATAGATCAATGTCTTTTCACACTAAAAAGGAATTTTAAGTTATCTACAAATCAAACTTTAAATATTTTTTTTTAAAAGTGTGTTCCGTATTTCCGTATATAAAACAAATCAAAATTCTTACAGCATCAACCTGACATCACTTACAAAATGCTAAATTTTATACCTGCTAAAGGCAATTCTGAATAGTAAATCTTTGTAAATATTTATTTACCCTTCGAGGAATCCAGATCAACGTAAATGACGACAACAGGAGGCCAAAGTGATTACAATAACGCTAAAAAATGATTCACAACCAAGACAACTTTCACACGATTCCCAGAGCAAACCGAGCATTCATTCTTGCGCAAATCCTTCAGTCTCCTCAATAG
This sequence comes from Strigamia maritima, assembly GCA_000239455.1. Taxonomy (NCBI): domain Eukaryota; kingdom Metazoa; phylum Arthropoda; class Chilopoda; order Geophilomorpha; family Linotaeniidae; genus Strigamia; species Strigamia maritima. Next base: position 340,016 of record JH431841.1, on the reverse strand, counting down.
CATATGTAAGTTTTTCCACGAGTTGTTCATAACTCTTATACGGGGGTAAATCCAGCCGATTGAAGCATGTATGACTCCGTGGCAACCAAGTGTCTTTACCCACTTTTTCAATGCAAAATCGTTGAGGTCCATTGCTCCCTAAAAATAAAACCAACAGTTATACTTGTTCCCGACTAACTAAACCGCGTCCTTACCCATTAACTCTGCAAAGCCACCAACCGGAACTCGGCACGTTCCCGTAACAAACTGTAGGAGACGAGCACGTTTTTCATTGTCCATCTCTTTTGCAAACTGCAATCAACAATCACAACATTAAATAATTAACAAACCCAATAACAGCTGCATACAAACCTGCCAAAACCACTGAATTTGTTTGCTTGACCGAGTGTAGTGGCGATAAATGGTATTCCGTTGCCAATCGTTAATATCAATTTCTTGCATACCGCATAACATGAGCTAGTAATACAAACAACAGCTTAGAATTATTCATTTTTCTTCTTGACACAATGTTTTACCTCCAATTCACGTTCGTCAAAATACTGGAGCCATTCCAAAGGAACGACTTCATTAAAACCATCAAGAAATGCTTTTGTTTGTTCCTCAACTCCTCGAGAAAATCTCCACTCAGTCATTAACCTTGTGATAATGCGACTTGTTAGTTAATTCGATGCAAAACAAATTTTGGTAAACATTTACCGAATATACTCTTCCTTATTTTCTTCCGTTACTAGAATATCTCCTCCTCCTGGTTTTAACTCGTGCGATGTTATCTGCCCCAACACTTCAAAATCCACCGAGAAATAAAGCTCTAAACCAAAATCTTCGACGCTATTTTCCCTACAAAAATTATTTATGTGTAAGATGTAACAACAGTATCACGCATAAACTGCAATAAAAATAACGAACTTGATCCAAACGAGAGAATTGTAAAATTCAGGATCTATTGACTCTATATCTTTCATCAAAAGCTTCTTATTCAACATCCTTTTGTAGAAGGGCAGTGTGAAACCACTGTATAAAAACTTGCCGTGATACAATGCCTAAAACAATGTACAAATTATATTATAAACTTCATACAAACAGAATAGTTTACCATAGCAATGAAGCGGCCAATGAAACGAAAATAAAGCAAATGGTCGGGATTAACAGATGATGCCGGATTAATTTGCAAACTGTAGTTGTTCTTGTTGGCATATTCGAACAAACAATACATGGGATTGAGCACTTCGTGGGATAAGAGGAAAAACCATTCTCTAAAAAATAATTACAATAAAATAACATAATAAAATTGGTTATTGCAATGCGCTACCTAGCGACTCCGCCATAATCCAAACCTTCTTCACCCCTAAAAATTATATATAACCTTCTACGAAGTTCGTATGATTGTAGGCGCATAATCTTAAAAAAAGAGTTTTCAGTTTGAGTAAACTACAAATAAATTATAAACATAAAATCACTTGGTTAAAAGAATCTTCAAATAAAGTTTGTCTCGATACACTTATTTTGATGTGACTGGGCAGAGCATTGGACTGTAAACGAAAATCAAATTAATATATGACATTACTTGTTACTCGTATATTTCTCTTACATGACAGAGATATCTGAATTGGCCCAATTTCCAACGAAAACTACGCTCATATGCAATTGGAATTCCATAGGAACCTTTAGGCCTAAAAAACCCAAAGGAAATAAACACTTTTCTCAGACTTTTAATTCTCAAAATAACATTTTACCCCTTTGCATATCCTGGGCGAGGATCTTGAAATGTAGTAGTTTTTGTGTTATGATCGACAAAATATCGAACTCCGTCTTGAGTTATTCGCATTTCCCACCCTGCAGGTAGTGGATCTTCTTGCGTTATACTAAATCAACATTTTAAAATAACTGGTTGAAATCAACACAAAAATATAGTAATTAGTTACCCTTGTGTACGGGGATCATCCCATTGCGTAGTTCGATTTTTATGATTTACAAAATATACTCGACCATTAGGTTCAGTTCTTTTCTCTAAATTTTCATAATAAACTCAGTTTAATCCTTTAGTCAAACAAATTTCACATACCCCATCCCTCCGGAAGTGGACCTAAAGGATCATCTTCGTCTACTTGTGCGGGATTCTTTAAAACAAAATGATTTTATAATAAAAAAATAAATAAAACATCGACACAAAAAAACCTACAACATGATAAAGAAACCGCTGTTGACATTGTTGCATGGCTTGAGAGCGGTCAGATTGCCACTGCTGATAATTACGCATTGTTTCAAGATTAGGCCGTTGCCATGTGGTCGTTCTGGTGTTATGATCAACGTAATAAACTCGTCCTCTTGGATCTCGTCGAATTTCCCAACTGAACAAAAGAAATACTCTATTAACACACAACTTACACCAACATCCAGTTTATATTCAAATACCCCTGTGGCAAAGGTTGAGGTCTCTCCCAAGTAGTGCTGCGTGTATTATGATCCACGTAATAACGTCTTCCAAACGGATCGCATCGCATTTCCCAACTTTCAAATTAAAAATGATAATTTTAAAATAAATTTAGAAAAGTTTGTTATGTTTACCCAGAAGGTAGAGCTTCAGTGGATTCAGTTTCATTCGATTGTTGTGTCGGAGCCTGAGAGCCTGGTACTGCCGGTGTTGTTGGATTTCCTCTCGGTGGTGGACCAAGTGTGTGATTACTGGTTGGTCCATTAGGTACAACCGCAGACGTGAGTACTGAATCAGTCCCAGAGCCCGCTACACTGGTGCTTGTTGAGTTGCAATTTGGAGTAATAGGCGTAATAGCTACAAATATTTTAATTGAAATCACAGTGAACTAGCGGAAAACCTCTTTTAACTCGGGTTTGGAGAATTCAAAAGTACTCGGGAAAATATAAGCAAAAATTTCGAAAAAATTATTCGGGAAATGGAAGAGGATATGGAGTTATTAAAATATTTGAGAATATTCACTTGTTGAAAGTGTTAAATTGCCAATTGGAGGCAACGGTCTTCTCTCCATTGGGTTAGTTTGTACGGAGTCTTGAGACGAGCTACTGCCTACAGTTGTATCTAACGCCGAAGCAATATTAGGTCCTCTACTACCAAGCCTAACTCGAGGACGGACACCAAGACGATTGCCCCCAGAGGCACTGTGATTCTCCTGTACTACAGTACCATTTGACTGACTATTATTGCAATCGGGATGGCCAGACTGACTACTTAAATTCTGTGTCGTGTCTGTAAAATGATAATAAATAATACATTTTTTTTTCTTCGACTAATTTAAACTCAACTGTTATTTTCATTGCCTTCAGTCGGTGATCGCGGTGGAAAAGTAGACAAGTCTATTTTCATTCCATCCAATACAACTAGTAACTCCCCGATTCCAGACCGAGAATTATTTCCTCTATTTTCACTAGCCATCTCCAACAGCAAATGTAAATTTTCCACTAAACAATGATAATATAAATTAAATCAGGAAAAAACTTTTTTTTCTTCAAAAATTTACGTTTGCCATCATGTTTATTTAGAATGTTGTGTAGATCTAAATTTTCTTGCCCAAGTAGTACATCCTTTTTCAAAGAACTATGATCAAAAATCTTAAAATGGATTTTGGAGTAAGGTGTAACTAGACTAGAAAATTTAAAGAAAATTTTAAAAAAATTAAAAATAAAACAGCACGTAAATAATAATAACAAAATATCAGTTACTAAACAATGTATCATACACAGTGAATCGGTCATTCCATTTTGGGGTACATTTATTTTTTATATATTCCGTTTTCCTGGGCGCTTGACCATCTACGCTGATTTCAACATAAGGATCAGGCTTGAAAAACCCACTTAAATTGTTTAACTTTGCTGAATCAACTAGAAAAACCAATTAATTAAAAGCAAACTTATTAGGAATGTGGTTGTTATAGATTGCAAAAACAGCTGCGTCCGATTCAATCCAACTTACCGGTTACACTAAGTTGAAAAAAACTACTAGAAGTTCCAACATCTGTCATCTCTCAATTGAACCAAATCTGGGAAATAGGAAGTAAAAAGGTTATTAAAAGTTATACAACCATTTTTTCATATTAAAATGTAAATTACCTCTAATTTAAAGCTGATAAAACAAAAACCGATAAATCCCGAGATAAATTTCACATCATTTTTTACAAAGGGTGACCTACATGATGAGATCGAACAACAAAAATAGTAATATAGTTAATAATAAAATTAGTAATAATAAAAAAGAACGAAAATTTCGATCATAATCGTAATAAAATGTTTATAAAATGTAAAAAATAATGTAATTCATTATTTTTAATTTCTAGGCCATGAAGTAAATAAAACGTATCGTACGGTATCAGTAGTGATGCAGCAAGTTGAAATGTGATTAATTGGGCTTTTAACAAATGAATATTTGCGTTGCGATTAGATAACTACTTTAGCCGGATTCGATCAATTTGAGTAAATCATCGTTATTGTATTTAGTTCAATAGCGTAATAAAAAACTATATGGATCTTTTTAGCTCAAGGTATTCCTGCATTCAAATTGAAGCTACGTACGAATTTTCTGCTTCGTTCAATTGATTACGCAACAATCATTACCATTTTATCAAGTACTAAATTGATTTAAATAAATGTTATTGGTTACCAGTATTAAACACTTCATTAACGGACTACCGAGTAAAATGCCAACAAGTCCAACTTCAATGTCAACACGACTCTCAGGTAAACTTCGTAGATCGTAAAACGTCAACCTCCATCACTCATCACGTGATTGAGAAAACAATCACGCACCAAAGTTTAAGTTTTCCATACTATTATGCTTTTCTTAAACGTTATTTTGACAAAATTATTCAGTTTGTAAAAATAACAGTACATTATGCTGAAAAGTTATTAATTTTTTTAATTAAAAATGTATTTATTGTTTTTATTGAAAAAAAGCCAGAAATGAATTTACATCGGCCTCTACCGAGTGCAATTGCTACTATTCCAACATGGATTTCGGAAACATGCCTTCGGATGATCGCATAGATTATTTAATCGTAGATTCATCACCTTTTATAAGAAATATCCAGCTTCAGGTAACAAAATTTAAACTATAATACTATAAATTTTGATTGGAATAATTAGATGACGATTATTTTGCAAACGTTTCAGACTAAAGGCAAAAGTATATACACGATATCGGAAGTTGTTAATGAAATCAAAGATAAAGCCACGAGGGAAAGACTCCAAGTTTTACCATATGAACTGACATTAAAAAATGTTACACCAGAAGCATATAATGCGGGTAAAATAAAAAACACTAGTTGACTGATTATTTTTTAATTTTTTGACTCTGGTTTTTGTAGTGGTAGAATTTTCCAAGAAAACTGGCGATTATCCCAGTTTGTCATGCACAGATTTGAAGTTGATTGCACTTACTTACCAACTGACGAAAGAATTTATAGGAACGGAGCATTTAAGAACCACACCGGAAAAAGCAACATTGGTTCGCGGGAGTCAAGTTGAAAAGCCCGTCGGCTTCTACGCTCCATCCGATGTACGATCACTACATAATAAATATTAATAACTGTTACGTGTAATGCAACACTTGTTTTATAGGCCTATTCGTGTGAAGACGATGAGAATGATGAGGACGGTTGGATTACTTCATCGAGTATGAGCAATCATAGCAAAAATCTGATCGTGGCCAAAGAGTGTGGTCCTACTGTCGCTTGCATGACATGTGATTTTGCCTTACAAGTATTAAACACACGTGATTACCCTTTTTTATTATTTTTTTTTCTTTTTTGTTTTATAGAACGTTTTAATGCAGATGGGTCTGCACATTGTGTCTGTGGATGGTTTCCGCATCAAGGAAAACAGAACTTTCATTTTGCGGTGTTTTGCATGCTTCAAGTAAATAATCAATATACTTAAATGTCTAAAAGTTTTAATTTCTATTGTTTTTTATTAATACAGAACTACAACTAGCATGTCAAAAAAATTTTGTCATAACTGCGGCAACAAAACTTTGAAACGAGTCTCGGTGGCGATTAACGAAAATGGAGAAGAGCAGTTATTTATATCGCGAAGACCATTAAATATAAGAGGGACGAAATTCAGTCTGCCCTCACCGACTGGTGGGAAATTTACAGTGCAGCCAGAGCTGTGTGAAGACCAGAGATTCCCACACCAACGCCAATCTGATATGAGCAGGAAGAAGTTTGACCCGCTGTCTCCCGACTTCATTGCAGGTATTATTTTTATTTTGTCGTTTTTTTATTTAAAAATAAATATAGCTTTATCTTTACAATTTACAGAGGTTTCGCCGTTTGCTCTTAACGACGTGCACAGCAGGGCGGCTCATGTTCAAATTTCGGCCCAATATTTTAATAAGAAAAACCCCAATGTAACTGGAAAGCGTAGTGGAAATAGACGAAAATAAATTGACTACAAACAAATGTTATTACTTTTTTTAATCATAATTTACATTTTTTCTTTTTTTTCTTCTTTTTTTTATACAAATACAGAGGCTAATTTACAGTTTCAAGTGTTTGGTCAATAAACAAAGTATACATAAATGGCTTACAGTAATTGAAATCGGATGTCACAGAATTAAAAGGAATATTTAATTGCCAATTTCATAAAAATATCTAAGACTATGAGGTGGAATAAAAATAATTTTAAAACCTGTTAGATGAAAGCCGCAGTCATTTAATTAAAAAATGTCAATTAAGTCAAAAAATACTACAAAAAGTCAAAATATATAGCTTTGGAACAAACAACTGCAGAACATTTGGAACGGATATTAAGCGAGCAGCTGCAGTGTCCGAAATGAGTATTATAGTCGCAGACCAAACCGGTTTGTCGTAGACGATAAAACTAACGTTTTCCTCGTGGAGGAACGGCTCTTCCAAAATGTAACGAGTTTGCATAAACTTCCCATGTGGAATTTATAAAACAAATGGAGATCTCACTGACGAAACTCTCCACACACAAGAAAAATTTCCAATCTTTGCACGGTCACTAAATATAATTCAAAATGGAGCTGCAAAATCATCAAAGGCACAATTTCATTGCATCACTCACTATTTTGTCTCATTTACAAAGTCATGATCGTAGCGTAAAACTTTCAAAGTCACGAACTATAAACCAAATGTCCATGCGCAACAGTCCTATATTTACCAACATATGCACGTGACTCAAATCCATACTTTAGCCTTAAAATAACTGGCAACGGTACCACTTGAAACAAACTGCTAATCGCCTTAATACCAATAAACTTAATACCAAGCCCCAACAAAGCTGAATTTCAATCACCGCTTTCTGTCGATCTAGTCGGAGTATAATTCAGCCTAAACTGACCTGTGAAAATATAAACAAGCAACAAGTAAAAACAAATTCAAATTCGCTCAAATTAATTCAGACTACCAACCAGGTTTAGTGATTTCCTCCATAGTTGCTTCTTTGCATTCCAAACCTCTATGGCCAATAATGCCACAATTGTAACAGGAAACAGGTTTGGCTTTAGCGACCGCAGGCGGGTTGGATGCGTAACTATTGTGGAAAGCAATGTTTGGATTGGCAGAAGACATAAACTTTTGAGTGGGAACACGAGTCGAATGAGATCCGTTTTGTTGAAGCATGGAGAATTGCGTGTTTGAGTACATAAGTTCCGGATTCACGCCATTTGGAATATGAGGCGGCGGTGTCATGTGGTTTCCCGCAAAGTGGAAAGTTGGCGGAGGAATTCCCGTCGGAGGAGGCATAAAGCTGTTTGTGTTGTGCGAGTGCATGTAGTGTTGATATTGGTAAAGAGCACTGTTCATCGGCAGAAAATTCGCCGTGTACGGCAAGTTCCCAGAAGCGGCGGCAACATTTTGATTGCACGAGCAACCGCAATTGCTCAAGCACCCACTTGAAGTGGCCGAAAGAACGCCATGTGCCAACGGTGGTTGCACATTAATGTTCGACGGGCAACAATTATTCGTTGGCAAAAACGTAGGCGGCGAACACGTGACAGCAACTCCCGGACTAGTTGGCAAGTTTGGGTAAGTAATAGGTGTGGAAGAGTATGGCAACGTGTGAATCGAGTCACTAGCGTGGCTCCCTGCTGGCATGCACAGAGGCAACTTGGACGAGTCTTCGCTGTGCTGCGAATAAATGCTTTTATTCAGTGGACGAGTGGTGGTAACATTAATCGTTGCAATTGGTAAGTGGCGAGGCGCGCTCGTGACTAGAAGAGACGAAGGCATGTGAGAGGTTTTGTAACATGCTGCTTCTTGATTCATCGTTTGCACCATAGTTAGAGCCGAAGTTTGCACTGGGGCATTCAGCGCGGCGGTCGAGGAGCTAGCAGTCGCGCCGTCCCAACGAACTGGTACAGTGGAAGCAGCAGGTGTGGACCCAGTGTGATTTTCTTGAATAGTTGGGTTTGTATTTCGTGACGATGGAATTGTCAATTGCTGTTGAGCTGTGGGTTTGAAACTCTGCGCTGGTGCTGCAGGACTAGGCGACGGCAAAACGTTCATTGGCACACGAGATTTTGGAAATGATGCACTTGTTGGCAAAACTTGATTGTTGTTAGATGCTACCACTTGCCTTGGAGTAGAATTAGTGATGGCTAAACGTGACAAGTTTTGAGACACGTTTTCTTCTGGGGTACGAAATTTCTTTTTCGATGGAACACATTCCATCTTGTCTTTTGAGCCGAATTTTACCACTCCTTGTCCGCTAATTGCTTCAGAAAAGTTCTGAACTTCAACTTCTTTCTCTAAAAAAAGAAAAATCCAAATTTGTAACTACTAGTAAGTTTGTTCACTCGTCGTTACGACTCACCTTTATCGATTTCCTCGGAACAGGAACTATCGTAATTATTCCGAATTTCTTCCAAGGGACTTCCAGGAGGACTAGAATATTCCGAGCACGAAGGCGAGGTCTCAGTACTGGCTACACGTGATTGCGATGAGATTTGCGTTATTGGATGGCTCGGTTGTTGGAGTTGAGGGAAGGTCACAGTGTAAGGATTGCAATTAGCCACTCCAGCTGAATTAACCACGTCATTGGGAAGCGAGTTTGGAGATGTCATAATACCAGTTGATAGAACTTGGGAAGGCTGACTGCAGGAGATGCTATCTACTTTGTTGATGGAATCTGTTGGGGGGATGAACACCTGAAATAGTACATAACCATTTCGTCATTCTATTAAATTATGTACTTTCATTGACTGACGAGAAAATTGAAGGTTGTGTACAACTGCGGGTGTGAGATCCGTTGAATGCGATGTCACCGTTGGCACGTATGGGACTGGCTGGGGGCAGGAAACCGACAGCATCGTAAATCCACCGTTTGCACTGCTCTCTTCTCCGCTCCGCAAGTTAAGGCCGTTCACTGGATGGGTCCTATAGAAATAATCATTTAATACAACTAATTCGTATTGGAAATAAAGTTTGTAAATTTACCTAATGCTCTCGAGTTTTTTCCTCAAATGCGTAACTATGTCCACTGGTAGTCCTTCCTTGTGAAAATCCTCGTCGCTTAATGTACGCAACTGTTGAAAATTAAGGTTTAGTTAATACAATTTGCTAAAATAACGCGCTCAATTTTTGTTCATACCTCATCCACTGTAAAATTGATTAGTTTGTTTTTGTATTTTTTCAGTCTGTCTTGAGACAAAATGTGCTTCAACCCTACACTGTCGGCAGTTACATCAGCATTCCGCTGAATCCAAGGAGACCCAGATCTACTATTGACCACAGATTGCGTAGGACTGGCATAAGGGGAAGTGATGGGTGATGAATGAGGCGATATCACTGGGGTTGAGCACGGACCCGTACACAATGGACTGCTGAAAGACAAAATTATTACAGAAATCGCTGCAATAACGATTCAACAATTTCCTTACCTATAACGGTTTGTTGCCGGTTGCTTGCTATTGACGTCCCTACAAACCACATTTTGCATTTTGGGTTTACTTGTATCTAATGCCAAAAAATGTAATTTATTGAATAAATGCATCAATTTTGGCAAGGTTTAAACTGACCTTGATTTGCGGCTCCGGAATGATCCAGCTGGGAGTTGTAAATTGTTATTGATTTCATTCGGCCAACATCAGCAGGGTTTTCATCTATAATTTATTTACATGAAATTTTATAACTGCACATTTAAAAAATAAATTATATAAAACCTTTTGGTCGTTGATTTGATGCATTAAGAACTTGCTGAGCGGGCATTTTAACAGAATTAACCATCATGCCTTGACTAGACGTCGGGTAACTTTGTATTGGCACAATATTAGTCCATTGCAGGGACTGTTGTCCTTGGAAAAATAACGCAATGGGTTCGCACCCCATTAATTGTGGTAGAAGTTTGTTGATACTGCAGAAAAAATCCGTAATTCTTTTCGCCAACTCTTCCAAATTTTCATCGATTTTATTTCCTGGTTTTGCCACTGCTAAAAGAATTAAAGCCATTAAATTACAATCGATTGTTCTAGTCCTTTTGGACGATTAAAATATAAACAGTTGCTAAAAATACCTTAGTTATTTTTAACGTCTTTAGTTACGCAGCAAAACTTACCAGGTAACTGCGGAATGTTCATTTCGTTCGACTGAAGTTTTGGATCGGCCGAGCACATCTTGATGACCTTAAAAAATTGTCAACTTTTAACCCTTTCAATGCAAATTTAGAGTCACTCACAAATTGTCTAAACTCAAACAAGTCTTGATATGTCTTAACAATTTCAGTAATCTTTCCCGGAACCCACACAACCTAATCACAAATTAAATTAAATTAAGTAAAAGTAAAGAATTTTTTAAAAAAAAATTGTATTTTTACTTGTAATTTTAGTTCTATTCTTTTCTCATTTCTTCTTCTTGTTTTCACTTCTACACTTTTTACGAAAACGCCTGCAAATAATGTAAATGTCAAATTAAACGCAATAGAAATAGATAAATTAATTCAATTCGTGCTAACCATTCAAATTTGTTGCACCACTTGGATAAACATGAGAATAGACTGGAGTGTATTTTAAATCTTTAACTTCAGATACGCTACCAGCTTTTTCCTTAACTGAATGATCGTTAATTTGATCCTGAAACAAACATAGAAAAAAAATTAAAAATCAATAATAAAAAAACAAAAAAACAACAAGCTAAATTTATTTCAATTTTTTATTTTTTTTTAATTTGAAATAATAATAATAATATCAAAATTAAGTTACATTAAAATTTATAGCTTCCGATAATGTAATGACGTGGTAAAAAATAAAAGTTGCGATTTGAAAGATAGATACCAGCGGAGAAGCCAGCCATTTTGAATTCTCGAACACTTATTACGCTAGTGGGTTTAGGCCTATATGTGGAGGTCACGCTGCTAAAGCTTACCTTGGCTGCTCCTTCCTTTAATACTTGTCGAATTGCGTTCAGTTGACTTTCCACCGCAGATTTCTGATCGAACGTAAAAGCTGGATGATATAAAACCATAGTAAAAAGCAGTAACATTTCGTCGAAAATCTTGTCATCCGAATAGAGCGCTTTGCTCACTTTTGCAAACTCGGTTAAAATATTGAAAATAACATTTGAACACACATGATTGGAGGACTCGAGCAAAGCAAGCGAAATTATTAATTTACTCCTTGTTACGTCCTCATTTAGATTAGTCAATTTGGTTAGTTCTGCCATGTTGTTGGCTCTGTTTTCAGCATCCCTGAGATAATGAAAGTCCTTCTTCCCTAATTCTTCGACACATGTTCCGAAAAATCGCAACTCAATCGGCAAACACATATTCAACAAACCGCACATCACATCCAACCTTTTGTAGCCGCTCAATTCCTTAAACCACGAAAATACTTCTTCTTGGCACACCATGGCACGTTGATAAACTTTCAGAGCTAATAGTACTAATCCGAAATGGATTGATCACAAATTGGGAACACAGCAAGACGCCATCCTAAAACATCATTGCGTCGCGTCTCGACCTCAACTCGACTCGTTTTGTGACTGGAAATCAGTTTTTAAATGTGACACCAGAGGGCGTAAAACGATGGAAAAGCCCGTTTTTGAACTTATTTTTTTACAAAACAGCTAAATAAAGTCAAATAAAATTGTGGAAAGAAATTATTTTAATCTTCTATAACATTAAATTTTTTTAATGGAAAATTTATATCATTTTTATCGATTTTAAAATTCGATTATAAAATCGATATAGAATGGAAGCGATCTTAACTGCCTCTAAACCCAATGGCTACATGGCTTTGTTATATAATCCATTTCGTATTTAAATAGTTCCAAAGTGGAAGTTAATAATTTATTGTAAATACGATTTGACACGTGTATAAATTTTCTTATTTCATGAGTATATTTTTTCTTGCAGGTTAAAATGGAATGTTGCATTTTGCGAAGTGTAGTCAACAATTCGCATGCCAACATACTGTTAAAGGATGGAGAAACTCTTCTTCTAGGAAGGGGTCCCTTAACACAAATAAAAGACAAAAAGTGTTCACGAAATCAGGGTAACCATTAATTTTAAGGACGTGTTGGGGAACCAATTGATAAACAAACTTAAACTTAGTATTTAATTGCAGTTGAAGTGAAATTGGATCTGAACTCAAAACAAGTAGAATTACGACAAATCGGACCAAATCCCAGCAGCATTGATGGGAAACTTTTATTTCAAAATCATACTGTTACCGTGCACAATGGGCAAACACTATGTATTTTAAGAAATGAATATCCTTATGTTGTCGAATTTGTGAATATGGGACATGTAGTTAGTCCACCGAAGCACAAAAGATCATCAGAAGATCTAGAAATTGATCAAAGGAAAACGAAATTATTAAAAGGATGTTCGAATAATGAAAGCTCAAGTATAAAGTGTCATTTCCTCTACTGGCATTTCACTTAAACATTCTTATTTCTTTTATCCACAGTTTTTTCAGCAATTAATGATCCAGATGAAGATGAGAGATTAAAGTTAGTTGATGATGAATTGGTACAACTGAGAGAAAATTCTGTGAAGCACCGTTCTTCTCTTGAAAGGAATTCTTTCAAAACACTTTATTCTATCTCGAATCATTCCACGCCCGCACTTCAGTCCGAATGGCAAGAACCAAACAAGAATTTACTTGTATTTGTTTCTAAAGATTTGACCAGCTCGAACAGTGTAATTACAGTGCAATGAGTTGTTCTGATTATACTTTTAAACTACTTAAAATTATCCAGATTTGTGGCTTCGATTTAGATGGGACGATTATTCGCACAAAATCGGGAAAAGTTTTTCCTAAGGATTTTGATGATTGGAAGTGAGGATCAAGTCAACAATCTTCAGTAGATTTTTAATTATAATTAGATTTCTTTTTATAGGATTTTATGTCCGGAAGTGAAGTCAAAATTGAAGAAATTGCACGACAATCATTCCAAAATAGTTTTTTTTACAAATCAGAAAAGCTTGGGGCAATTACAAGGCAGCATTGTTGGGTTTAAACGAAAAATTGAGAATATTGTCAAGGAATTAAACCTACCTATTCAAGTAAAATGATGATAACTTACATTCTCAATGAGAATTCGTTTGAGATTTTTATAATTTCAGGTTTTTGTTTCGATGGGAAACGGAATTTATAGAAAACCTGCATTGGGAATGTGGGAACATCTTCTAGAAAGAGTGAGATTTGTTTTTATTAATAATGTTTTACGTGTGTTTAATTTTGCATTGTAGGCTAATGACGATATACCGGTAAATTTAAATGACAGTTTTTATGTTGGCGATGCTGCGGGGAGAGAAGCCAAATGGGCTCTCGGAAAGAAAAAGGATTTTTCTGTTAGCGATAGATTAGTAAGGATGTGTAACTTTAATACTTGAGAAATAAATTTTTTATGTGCTATGTTTGATTAGTTTGCGATAAATGCCGGTCTCAAGTTCTATACGCCAGAAGAATTCTTCTTAGGATGGAAAACAGCCGGCTTTAAATTACCCAGTTTTGATCCTGTTAGGATATTAATTTTATCGTATTAACTTAATACATTAAATATTTATTTCCTATGCAATTTTTTATATTAGAGGTCAGTCAGTAGCCGGTCTCTATTCGATTCCCAGAACGAAAATAGTTTAATAGCTCCTAATCAAGAGTTAGTAGTGCTTGTCGGTTTTCCAGCATGTAAGTGAAAAACAATTTGATTTTTAAATGTACCTTCCTTCATGTTTTATGTCTTTTTATGAAGCTGGAAAAACATTTTTTGCTCAAAGTCATTTGATTAAGCATGGATATGTCCACATTAACAGGGTAAGTTATATCAATAACAATTTGATAGTTTAATTTAATCTACAAATATTGAATTGTCATTACGATTATATTTATCATCATGTTTATAAGATAATGTAGGATTTTACTTTGCTTTTTAAATGGTTACAAAAATATACTGTAAAATATATATTTGTAAAATTTATTTATTTAAATTTAGGATTCGTTGAAATCATGGACGAAATGTATCGCAGAGTGCAAAAGCGCGCTGTCAAAAGGAAATAGCGCCGTCGTAGACAATACAAATCCTGACATCGACTCAAGAAAAAGGTAATTTACAATTTCCTTATTAGTCAATCCAATATAATGATTTATTTTTTTTTCATTTTCAAGGTTCGTTGCTGTTGCACAAGAATTCGGCATACCTTGCCGTTGTTTCTGGTTTAACATTACTTTGGAACATGCAAAACACAACAACAGAGTGAGTTTAGAGTTCTCATTAATTTTTTTTTATATTACCGGTATTTAAAATAAATGTCTATTTTTTATTTCTAGTTTAGGCAATTAACGTTACACGATGTAGTTCACGCTCATGTTAATGATATTGTTTTAAACAGCTACAAGTGCGTAATTTACGAACAAATATTTTAATAGTTAAGTAATACATGATCTTATTTTTTCAGGAGTAAATTTGTGCCTCCCACAACAAAAGAAGGTTTTTCCAAAGTTTTAAAACTCAACTTTGTGCCTAGCTTCACAGACAGTAGTAAGGAAAAATTATACCGCATGTTTCTATTGTAAAATTGATTTATTGTAATATACGGGACAACTAAAATTCGGTGAATTTAAAATTTAACGTTTCATCATTGCGTCTGCAATCTTTTTTTGAAGTAATCCATTATAATCAGCCACTTGCTTATTTACTGTTTTCACCAGGGATTTGTAATCAGTTTCCGACAAACGACTTGCGATGAATTCTTTTATCGCGAAGTTGGTTTGTTCTACGTGCTGCCATTTACGTTCCAAGTTGGTTAGTTGTGTGTGCGTCTCATTCTCATTAAGCTGTCCCTACAAGTGCAAAAAAGTTTACGGAATGTTATTTTAAAGTGTAGGTTTACATACTTTTAGTGAATCGTATTGCACTTGTTCTTCTTGCAAAACTTGCCTAACATATTCTTTCTGTTTCGACAATTGCGTTCTCTCTTCTGTCAATGATCGCCGCTTTTCTTCAGTAGACGATTTCAATTTGTTGACATTGTTGTAAATTACCAATTCCTCCTCCATTGTTTTCATCTTTTTCTCCAATCCTAACATTTCGTTTTTGATTTTCTCCTCCAATTGTTCAATCTTTTGTAAATCCATATTAACCCGTTGCTGTTCGTATGCAAGAGATGATGATGTTGATTTTGATTTCTCCATTTCGTTTTCCTTAAAACTGAATAACATTTGTTTTGATTTAAACAAGTTTATAAGCCAGAAAATTTTCATCTCACCTCAGATCATCTTTAAGAGCCATTAATTCTTGTTGCGATGGAATGTGATGAAAATGAGACAGGTTCATGCCATTGTGTTGAAGATTGCTTACAATAGCATCTTCCAATTCCCTTTTACGTTTCAGCTCTTTTGTCTTGTTGTCGTCAAACGAATCAAGAAAATTTGTCATAGATTCATCTTTTTTACGGAGTTCTCTATATTTCTGACTTCTTTCATTCTGATTTTCTTCGAGGTCCTGTTCAATTTGTAATAAATCTTCCTTTGCTTTTGCAATCTTATCTCGAAATTCATTCGTCTTTCGTTCCATAGTTGCGATTTCTTGATTATCCTCTTTCACCTACATCGAAAACAATTAAAATCGGCCAAATAAGAATTAACACTTAACATTTACCGTCTTAAGCAAACGTTCTTGTTCCTGGGCAGGTGTCCCGTGCGATTTTTCCTCTTCTAACAAATTATCTTTTTTTCTTCTAATTCCCGAATATTTGCATACAGTTTCACAGCGTCTTGTTTAATCTAAAAATCAACAAAATCACAATATTTATATTGCTGTTTTAATTTCCTGACCGAATTACTTGAGACATTGACACTTCATCCTCTAATGAAGCAGTTTTCAAATTAATGGCATCAATTTCTTGCTGAAATTTATTCATTTGCTCTTGGAGAACCGCATTAATTTGTTTAAGCTGCAAATAAGAATCTCTCATCTCAGGTTTCATTGCTGCGACCAATCTTCCAGTCATTCCTTTTTCCTATTGAAAACAAAAACAAATTATTCTAATTTTTATAAAAAAAATTAATTTTTATGATTTTAATTAACACCTCCTCAATTTCCTTTTCTAGCTGCTGTATTTGACTTTCTTTGTCTCTACGTTGAGCAAAAATATTCTCGACATTATTGGATTCTTGCTCATTTTGAGCCTTTAATTCATCGTATTCCCTTAATACATCATCTGCATCTGTATCAGTGTTTAATTTATCCACCAACATGTTGTAATCTCCCAGTTCTCCTTGAAGATCATTAATTTCTTGTGCCAAGGCTTTTGCTCTTTTATCATAAGTGAGATACGTCGATTGCTCCATGTTTTGTTTGTCAACTTCTTTCGCCAATCGGGTTATTTCATTATTTAATTCCTTTATTTTTGTACGTAGTAAACCTAAAAAAAATGACTTGTCTTGAACTAGTCGTTGACTTCTTTGAATTGATGTTTTCATTCCACTTAACCCTTGCTGGGTCATGGGTCTATCGATAACGGTAATTTGAGCGGTTGTCAGGCCGGTTCGGGTGCCTGGCCGAGCAGTGCCGAATCGAGCCGTACTGGGTAAATCGGGCACCATTAATAGAGATTTACTTGCGGCTGTTACGGGACGTAGATGAGCCGGGACTGCATTTCTTCCGGACGTTTTTGGTCGAGAACTCATTTTTAAAACTTCTAGACTCTAAAGTTTAGTCCACAACGAATTCAATTTTAGTATTTGTTTACAAATGCTCAACACGTTGCCTAGAAACGCTAGACATAACCAATAACTATCGACATCTGGTGATTATTTGTATAACTGATAGTTGGAATTTAATTTTTCACTTTCTTCGAGTTCCCCTTAACAGAAAAATAATAACATGTTGTATGTAAACAATTTACGTAATCTCTTTATTTTAAATAACAATATTTTTGATATTTATTTAGCTTAAGCTGAGAGCCTTTCAATATTAAGAATTCTCTGAATTTGTTAGTTATCATCAATAATCACCCTTGAAATGAAGGAAAAACTAAAAAGTAATTTTAGAACTTGAGCAATTTAGATAAGACGAATGTGTTGATGAAAACAAGACGACTGGCATTAATCATTTGTCTCATATCAAAATGATCAGACATATATTGCTTCTGACAACTTTTCTATTGCTACTTTACTTTATTGCTTTAGTTTCTCCCCGCAGTAAGTATACAGGCATGAATTGTTATTTATTGCTTACAAATATTCTTTCGTCAGGACCTAAAATATACGGCAATGCTATACCTCAAAGGGATCTCGAAACCACTTACAACAATACTCAGAAAAAAATCGTATTGTATCACAATTATTTTCGCACTAAAGTAGACCCTCCAGCTGAGAACATGTTGCAAATGGTAAACAAATATATTCTGATATAAACTGCAAAAGTTTAACAGTTTATGTTTCAAGAAATGGTCGGCTGATGCTGCAGACGGAGCGCAACGATGGGCTGAGGCGTGCCAACTTTTGGTTCATGATAACATTACAGGAAGATGGGTTCCTGGTAAAAAAAAAAATCAATGCATTAATCCATCCTGCAGTGTTGGTAGAATGAGATTTTTTTACCGTTAAACAGAGTTTGGTTCATGTGGGCAGAATATTTTTGTTGCCAACGTCCAAGTACCTTGGTTCTTCGCTATTCAAACTTGGTATCTTGAAAAAGACAACTTTACTTATGACTCCGAAACCAATGACTTGGAAATAGTAGGACATTATACTCAAGTGAGCAAATAAATCTGCCAAGTCACATTTTCTTTCAATTATTTATTACTGTAATTTCATTGAAGTTGGCGTGGTACAGTACACACAAGGTTGGTTGTGGCTTTTATTACTGCAATGTAGGATCACGACCTTATTATAATTACGTCTGCAATTATTGTCCAATGTAAGAAAATTTAAAATTATTTGTTTTTGATTTTATTTCAACTTTCAAATTTTGTTAGTGGCAACTATCCGGACAGAATAGGACGTCCGTACGATGCAGGATCGCCGTGCGGAGCGTGTAATGGTAACTGCAGGTTCAAAAAACTTTGCAGTAAGTAGACTTACAAAAGTAGTTAGACTTTGTGGCTCACAAAATTGAATGTCTGGGATTTGCGTGTAGTGTAGATGTATGAATTGGAGTAAAAGTGATGTGATCTACGTAAGGATTTTTTTATACCGGTACTTTATACTTTGCAGCTAATGCCTGTCCATATGCTGACTTGTGGATGAATTGCAAAGAAATCAATGCAACATGGCACGACTGGCTATGTGAAGAGGATGAAGGTGCAAATAGTCAATTTTGTAGGGCAACTTGTCAGTGCTCTCATAATCGTATTTTCTGAAATAAAAGCATAGATTTGGTTTAATAAAATAAAATTCTCTAACCAGATCATCTATCTATTTTCATATCGTTGAAGTATCGATATAGCGTAACGTACACAAGTATGGTATATCGAGCTCGATATGGTATACCATACTTGTTTTTGCTTTGTTATTGCGACCAACCATACAACATTTCTGCATTTAAAATTGTGACATTGGAGTCGTCATGTCACTGCTGCAGCATGACTTATCTTCAGCACATGATGCACACGTTGCATCAGTTGCATGTTGTGTACATGACACGTCCTGCAATCGACAGGCTTGATTGGTTCGAGCGTAGACCAACCGTACACACATTTATTAGCTTGTATATAAAGTTCAGTTCACAACCAACATACCAGTCGTTTTGGTTCTCACAAAAATATCAATTAAATATGAATAAATACGTCACGCAGTTCGTAACGGAACAACTTCGAAAGAGTACCGTTCGAGAATTGAAGAGATTTGGTATAAAAGCTCCCAGAATGAAAACATATCGAAATAAGCAAGAACAAAAATTAAAATCAGGTGAAAGGGTTTTTGGGGTTCCAATTGGATGTTTGCCACATACAATTGTTGATGAAGAAAAAAAATAACAATTCCATCATTTTTTGTGCATATTTTAGCAAACATTGAGAAAGCGTTTAAAACTCGAAATTTGTTTTGGGTAGACGAATCATCCGCAATGCCATGTCAAATTCAAGAAAGCATTGAAAATCAAAGATTTTCAGATTTAAAAAATGTTTCGGTTTACGATCTTACTCATGTAGTCAAACAATATTTTAGAGAATTACCAAAGCCGTTAATACCGAAGAAATTTCAGAATTCATTGTTGAAGGTGAGAAACATGAAATCGGACAAAGAAAAACGTCTGAAATGTACTTTGTTATTATGTTTGTTGTTGCCGATTCAAAATCTTAACCTTCTTCGATATTTTATGATGTTTTTGAAACGATTGCTTACGTTTAGTGAATGGAACATGATGGATGTGCATGCTTTAGCTTTGATTTTAACTACGCATTTATTGCATCTTCATGACAACCCGAAAGATAACAAAAACTTTTTTATATTTGTTGAAATTTTTGTAACTTTGATCACGCATGCAGATGAGATAGGGATTGCCCACGGCGACATTTTTCCGGAAGATGTAAAACCAACAAAAATTAGATATTTTATCCAGAAATCTTTACAACGCTGTAAAAGATGTCCAATTCCGACTGAAGCGAACGAAGTCGACGAAATTAATGAATTCATTGAAGAAAATTAAAAATTGATTATGTAAATTCTTGGTTGGAAAAAAATTGTGACAAGGAAACCGTATTATAATGGTTTAATTATTAATTAATTAATCTGCTATCCAATTTTACTATTTATATTTTACTATTTAACTATTTATCATTTATTTGACAAATTGAACTATTATGACGTTTAATAAAGTAAAATATTAATATTACTTTGTTGACTAAAGTGTAACAAACCCTAGCGAGTATTCGTTCAATCTTGAAACTGCCGGCAGGTGGCCACAACTTGCATGGCCACTGCGGAGTGAAAAAATTTGTAGTCTTGTAGAGAAATTGTTTACATTCAAATTCATCATTATCAATCAAATGACTACCGAAAAGAAAGATACGTTGAACTCTGGATTGCAAATTCTTATTACGAAATTAGGTGCCTACACTATTTTTTTTAAAACCAAACTTAGTATTTACGTACGGTATTTTTGAATTTTTGAAAATGTTTCTCATAGGTCACCCTTTAGAAGAAATACGAATTCGTTCATTGCAGAACATATCATCTAAAATTGAATACGGAATTATAACTGAGAAAGATTTGATTGCGGATAATCAGATGTTGTCTCATCTTTTTAATTGGTTCAATTTTTCATTCCAGCCCGAGAAAACTACTGTTTTGAAACTAATTTCAAAACTAGCAAATGTAAAATTTATTATTATAACTGCTAGACAATCGAAATTTACATTATTAAACTTATTTATAGACATCTCTTGGTAAAGATGCTTTAATCAAATTCGATGGAGTAATTTTTTTTACAACTCTCAAGAAAAATATTGAAACAAAACATCATCGTTTAATTGACGAAATATTAGAGTTATTATGTGTATCCGCTGACAGCAACAATGCGCTTACAAGTATTCAAGCAAATGAAGAGCCTGTATTTACAAATGAAGTTCAAATTTACTATAATTTGAATGAAATAACGCCTGCCTGTAATATAATTTTAACATTGTTTAAAAATCTTATCTAGAATTGTAATTTCTTTAACTTTTTTCATAGGTGAAGCAAATGAAGTTGATTGCGTTTCAGAGAAATTTTTCAAATCTAGTATTTCAAATAATGCTCATTTTGGAGCTACTGGTACCTATTTCGAAGAAACCGCACCATCATTTTTAAATACAATTCCTCAAAATGGTAATTAAAGATTTGCATTCTAGTTTTTAATTAACACATTAATATAATTTGTTTTTAAGGTTTTTATTTTACTACATTTCCGTGGATCCCATTAAATAGTTCAGATCGTCACGTTCTTGTATCTACAAATGAGTAAATTTAATTTTTTTGTTTGTTTTAATGTTTCTAACCAGTAATCGTTCTAAATTTGTTTAACAGTTCGCTAATGAATAATGATGCCAAAGAACTCGGGAATTTGTGCAAGTTTCTGCGTGGCATTTTATTTCAAGACTTTCCCGCTGAGATTTTTTTAGAGAGACCACAAATATTTTTTGTAAGAAAATTTATAATGAATACATTGCTCTTGAATTAACTTTATTATATATTTTTCGTAGTCTTTGCTTAAACTGATTCAAAAAGATGATGATAAACTTGACATTTCCACAGAATCTGTGCGTTGTTTACTAATTTTGGTCTCTAAATTAAAAGCCAGAATCAGATTTTATTCAGATCCAACGCTAGGTCACTCCAGGAAATGTAAGTCTTTATTAATGACGAACAAATAATAAATTGTTAAAACTTTCCTAATTTTTCCTGAATTGGTTTTTTTTTAGCATCTGCTTTGGTATCTACCATTTCAACATCACGTTTGTCTTCTCCTGATTCAAGAATATTGGCTACTAGACACAGCACAACTCCCGAGTATGATACTATATCAAGAGACAATATACCGTATTTTGTCGATTAAGGGCTGCCGCCTTTATTACAAATTGCGTCCGAGGGGTGTGGCCGTAATTCGAGGGCGGCGCTTAAATTGTTTTGTCGTAAGTTGCGTTGCAAGTACGCAACTTTTTAAGTTGTAAAACGTGTGTTTAATTGATTTTAATACGTGCAAACGTATTAAAAACGTATTAAAAACGTATTAAAAGCGTTTGAACACATGTTTTACAACTGAATAAGTTGCGTACATGCAACGCAATATACAACAAAACGATTTAATTAAACTGTAAACACTTCAAATAACCGCCGCGGCCGTAATTCGAGTACGGCGTTTATTTCGAATTACAGCCGAGGGGCGCGGCCGTAATTCGAGGGTGGCCCTTAATCGACAAAATACGGTAGGCTAACCTGTTATTAAATCTTTTTTTTAGTCAACTTTCAGAATTTGAAAATGATTTGATTGAAGAAGACTTACTTCAGCTTCAATTGATGCAAATAACTGTTCCAGAATTTTGCCTTCAAATTTTGAAGACATGTTTGCCCTTGTGCCAAGAAATTCGTTGTGAGATTTTAACGCACATTGTTCAGTTGATGCATTCAGCTGCAGATGTACTGGAAATGATATTTAGCTCTAGTTTTGATGAAAGAGTTGTAAATATTTCTTTTTTAAAATGTTTACAAATATTGTATTCATCATTTTTTAAATTTGTAGTGTGAAGATCTTGGTGCTTGCTTTAGTTTACTGGATTGTTTATTACAACATCATCAGCTTAAGCTTTTTACTTCGAGTGATGAACGAAACATTCAGTTGCATAGATTGACTTATTTGTGCATTGCTAATATTGCTATTCGAATGCTGAAAAGCACCATCGAGCCAGCACAGGTTGATGATTATAACAGTAGGTCTATTTAAAGTTCAATTTTTTAAATTTTTTGGATTAAATACTGTATTTTGGAACTAGAAGTCGATATAAATCATAGTGACTTGAACTTTGAATAGCCGATTGATATTTCAAGTGCCGTATTTTATAAATAATTGTGGTTAAATCAATTAATTGTAATTTTAGGTGAAACAGCGCAGGATTTGTCATCCACTTATTGATTCACTTGCTTCACTTCTTTTTGATCCGTCTTTTTATTTATGTTATCCACAATTTCATTCTGTTTTGTTGGGTTATATCAACGAAAAACGAAATGATTTAGTTCAAATTTATGAACAAACTCTACAGATATGTGAATCTATGAAGTATACAAATATGTTTTTAAAGCAAATTGAAGATATAAGGGTAAATTATTGTTTCTTTATTTTTTTAAATTATTTTTTATTACGTGAATTTTTTTTCTAGAATGCAAATGAAAAGCAAATTATATATCTAGCTGAAAGCAGTCTTATTAGCTTGTCTTATCACAAGCATCCTGAATTTATTCAACGTTTTGTAGATTTTTTAGCTGACAGGTAAACATTTTTGAATGTTTACTTTTCATTTTTATTTAATATTTATTATTTAGGTCCATTAAATATTCGAACGATGTTGAGAATGATACTTTAGAAAATGGAAAAATTATTTTGATTAAGTTAATAAAACATGGCAGTCAAGTTATTCGACTAATCACATTCAGGACATGTCACGATCTTGTGAAAGTAAGATAGATTGTTTTGTCATGTTATTAAAACAGTAAATTGTATGTGTTTTTTTAATAGCAAACTGTGAAAACCGGGATAAAAAATACCAGTTCTCTGGATTTCCGCAGAATTCAGTTTCTATTTGATCACAGAATAATTCGAACTTTTTTCGAATTTGGTTTCTATGATGAAAACACACAAGTTAGTTCTAATCTAAAGCTTTAATTCAAAAAAATATATAATTTTTATTTAATTTGTACTAGATATCTGAAATGTCAAAAGATATAATCACATCTTTACTCCAAAGCAGACTTCCGATGGGAAACGAATTGTGGATTCAGTTATTAAATAGCGTTTCATTAAATTTTTCCATTATACAAGCATTTGCAGACAGTACTTCTTCACTAGGCCGTGCTATTTCATTTCTTACCGATATAGAAACGTCTTCATTGCCTCAGTTGGAACTTCTTAGGGGCTTAATGAGGCTTATGTACACATGTGATCATCAGTAAGTTCATAAAAATGTGAAATTTAATTTTAAATGCTTTATTTATTTTGTTTGTGATTTTAGATTACGATACAATACTCTCGCAAATTTAGCTTGGTTTTTGACAAGCGAGCATAATTCAAAACTAAAACTCCCCTCTGTAGTGGAAGCAGTTTTGTCAGACAAACCAAATCTTTTTATTCCATCTTCGGAACTAAAATATATTGCATTTAAAAAACATGTTACTACTTTTGAGGTTTGATGCCGCATTGTATATTTAATTGATTTTAGTATTCACATATGTTTTTTTAGCTGGGAAGCCTGAAGAATGTTTTGGCAATTGCATCCGCAGCAGATATGGAAACGGAAATAAAAAAATCAGCAATTGGGCAACTGCCCTCTATTTTGGAAGGTATTTAAACATTTTAAGTGTAAGTACTAATTTTCCGGATGACATAATCAAATTTGATTATTTTTCAGATTTTCGTTTACACAATTATTTTATCGAAAATGGCTTAGATTGCCTATTGAAAATAATTGAATCAAGTTTGTTAAAAGAAAAAAATGTGAGTAAATGATGTACCGTATTTTGTCGATTAAGGGCCGCTCTCGAATTACGTCCCAACCCCCGGCTATAGTTTGCAAAAAGCGCAGTTATTAATACATTTGCATAGCTATACCTATTAAGTACGTTTAGCTATGCAAACGATATAGACGCCGGGGGGGGGGGGGGCGGCTGCAATTTGAAATAAACGCCGCGGCCCTTAATCGACAAAATACGATATTTTCAGTTTTGTTTATTTAACTTTGTTTAACTTTGATTAAATTTAGATGATGGAGGTATTGCCTGTTTGTTTCCATTCATTAATGATTTTAGTAGTGAATAATCCTGATCTCAGACAAACGCTCAGTGATAACGATAAAATTTACTTGCAGTTACTAAGAGGTTAGAATTTGAATTACTTATTTGCAAATTCAGTTTGATTAATTTATTTTATTTGCATAGGAGCGTTATTATATTACAACGAAGTGAAAATTCATTTGCACATTTGTGTGATTCTTTCTTTACTTTTATTTAAAGACGATCTGCTAGAAATTGAAAGGTATTAATATATGAAATTTATTTTTAATGCAGACTTAATGTATTTTAATGTGTATGTGTAGAATTCCTCCTGTAGAAGGTGGTGATGCTGTGATTGAAAGAGTATTTTCAGTTTCATTACCAATTTTTAATCGGTAAGCTAATATAAATTGACAGAAAAAGTTCGCATATTTTTTTGTTGTTGTTTAGGTATAAATTGCCTATAAAGGTGACAGAACTTTCTGTTGACGTGGAAATGGAAATGTATTACAGTGAAGAAACTCATTTATATGCCTGTGATAATGCTAAACGCATGCTTAAAATATTTTGGAATATTCATTTGAATAAAGGAATTTCAAATTTTATTCAACAACAGTCATTAGATACAAATAATAAGTAAGTAACATAATTTAATTTTAATTTTTTTTAATTTTAATTTAATTTTTTAATTTTTAATTTTTTGTTTTATTTTTGTATTAGTTTTTCTTCAATTTTGAACGCTTCATCAGTTGATCAACAAATAGTCATAGCCACTAATTTGCGTTTATTATTTGAAAAAGCGCTCGACGATATCAATGTGGCACGTTCACATCGTCAAGTCCGACAGTCATTAGTTTATTTGCGTTTGCTTATCCTCACATCTTATTCTAATGATTGTAGTAAAGAAATAGCATCTTTAGCTTGGCAGGATTCATTTGCGAAGTAGCCATTCATTAGATTAAAAATATGAATTAGATATAATTTAAAATATAAATTTACAGGTTTATTACTGTTTTTCCAATATCTAATGCAGACAAGAGACTTTTGAGGGTGATCATAGATTTCTTTGTTTTTTTATTGACTGGAAATTATACTGCATTATCTGAAGATTTTGAAAATTGGCTAATAAGCAATTTATTTACATCTACAAGCGCTGTACACTTTAGTTTATCCAATCAGACGGTTGATATAGATTCGGACTCTAGGTAAATTAAAAATATCTATAACTGGAATTTCATTAATAATATTTTATTTTGTATTTTTAGGTTACTGAACAGTAAATTAATTCGTTTCGTATCTGTTGTGATGAAAAAATGTCAGATTAAACTAACCAACCATTACAAAATCGGTGATATTGTTTTGTTTGTTTTGCAAGCATTGTCTGTTTCCGAAGCAGCGCAGTTTTATAATTTAGCGTCATTAGAGGCAGTAATTCGTTGTTTGATGCACTTAACTTTTAGGTTTGGTTTACATTGATGTACTATATAAATAGAGATAATTTTATATTGTAATTTTTATAGACCTGGTTGGAGTACTACGTGTTCTAAGCTAAGTGATGTCGAATTGTGCGAGCAAGTGTTATCTGCTCTCATGGATGTGATCATAGCTTTTCACGTGGGTCTTGGGAAAAGTAATCATTCTTTGATGGGCAAGGGAGTTACGCTTGCTGCTGCAGTGAGTTTACAGCATTTGATATCTGAAATGAAAATACGATTTGAAGACGAAGTAGGTGCTTATTTATTTTTCGATGATTTTTTCATTGAATTTTTATGATTTTTATCATTTTAGAAATGGGTTGAATTGTGGCTTTCTCAAAAGAAGAAGCCTACCAGTAATAGCCACGTGTTGGGACTTAAGTGGCTTGTACCCTTGTGGATCTACAGAGATGAAGAAGTATATTTCATTAATTTATTATTAATAAAGTTGTAATAATTCATTTTTTAAGGTTCGTAGTGCTAGTCTATGTATTGCAGTGGGTTTATCTGAAAATGCAACCGGTTGTTTAACTCTGATGACTAATCTTGAGGACATATCTGGAGGAATTTGGGGTGCAGCTTTTAGTTTTCTTTTGGATTCTATTGAAGTGACATGTGTCAAAGAACAGGTTTTAATAATGTGATGATTTTTATTATAAAATGTTACTTAAATACATTGCATTACAGGCTGCGCTTTTATTAGTCAATTTAACACGTCATTTAATTACTGATGGAAATAATAATTTGATTGCTCAAAATCTTACGGTTAAAGATTCATCAACAAATGTAATTATTCATAATTAGGCCTACTGTATAATTAATTTTTTTTGTACGAATTTTAATTTTTTTTTTTAACAGGAATTACTAATAGGTGTAGATGCACTGCGGGCGCTTCTTCATCTTAGCAATTTTTTCGAAAATGTAGTTTATTTAATATCGTGCTACGTGCATCAACAATTAATGATTCGTTCTCAACTACCACAATGTAGTAATGTAAATGAGAGGTTCAGCGTATCTGATTTGAGTTTTGAAAACATATCACTGCATTCACCAGGTACTCTTCTGTGTATTTGAAATATAATATTTTCACTAATACGTAATATAATATTTTCACTAATGAGTAATGATTATTTTGTAATTATTTATACAGGAACTGAGAGTTCAAATCTTGAAACTTTAACTGAAAATTCAGAATCTTCTCACGTTGCTAGTTTGATCACACCAACTTTGATTCGTAATTTAGGCAAACTGATTCAAAATCTGTTACTTTTAGTACCGAACGAAACACTTGCAATTCTTAATTCACAAATGCTCGAATTGTTTATTAGGTAAGTAAAAATACTTATAAAAAAAAGAATTATATTCATTAAAAAAAATGTTTAAGCTCTTTAGACCGTCGTAGCATAATTTATTCTCTTAAGCGTTCATCGCTTCTATACGCAATGGATCTTTTAAAAATGCACAGCAGAGTTTTAGCTTTAGTTTCTGTATGCGTTGTGAAAGTGAAAAATCCACCGCTTGGATTACAAATCAGCAAAAACTTTAAGTTTATACAAACACTAGTTGATTTATTAGAAAATCAGTTTGTTGGTATGCATTTCTAGTCAATTTTATTGTTGGGATTATTCTAATTCACTTTATTTTTTAGATGACAGATATCGTGTCAAGGAGGATGTGTATCAGTTGTGGAGCGAAATATATAAACTGTTCTGGCTTCTATTAACAATGGAAAGCCCTCATTCTACAGTTGTCAATTATCTTTCGAGGCATTGCACGAGAGTTATAGCAAATATGATTCTGATATTAGAAAACTGTAAGGACGAAGAACCGTGGTTGAATTGTTTGAAGTTTTTTTCGGCCTATTATAAGATCGGAGAGAACATTTCTAATTACTTAGATGCATCATCTGGTAAAATATTGCGTTTTTTGAAATATTTCTTATTTGGTTAAAATGTACATTTGATTTTTAGACAATTTATGCGAAACAAACAAGGATGTGACGACAGTTGGAGCTTTTTTCTGTCATTTATTATTAAGGAAATATGAAGAATTAGTTAGTATACCAAAACAGGATTTCATGACTTGTGGGATTGTTTTAAATGCTCTATCTTCGGTTCTGTCGTCATCCAACACGGCTAAAGCTATCGCATTGAAACGTATAAATGTTGTAAAATGGGTAGAATTAAAAAAATTATTTAAAAAATGTTTTCATTTTTGTAGGTGAATTAATTAGGCGTGAAATTGAGCATTTGAAGGATATTTACGTTAGCATCACTTTAGCTTCTCTGGATAACAGAAAACTGTCCACGACTAAGAAAATAGTATAATACAATTCACAGTGAACAGAAAGGTGTATTTAAATAAATTCGTTTTTTTTTAACAGGAAGCACAATGCCAACAAAGTCTCATTTTACACTTTGATTTGCTGCAATGTTTTTTACACAATTGTCAAGATGCAAAGGTATGAGCAAAAATATAACCTTTACTAATAATTCAATATTTTAACTTAACAGACGGAAAGTAGTCAACATGGATTAAGTGGAATATTACATCAGCTATGGTGTTGGTGCCTTGAAACTCCATTAGTACTTTTATCACTCCTTTCGTTGTTATGCACTTATACAGCCAACTGCAAAACAAGTAATATTTAATTTTCGAATTTGAATTGTCATAACTAATTTCGTTGCAGGTATTCGTTCTGTAGCATATACAAGTGCAGGCCAAGGTGCGGGGACAGTGAAAACTCTTGGAGTACATTCACTGGTACACGCACTTATTCGCTTAGCTCAAAATGAAAATGATCGTCTAAATAACACCAAAGATGCCGCGATATTAACTCTTGTTTTTCAAACCCTGACTAACGCGTGTTTGGGTAGCGAGTGTCGCAGCATTGTTTGCAAGACGAATTTTTTGGATGGCTTCACCAAATTAAATGTTCAACAAACAAAAAAATTTAAACATCAAATACACATTGATAGTATGTGGCTTCATTTTCTTTTAAGTTTGACTTTCCATTCAGATGGTCAGGATGTTGTCATTCGAATGCCAGGTAATTTCTTTGGATATATATTAAAGTTAAAATGTTTTTATCACAATAATTTTTCTTTTAATAGGTGCCGTTGATCTTTTGGTGGAATTCGTGGGTACTGGTTCAGGTGTATCGGTCGCAGCTTGTCGTGTGCTGCGCAACTTGTGCTGCTCTTCACCAGCAAATAAATCACTCTTGCTTAATTCAGGTATTTCACAATATATTTTAAATATTTTTTAAATGTCAAGTCTTTTTTTGGTTTCCCGCTTCCCCAGATCGTGTACTCAGAGCAGTAATTGCATTTCTCAAAAACGAGAGCAAAGAAAAATCGATAGCTGCATCAGCACTGTGGGCTTTAACTGCAAATTGCCAAAAAGCAAAAAGCATGTTGAGGAATGTGTCTTTGATTGCACAATTGCAACAGATTTGTCTGGAATGTGACAATTCAGAAGACTCCATTTTGACAAGCCAACACTTGCAACAGGTTCTTGACCTTTGTCAGATAGAAACTTCAAAGACTCTTTCTCATGTGGGACTTACAGTTTCATAAACTTTTATTTTTTGTACATTTTGCATTACATATAAATAATAATTTAACTATAATGGAAGACGACAATATAAAAAAAGGAATGACAATCGTCGACAAGAAATTTATACCGGTATATTTGTAATTAAAAAAATTCACCTGAGAATTGCACTCTTATTACGTTTCATTTTGCACTTAACTACACCTGACTGTAATGATGATGGTGATGATGTACATGATGATGTTCGTGATGTTCATGCCTTTCCACCAAAAACGGAGACAAAAAATTACTGTGTTTAGTCCTATCCTTACGGCTGACGTTGCCTCCCAGATTCTGCTTCTCTATCCAATGTGCAACTTGCTGCATAGCTCGCTGGTGATCCTTGTGTCGATGTCGGTGACTGTGATGATGAGATGGAATATCCATATGATCACTGGACAACTTTGTTGTATGAACTTTAGATTTTTCATCGATCAATTTCCCCTTGCCATCTATGCCTTTACGCTCCGACGACATTAAATCGACTAGAGCTAGTTTATGAATTTGATCCCGATCGAAGAGTTGACATTTAAGCAGCAGTGAATCTGCAGCCAAATCGTGCGATCTGGATCTGTGGTGACCATTAGTTCGCCGGCTCGATTCAAAATGTGTTCTAGAGCATACGTGGGTTCCATCCAACTGGTAGGGACAGCGCGCACTGTGCCTTTCGTTTACACAACTATCGCTAAATTGCGAAGAGTAATTTTCAACGCCTGCTAAGTCCAAGTAGTGATTTCTACGATCACGGCATTCAATTACGGTATCCCTGTTGTTGGCTGGTCTGTGGTGAAGTGGATCTTTAGCATTCTTCGGCTTTACTCTGCAAAATTAATGATTTTAAATAAAAATTTTTAAAAGATTTTTTTAAAAATTTTTACTTGAAGTTTTTATCTATTGCGCATCGTTCGAGCGATTCGACTAAATTCTGCATGTAGAAAGTAGTTGGTCGCGAATGATTCCTTGTGCATTTTGGAGATCTAATTCCTTTGTTGTTTTTATTGTTGTCTTGGTGATTTTTTTTCCTCTTGTCAGGAGCGATAGTGAGCTTCACTTTGATGGTTTTACTCCCCTTGGGGGGTAGTTTAATGGCGGTGCCAACCGTCTCGTAAATGGATCTCACCAGGCCAGCAATATCCTGCATCAGATTACAATGGTTACCATAACATTCAACAAAAACAAAACTAAACATGTTTTTCTTTTCTTTTAAAACACACAAAAAAAGAGAATTCTTACATCTTTGGTGACCTTTCCTTCACCGTCGAAATCGTATAACGTGAAAACAAATTCCTGTCTGTCCATTTCACAATCGGTTTTGACAGAAACACCGTACTCCAAATTCTGCAATGGAATTTACAGTTAACCAACTGCATTCAAACCCGACCCGAAATAGAAGCTCTAAACTTGCCTCTACATTGAGACGGGTTTCTTTTGGTATATCCATGTTTTCATTCTCTGAAGATTTATTTTTGTTTTCACTTTCATCTTCTGGAGGCAACGCAACTACGATTAAAAAAGCAAAAAAGAATCGTTTATAGTTTCACATACCACTTTGTAAGCATAAAATAGGAGATAAAAAGGTAGCAACAAATAAATAACATACAGACAAGAGAGAATATCAAGTGGGCACGTGAGTGAAATAACCAAGTAGCCTGTGGTTAGGGATTGTTCGTGTCCACAATCGTTGATTAGCGGGGAAAAACAAAAGGGGCGTGGAAACATCAAAGAGACCGCCTGGACGTAAAACGAGGTCGTCGCAAACAACCGGAAAAGCCTTACCTTGCAGAGGATATTTATCCTCGGCGAAACCCGCCTTCATAGTCTCTTCCATCAAACAAAAGGGTAATTCCTATAAAGAGAGAAAAACAACACATTAGAAACAATTTTTTTTTTTTTTTTTTGTAAAATAAAAAATTCAAATGATATGGGAGAAGAAAACGGGCTTAGACACCACCTGCAAATGCAACACTAAAGAAATCCATTATGAACAAATCCTCCTCCCAAACTCCGCCTTCCTTTCAAGGAACTAGGGGCAAGAGGAGGTCAAGTTAAGAAAAGAAGCAAAGCAGCTGAGTTAGCTACACGGGTTTAGGTTCAGGGATTTATCACCGTGGAAGATAAGGACGAGCGACGTCCAATGCCGAAGCGAATTTCCTCAAATCCATGCTTATACATGGAACAAGAAAAACATGAAAAACGAGAAGGCAAAATGTAGGGATAGAGAGTTAAAATGGAGGAGCCTCTGGGCAAGTCCACTCGCGGAACGAGGGTGAAGGCGGAAAGAAGGAGCAGCCACTGGAGCACACACCCGAATTTGAGGTCGCCACAGCGGCGACAAATTCCATTGTGGCGAGTGGGCAGGGGGTCGCGGGAAAATGGGTTAACGAACACTCGCAAATCCTATCAAACATTACAAGCACCGACACCCCGGTCCATAACTAAACGCCTCAGTAAATGGCACCAAGCCAAGAAAAAATTCATTCACACGGCGTATTCATTGATGAAAAGCAAATAGACAACTTAAGTTTAATAGAGGATGGATCATGGATGGCATGAGTCGCACGGAATTTAATTGCACTCTTCATCGAGGAAGATGGAAGGGTCAGGTCCGAGCGAGAAGAGAAAGATATGAAACCGAATTGCCGCCTTCGGAGATGCGCCAATGGAAATGCGCCAATGGAGATGAAAGAAGGGGCTTCGCAGAGGGGCACATTTGTACCGCGTTAATCCCCGGCGAGATGAAAGCCAAGAGCGGCTCTTTTACACAGCAACACCTGGTTGGCTCGCGGCATACACCGCTGGCCAGTGACCTCAAATCCCACCCGCGTCTGTACCATTTGGGGCTGACTGACTTAAGGATTGAGATTGAAGAAATTCTTAAAAATAATTTAAGAAAAAAAAAAAAAATGAATCTACTTAGGAGATAAAACAATTATGACGAGAGTTTCGAGTTGGTGTGGAGCCACGTGGAGAAGGAAGAAAAATAAAGAGAAGGGGGAAATTAGAGGACAAGTGTGGCGGCAAACATCAAACGAAGACCCAACTCACGCACTGAATAAGTGGCCCAAAGATGCCCGAAGGGGAAAACAAGAGCGCAAACCCAAGGACAAGTGAAGCAAACACGAGAAATTAAGTTGATGGGTGAGAGGTGCTTTGAAAAAAAAAGTTAGGCAAAGAAAAATCGCGGGAATTCGAGTACTCACCAACGGGGATCCTGAATACGAATTTTGGTCTTCAGATTCGGCCAATGCAACCGGGTTGAAATGTGCGTTCACTACGAAACACTCACCTAAATTAGTCAAAATTATCAAACTGCGAATATTTTTTTTTATATTTAAAAAATACAACTTACCTTCTGGATCATCACGTTTCCGGTACAGTTCTGAAATTTATCAGAAATCAGAAAAAATTTAAAAATCACGATAAAAACACGATAAGAGAGAAAAAAACACAAAAATACCCCCCTACAAATGTACATTCCAGTCACAAACATCTGAGATGCAGCAAACATTTGCTACCCCAGCTACACATTTGAAAATGTATCCGTCTACTCACTTGTTTTGCTCTGTACTTTGCCCATCGCACGTTATGTGAATATTACATGGAAAACTGAT
The DNA here is from genome assembly GCA_000239455.1 of Strigamia maritima. NCBI lineage: Eukaryota > Metazoa > Arthropoda > Chilopoda > Geophilomorpha > Linotaeniidae > Strigamia > Strigamia maritima. The sequence goes on along the minus strand of JH431841.1, from coordinate 306,447 downwards.
AAATCCCGAGTAAACCACCATCAGCAGCCTACACACTATTGCTTCGGCATTCGTTCACTTCTTTCGAGTGGCGGTGGCTTTTCTTCAGCAAACCGCTTGAGGAGGAGGAGTCGCCTGATGATTAGCAGCTGGTGCATTCCATTCGTCCACTTGGGGGAAGCAGGTTACGAGGAAACGCGCGAACCCCAACCAGGTCAATGCCTATATATTATCTAGTAAACCAAAGTATTCGAATTCTTTTCTTTCTCACAAAAGAAAGTTATTTAAAAAAACAAACCGATACATTTTATTATTATTATTTGTATTTTTATTTAACTTTCGTAACAGAATTTTTTTTTCATTTAAATACGTTTTTTGTATTATAAAAGTCTTTGATAAGGAAGAAAATTCGGACTGGAAAAGACGAATGTATGAAGGTATTGTGGAACCAAGGCAAGGATAAGTTGGATTTATAGCAGCCTTTCGGCATAAAAGCGTGTAGATTGAAGGTGGGGTGGGAGGTGAAGGAGCAGCAGCTGGGTGTGTGCTGCTGCCAGGGGGTGCAGGCCTGTGGTCGGAGCAATTGGCAGGCAGGGGCGAGATACGGGCATTGAGTTGAGCCGCCACGCATGTCTGAAGCGGCATCCTTTGTACTCGGCGGCGTCCTTTGAGGTGTGCGAGCCACAGCCTAAAGGTGCAAATGAAACGCTGGTCTCCATCGGTGACGATTTGTCCATAGTTTCCCTTTGCGTATTAACAACGCCTCTGAACCCGGACACACCCACGTTGCTTCCGTAGACAAAGGAAAAACACTTTTTAATTTCCTCTGAAAAACCACACTTTAGTAGTCGGCAGGTGATTTGGGGACGCCAAAGCGTCGCGTGACGAGGGGGCGGGTTGCAGCAACCACTTTACTTTGGCGGTGCCTTTCAAGTCACCACTTCATTGACCAGCCGAGATGAAGCTTTTTTTTTTTCCAAAGCTTTCCTTGCTGTGAATTTTTATTTTGCAACTTTTATTTCGGTGATACATGATTTTATATTTATTTTTTACAATTTTTATTATTTCAGTTTTCAACATGCACTGCAGCGAAAGCATATCAATTGGAATTTCATCTGTTGTTGGAATCGCTTTATGTTCTCTTCTACAACTCTGGAAAATATTCATCAAAACATGTAACTTATTATATTTTTTTTCTCCCCGGTTACTAATTTGCTTACTTTTGATCCTCGGGCGATGACATTCCCGACAGACAATTTAACGCTTCTTTGAAGGCGGAACTTGAAGCGAGAGAAAAAAATGCTCATAAACAAACATGCTGAAAGCGAATATACACCTTTAAAAAAAACAAAAAACATAATGACTCACAGTGAGTCGCTGCTTTTGTAGTTATAAAGCGTCGTCTGTAGAGCTTGCAGATCAATTCTGCCTTGAAGACTTCCAGCGTGGTTGAACTTGGAGACTCGACAGAAGAGATTTGCTAATTCTCGAGAGACTAACTGCACCATGCGTACCATTACCGACTTAATTAGCTGCGGCACAACCGAATACACCTATAATTATGCATATAAATCAAGATATTTAGAGCAAAAAAACTATCACATGTTTTTACTTCAGCATGAACGGCAATTAATTCGATTATAATTTGTTTGATGTAACAGCCGACACTCGAAGGTATTAGGCATTCGGACCATTGAAAGCCACCAATGTACATGTTTGTTTCAATTATTTTGACAAATGGAAGAGATTTCAATTCGATGTATGAACTAAACAAGCGATCATGAAGTTGGAGAAATTTACCTTCAACTTCCTTTAAAATAATAATAATAATTATTACTACATTACATAATTGATAGTTTAATTAACATGACACACCATTACGATTCGTTTTGGATTTGGATAGCCGCTTTTTTTTATGTGCTCCTCAAACCGTGGTATTACATTTCTCCTTGTGTAGTCGCAATTGCTTAAAACAACCATTAATTTCTTACTCTTAAAAAAAAAACGACAAATGATTAATCAACGTGCAAATAAATGAATAAAGGAATGATTAATTACTTCTGTAAAGGCAGTTTCCATGCCATCATTACTTATGGGTGAAGTTTCACGCTGTTGCGCTAATGTTTCAAGAGTTTTAGGAAAGACTTGCATCAATTTCAATATGTAAAGTGTCATTTTGTTAGCGGTATCGGCATCTCCCAAAAGCTGTATCAAATTCACATTAATAAGTAATAACATATTTTAACATTTTCTAATTTTTATTTTTACTTCATTCTCACGCAATCCAGTAGTAAGAATAGTTTCTTTAACCAACTGTAAAGTTTCCAAAACAACGTTTTCATAAAGTGCAGGCTGTTGTAAACGAATAAAAATAAAATAACCACCAATTTATATAATTACAATTATTTACCAATTGTGTTGTAGCACCTGACTCATCATCCATTTGAAGAACCCAAGTCTCTCGTACATAAAACCTCTCAATGTCTTAAAAAGAGTAAAGGAAAAAGTCTATATTTTTTCTTTTTCTTTTTTAAAATAAATTAGAACCTCCGATCGACTGCGCAAATGTGTGATGTAAACACGCGACTCGAAGGTCAAAAATCAGTTGTTGAATAACATCTAATGACTCCGCAGGCAAATGAAGAGCAACAAGACTCGAGTAACAACCACTATAAAATAATAATAAAAAAATTTGTTGATTATTAAAATTCAAATTCTTACCGTACAAAACGAATGCAATGAGGCAACCAGTCGCTGACACTGTCAGATGGACTTAAGGGCCATGGCACAATATCAAACTTTTTTATTTGACTTTGAGATAAAGTATGAGGCAAAATCGCTGAGCGAATCAAATTAGAATGCAAACGGAACGTGTCTAGAAGCATTTCCTGCAAATGTAAAAGAAATAAATTGTGTCTTTGTTTTTAAAATTCAATCAGTCATGGTATTTTTACTTCAAATTTCAATTTATAGCTGGCATCAATTTTATTGACCCGATTTTCGTCGTCATCTATAACGCTCAAATCTCCTTTCAAATAGGCTTGCCCTAATTTCCATAAATCGGGAACTGTATCAGATACAATTTCGGTTAGCTCTTCAACAAAAATTATGTGGTCCGGAGGGCGACATTCTTCAGACTGTCGGGTTCGATATGCTGATCCCAGTGACATGTCATTTTTCTTCTTGGAACGTTTAATAGACACTCGTTTCATTTTACCATACGCAGTAGAAACTATATTTTCAGCCGCTAAAATTTCTGAAATTATCAAAATCAACTATAAAATCACAAAAACACTAACCACTTTATTTTTATTTTACCTTGTTTTAAATGGAAATCTTTGCAAGAATTAAATACTTGGGCTATGAATTTAAATTGATATTCTACACAAATCCATGCAGGATCTCCAGGATACTCCAAATTCAGTAAATACCTATAAAATAATCCTTATATATAATTAACTTATTTAATTTTTACTTATAAAACCTTATATATCGTTTTTGTTCCTCAATTGGAGACGGTAAGTCCCGTAATCGCCCTATCAACAAATCTTTGAACATGTCTATGCGTTGTTCAACCTGTTCGTACACTAAAATGAAATTTCAAATGTATTAAATTAATTGAGAAATACAATTTATAACAACTCACACACCTTTCTTAAATAACTGCACCTTCGTCTCTGAACATAATGATTTCGCTTTGGCATAATCGTTAATAACCACATCATAATCGCCCTAAAAATAAGAATTTTGTAAAATCTCATTGCTTGTAAATTGTTTTCAATGGCAATTTGATATACTAGTTTAAAATAAAATGTAACTACTTCATCTAAAACTGAAAACAAATTACTGTAAATTGAATGGATATGCATTGAAATAGATGTTTGTAAACCTCATTGCTTGTAAATCATGTAATTTACCTTCTGAATGTTTCTTTCGATCGTACAAGGCAGATTAAAAAGAAATTTGAATTTTTGCAAAACACTGAGAGCACTTCGTGTGGTGTCGGCATGATCCTTTCTGCCTAAAACGTCTTGAAACAAAGCCACAGCTTCGTTTTTAGTTTCTTTGAGTAAATTAGAGAAAATTCAGAATTTCAACTAAATATACACAAACAATTTATCATTACGTTCGACATTTTGTTCTAAAATATCTAAATTTTTCTCTCCAAAGTCATCTTTCCTTTTGGCTATGGCCAACGCTGAAATTTAAGTTATTTCGCATGTTGAAAATCAAAATACATTGTATATATTTTTACCAGTCAAAGTATCCAGTTGATCCATTACAGAACCAACATTTGCTTTAAGAAACGAAAGTTCTCCCTCTTTTTGATTATTCACTTTGCGCCTCAAACATGTTAATCCTCGTCTCAAGTCATCAAAACTGAAACCAATTGAACATTTTTTTATGAACAACTTTTCTTTACGACTTTACCTAGCTTCGTTGTGATTTTCTAATAAAAACCATGCAGGAACAAAGTTTTCTGAAATTAAATTTCCCGAACCTAAAAAATACACTAAAATTAATTGACACGTATAAAATAATACATTTCAACTCTCACCATCAGGAAAGCATTCTTGCAACATTTCTTCTGGTAATTTTTTGCTGAATAAAAATATAAATAAATACACATACACAAATAAATATAAATAAATACACAATTTGGAATTAATTACGTATTGCCTTCATCAGAAAGACCTAAAGGATTATCTTGATGCAGCGGAGATGGTGAAGTTGGCCGTTTTCGTCCCCACATTAAAAAATTCATAGTATAAGATTCTTCAATCCAAACTGCTGATTCCTTCAGAGGACCTTCAGGTACACAAACAATTTCATATTTATTCTAAATGTCAACATTTTAGAATCTCAAACTCATACCGATGGATTCATTAAGTTTGCCTTTGAATTGGACAGTACTTGTGCCTTTCCCTCCCGACTTGGAAATAACAATAACATCGCCTAAGCCACTGCCAGCACCAAAACGTGCAATAATTTTGCTCGACGATTTCCATTCCGCTGTCAATAAGCAATCGACACCGCAAATAGTGAGGCCTGCAAAAAAGTTTAATTCAGTAAGATTTATTAGTGACAACTATTAAGACAATATACCAATGAAATCTTGATAATTTAAACCGAGATTTTCGCCTCGGATTGTTACTCTAGTGCCCGGTGGACCGTCATTAGGAGAAATTCCAGTTACAATTGGAGGAGGGGCAGAAGGCATTTCGCTTTCTGTGTTTTACCAGAATTTTCAGTTTCCGCTTAAAGATGTCGCTATAAACAAGAGACCGGCCGTGACTAGAACCGGTAGTGACATCAGGACTTTCTCTACTTTCCCGGTTGTTAGCCATTTTTTCTCTAGCATGGTTTCCTGTTGCTGGTTTGTGATGACATGACGCAGGCGATTTGAGAATGGCTTTACCCACGGTAAATTGTTTAATACAACAAAAGATACGAGAAAATTTTCCAGTAGTTGAATGATAATTTACCTTTTCTTTGTTAACACATTTCTATGTCCTACTCCGATTTTTTAATTCCTTTCTGAGAATTAAGCCTAATCAGCATGCCGGTGGTAATAGTTAACGGCTTTTCCGAGAGATTTATTGCACCCTGATAATAATAACAGGTCGTTGGGATGATGTTAAAACAATCACAATAGGTTTTCAATTACAAATGTAGTGTTTTACTGAAAAATACAGTTTTATTCGAGCCGTTACTACCGTCGCTTTTTATTTTTTTATTTCGCACATCTAATGCACGATTTTTAATCTCATTGCAGGATTTGCAATTTTTAGACTTAAATAATGCCACGGTCGACGAAGTTGAGCATATCAAGAACATTTTATTCGGCCCGAATAAAAAATCGCTAGTCGAGGTTAGTAACAGCAATAACTATTATTTTTCAATTAATTAAACTCCCATTTTGTTCTCATTATTCTAGTTTCCTTGGCAGACTGGTGAAAAATGTTGTGGTTGTGAAGCAAATAAGTCAGCTGACGATTGCACCACTGACGTACTCGGTGAAAACCAACATGAGTTAGCGACACCGCAAGTGGCAGCAAATGTTCTCTACCACGAAATGCCTGAGCAAGAACCTCCATTGATGCCACACATCATGTGTGTGAATTCAGCATGCAACACATTACAAGGCAATACTTTAATGGTGACGACGGGCATGCCGATGTCGAGCACTGGCATGCAAGCCGAATTTATGTCTGTCCAACCTTCACCGCCTCCTCACATGCTGGTGTCACCACATAGTCTCCACACACAAGCTGTGCCTCCGAACACCGAGATAATGGACAAAAATCGAGGACGAAAAGTTAAAAAACGAGTGTCGGATTTCTCGAGAATCGAGCGAGATCTGGCGAGGAATGACGGTGGAAATGTGATCACGTACCAAGACCAGCATATGCCCGTGCCCATACCCATGAACACGAGGGTAACCATTCCTCAAGCAATGGTTACTCAACCGATTGGTTACTCAATGACACTTGCACCACCCAATATGCAACCTGTATCGTATCAGTTTTACTCGCAACCAATGATGTACGCCAGTCCGCATATGTATAACTTCGTTCCTTCAATGTATTCATCATACCCCGCCAACTTCATGGGTCCGGTCGCTGTGTCGAATGACTTGGCTGCTGTTCAAAATAATTGTACCATGCATCTGACGCCGTGCGAGGTGCCTCAAGATGTTTACGACGATAAGAAACCCGTGCCTGAAAATTTAAATTTTTGTCAAGAAAACTGTATCGCGGAACCCCAAGTGCCTCCCAGTGAGAATACAATGAATGTAATGCCTAATGAACAATTGTCCGAAGAAAAACCTAGCGACGACTGTGAAAAGAAAGAAACCACGGAGTCGCAAAACATTACACAGCAAATTATCAAGACTAAACCAGCAGGCAACTCTAACGACGAGGTTATAATTGAAAATAGTGATAATCAGGTGGAGACTAATGAAGTTAATCACACTGAAACACTGATTGTGGACTCCAGTAATAAACCAGAGGACGTTGAGGTAAATCCGATAACAAATGCTACTTCTACACTTACTGAAAGAACCGTGTCAATTCCGCCAGTGGTCAAAAGTGAAGTGAAAGATTCGACTAATAATCGCGAGGGTGCTATTCATAAAACATGGGCGAGTTTGTTTGAAAAATCAAATAAAAATGTTTACACAAACTTGAATACGGAGTCTCGTCCCTCCAATTTGACTGTAAACAACCGTAAAACAGTTCTGAGAGAAAAAAGCGTTACTGTGAATGTTAAGCCTGATGTAGTTCATAAAAAGGTTATTACCGGTATCGGTATGTCAAAAGATTCGTTTCCAACCGAACTTAAAGGTAATAATTTTAATGTTGAAATACATTTTGATATTTATTAATGTTTTTAATGCAATTGTAGAATTTTTGTCCACCATCCAGTTGGAACATCATTCCGTCCACATCGTACCACGAGGTTTAACGAATTCAGGCAATTGGTGCTATATTAATGCAGTAAGTTTTCTTGGATGTAAACCAGGTTTTATACGACCAGATGTTGAATTTTATTGCGTTTTAGACTCTTCAAGCGTTGCTTGCTTGTCCTCCCTTTTTCAATCTCATGCGGAAGCTTCCAGTGGTAGCGGGGTTAAAGGCTAAAAACTCATCCGCCATTCCAGTCATCGATTCAATGTATGGAAATATGATTTTTAGAAATTGCGAAGAATTTTATTTTATTCATTTTTTAAACATAATTATAGGGTTGAGTTTTTTCATGAATTTGTTCCGCTTCCAAACTTAAACAAAACGTTCAAAACTGACGTTAAATTGAAAGACGATTTCATGTGTGGCAAGCCATTTGAACCCAAGTACGTATATCAGATGTTACGTGCCATCAAGTTGGAATCTTTTAAAGTAAGTATCGATTGTGTTATGAATTTTGTATGTGTATTCATTATTAAACTTTTTTAGGGAAAGCAAGAAGATGCGGAGGAGTTTCTTAGTTGTATTCTTAATCGGTTACACGAGGAAATGTTAGAAATAATTTCAGCAGCTAACCTAAAAAATAACAAATGTATGTTTTTATTGAAAAACATTGGTATTGATGTTGTTGTTAGAACTTGATTTGTCGTTGCAGTGAAGAACGGTGAAGCAGTTACTACTGAGAAACCGAATCATTCAACTGGAGATGATGAAAGTGATTGGTTGGTTATGGGTTACAAAAACAAAAGTTGTATAACGAGAGAGGTAATTACTAATTAATCGCATTTTATTTTGAGTGTGTTTTATGTTACATTTAAACAGGTAAAGTGCACCCCATCTCCTATATTCGATATTTTCGGTGGTACTATGCGTTCAATGCTCCAACAAGCTGGCTCAAAAAATTCGGCAACGCTTCAACCGTTTTTTACCTTGCAATTAGACATCCAGGTAAGACTGCTGTAATTATTTAAGTGTTAGATTAAACTTTTTACGCTTTAGTCGGAAACTGTAACTTGCATTCGAACCGCTTTAGACGGTCTTGTGGTAAAAGAGTCGCTTCAAGGATTTACTTCTGCCAATAGTCGACAGGAGGTAGATATTTAATTTTAATTTTTTTGTGAGTGATATTTAAAAAATTGTTCATATTCTTTAAAGATTGAGGCTTCTCGTAAAATTACGCTTGAAAAACTGCCTGTTATTCTTATTTTGCATCTTAAACGCTTTGTTTTTGATCGCAATGGCGGTTGTCGCAAACTTCTGAAGAGAGTAGACTTTGGGATTGATCTCGAATTAAGTAAAGGTGCGTTATTTATAATAAACTTATTATCATTAATTAAACTTGATAATAACTGTGAACTTTGCTTATTAGATTTGCTCAGTTCTGTTGGTAAATCGGTTCATAAACAAAGAAGATACCGACTCTTTGCAGGTGAAATATGACAGTTGTACTTTATCTAAATTGCGATTAATTAATTTTATCTTTAATAAATAGTTGTATATCATGATGGTCAAGAACTAGCTAAAGGACATTATACCACGGACGTTTTTCATGCGGGCTACAAGTCGTGGCTCAGAGCTGATGACTCAAACATACATCAAATTTCGGAGGCCAATGTGATGAAACATTCGCCGCCACGGGTTCCCTACCTTTTATACTACAGAAATGTCGAAACGATTCCATGAAGTGTGGTTTTAATACGCGTAATTCTGAATTAATTACTGACTAGTGCCCATCGTGTATAAAATTTAAGTTAAAACAAGGAAACAAAATAAAGTTTGCTATTGAACGTCCTGTCAGATGCTTCAAAGCAAGATCTAAGGGTAGAGGACAAGAATCACACAGTTTTCAGTACCGATAATTTTTTTTGTATAGTTTAATCCAATATCTTTTAAAATACTGCTGCACTGGGCGTTTTAATAAGTTTCATGTTTTGCTGATGGTTATATAGCATTTTTATACTTTTTTCTCCCACAGATTTGATTAAACTTTTTAATTCTTGCAAACCAATATTCAAAATAAATAAATAAAAATGTTTGCACGTTGGTTTAATGGGATTTTTTTTGTTTTATTTACAATTTTTATTGTGTTAAAAATAAATTTATTGACAATAGTTTTTTTTAAAGATTAAACATTTACTGTGTAATCTGTGTGTGTATTTAGTTTCACTTAAACATATATAAAAAAATTAACACTTAAGTTGCTAGTTCAGGTTTGAGATGATTTTATGGAATGTTTTTTGTTCAATATTGATTGTAAGAGTGACAAAAAGCCAGTGCAGATACATTGGATTTCTTTAACTCGTTATATTTTTAAAAAGAAAAAAAAAATGTTATTCAAAAGTGTTAAAGCAAACTAGGTAATTCGTCAGCATCAAAATCCAAACGGAAACAAACAAGTTTGGTAAAAGCGTGTGTATATAAAATTAGTTTCTATAAAACATGAAGAGTATATTTTCCTTGGAAGTTAATGTGTGTATAAAAAATTACGTCGTTGGCTGCTGTTTTGTAAATATAGATTTTTGCACTTTAATTAGTGTGCCAGGAGATTGCTAAAATGAGTATTACTGTGTTACAATTGTTAGGCAGTATTTGAGTTATCTCGGTTTTTCTCGGTTTTCTTATGTTTTATATTTGGCAAGCAAATATTTTTGTGCTCATTGTTTTGAGATGAATTGCAATTTTCATCTTATTAGGTGTGCTGTTGGAGGAGAAAACGTGTAAATTCTTAACATCGATAATTTTCATAAACTTTAATAATAAATCGAGTATTTAATAAGTTTGGTAGTTTTATTCGTAGTCCTAGTATTATTGCTTAATAGAACGAACCAGTTATTTTCCTTATGAAAGTTACCGCTAGATGGTAATACTAGATACATCGATGGCGGCAAATTCACCAGCTGTCCTTGGATTTGTCTCGATTTTCTCTGCTACATTAATGATATGGTAAAGATGTCTTCTTGTCTGTTATTTGTTTGTTGTTTAAGTAGCTATTACCATTGACAAAGTAGCATTAAACGATCAATAAGCATAGAATATGTAACAATAATGGGGAATATCCCATGATCCTCTCGCGTATCCATGCTCGTGTAGGCGGAGGCGCTTGGAGGTCAATTTTAGTTCTACAAAAGTTATAACTAATGATTTAGATGACAGTTTTGTGAATTGCATTAATAAGTAAGTAGAAAGTATCGCTTAAATAAAGCACAATCGATTATAAATAATTATAAATTCTTGTAATTTATAAAATGCAGCGGTTTTGTTCGTGAAAATCTACACTAATGAATTCAATTCGGAAATTTTGAAAATTTTCTTTAATATAACTTTTTTTTTGTTTGTAACAAACTAGAAATTGTCAAGTTTGGACCTGACTTTTGATGCCGGATAAATGAGCCCAACTCATTAAGTGGAATTAATCAAGCTAATAGGCAGCTCGAGATGACGGGCTAGATTTTAATAATTTCTCATCATTTCCTAACTGGCCAAGTGAAAAGTTAAATCTTGTAGAAACAAATCATCCTCGCACACAAAATTCAGTCTACTCATGTGTGAAAAGGGAGGCACAACATCTTGGGTCTTAAGTAATACCGTTGCTTTATTCCAGCATAAAACAAGATCTTTTTGACAGTAAATTAATTAATTATATTAAATTTGCAATTTTCAATTAACTGTCACATTCAGAGTTAAGTGGGTCAAAATTATTTTTTTTTGATTTTTCTGATTTTGTGTGACGAGTTTTATTTTTTCATAAAAAACTGAAAATTGAAATTTGTTTAATTCTATTTTCACTGATCTATTTGAAAGGTCATTTTTCAGATCAGTGACAATAGAATTAAACAAATTTCAATTTTCAGTCTGATTTTAGTCTTCCATCGTGGATTTCCGTTGGATCGATACTATAATTTTCAATTTAGGTTCAAATTAAATACTGATTACGTCAAAATAAGGTTTATTTTGTATATAAATAAACCATAAGTGGGAATAGTTTACTTAGTTACGAGTAGTTTAAGGGATTGAGGTTTCTGCCTTGATGGCATGACTTTCTTTAAAAACTATTGCTAATTAAGTGACCTATGCCCAATTATATTTTATTTATATTAGTAGCAACTTGTTTGTTAAGAAATTCAACTAACTAATTTATTTGTTATTTGGGGGCAAAACGAAATTAACTTGCAATTTTGTATCAAACATGTTACTACATAATTTTGTTTCAAATTAATTAGTTTTCAAAAGAATAAGAGTATGTTTATGTAATCCGAAATTGATTTTACACTAAAACCTTTTCAAACTTTCCTAATTGCGATAAAGTTAATAATCATTTTAAATAGAGCGGAAATATTTTTTGTAAAAAATTTAAAAAAAAAACAAAAAAAAAAACACTTTTTGCATAATCTATTTTGAAAATTATATTTGAGCTACAATATTGAGCTACAAATTTTTTTAAATTGTATCTTGAAGTTGCCCATTTGTGCCCCAACATCTTTCTCCACTTCCACCCTCTTCACCACCCTCCCTTAGTGTCTTACTTGCATTAAAAAAAATCAATAGGTGTCTCTTGCTGGAGGGCTGTTGAATATCCAAGAGACGCTTCTCAGCATTTCGACCAAAATGAAAAGGAGGGAGTGAAGTGACTTGAGTCTGTTGTCATGACAACAGACTGACCCATACTGAAATATCTAATTTAATTTTTTTCAATTTCTTTTTATTCAGGTTGCGCAATCACGAATACAAATTCATCACCAATTACCAATCAGCGAATAGTTTTTGAATTTTTAATGTGAATTATTAAATTTATTAGACTCGCCACACTTTTTTAAATTTTTTTTTCTTTTTTTAATTTATTATAAAATTCATATTTGTCGTTTTTTAATGGCATTTGTCTTTATGTAGTGCTACGACCGCGGGGGAACTGTACCAGACGGGGAGAGTAGAGAAGAAGAAGAAGAAAAAGAAGAGAGGGGAGAGGAAGAAAAAAAATTCGATGGCTTCCACCCAGAATCACCTCGGGCAGAAATTATACCATCAGTCAATCAATCTTGGAGAATGGGAACTGCACTTGTACTGTTGAAGCAGAAATGAAAGAGTGCGGGATGCAGCAAAAAGACCAGGTTCAGTCTGAAACAAAGGTTTTAATTATACAATGTTTTTTTTTAAAAAAAAAATTAGAATTAAGTTTAAGGGTGAACTTGACGTAATCTTAAACGAGTTGATTTGATTTATACAGGTCGGCACTCGTGTTCTTTTATTTTTTTAAATTCTTTGTGCGGTTTATATGAAGGCATGAAAATAAAGAATGCGAGTAGGAGGAATCTTTAAAGTGTAATGTCGCGAAAAAGCAAAGAATGGACGAGGGGAGGAAACTCCGCCTGCTGGATGGCTTTTCCGCTTAACGAAGCCATGCGGCGCAGCATCCCACGACCACATAAGGGGGTGCGTTTAATTACAGCATTTAAAAACATTAAACCAAATTTTTCAGCTGAGCAAACGCAAGGGCGCGACGGGTTCTGTACACTCCATTCACGTGTCCTTTCATGAGAGAATAAAGAATATTGGAGCGTGCTCTCACCGAGTTAATTCGCACCTTTTTTTCCCTTTTTTTTATATTTTCGTCGGTTCTTCTTCACGAGGCCAAATAAACATGGTTGGTGGGGATTAAGGAAAAGACAAGGTTGCATTGTTTTGTTGTTTTCGCACCCGCTGACAGCGGTGGATGATGTTCGCAAATGCGAGTTGTCACGTGATACGGGTTGAGGAGGTATAAAGCAGCTAAAATTTATCTGTTCCACCACCCATTCGGGAGCCGAGGGCAATTTTGGAGAAAGTATGGCGGGGAAATGAGCGGAAAACGCGCTCAATTGCCGTCCTTCGAATACCGCCATGGAATTAGACGAATTCTTGTGCTCAGTAGAATGTCGCGTTCCACTGAAACGGGCAGCAACAGATTTGTAGTTGGAATTAACTACTGCCCCAGGAGAGGAAGCGCAGCGAAAGTCAAGGAGAATGGGCGACCAGTATCAATTCATCGATTTAGTAAAATTGTATTCTATTAATGAAATATTCGGTTAGAAAACAACAAAGAGAAGTGATTTGTGAATAGCCTAATACACAATTAAAAACTTTTCTATGCGTAATATCATAATCAGTGGAGAGGAAAAAAGTATTTAGTCATTGGACAACACTTAGAACTGTTGGTGATTCACCCCTTTCACTCCAACGCTTGAAAAGCCACTGCGCTCTCGTCGGGGCAGCCAATTTCACAGCTGGACAGCGCGCTTTGGAAGCAAGCGTTGGGTGTGGGTGTGCCATTTTCCTTTCACCCTGCTGCTAATGGCGGTGCCTCTTTGTTTGTTTATTTGCAATGACTCACACTCTGTTTTGCGGGTTTCACACTCGACTCTTGGTGTCGTTAACTAATGGCCACCATCGCTTGGTATGGCAGCGTGTTAGTTTGCGCGTCCCTCCCTTCTTATCCCGCTCTAGTGTGTAAAGTTTTAAGTCAATCTGCTAATGGCACGGCTTTCATTAACGTCATATCCGAGCACCAGCAGCTATGGGATCGGCGGTGGCCGTAATTGCGGTTCCTTCCGTCAGTGGAGCAGTGAGCAAGTTTGGTTAAAATCGACTCGGCGGATCAAGGCGTTTACGTCGGTGTGCATTGATTGGAAGTTTTGCCAGTGGCCATTTGCGTGTACCTATTAATGCAAATTAACGTCGCTCATTAACATAGGCGCGTGTATTATTCCGCAACATTAAGCAAGTGGCAATCCGAGATGGATCCATTTATTTTGTTGCTGCCAGGATTTGAGATCTTGATTATGGGCGCGTATTGTTTCATAAATAATCCCTCGGCGGGGCTGTCGGGAGAGAATTAATCTTGGCGTTGCTCGCTGCTTCTCTCATAAACTGCACTTCATTTCCTGCCAACTTGCCTCTTTTCCCCAACCACTCCTTCCCCCTCCTCTTTTTAATGAGCCTCTTAACGGATAAACAAAAGTCGTGTGATGCTCACCTCTCGATAAATGTGACCCTAGGCGGGGGAAACCCACGTTTGACTGATGGACCGACGGCTGATGTCCGATTAATCACTCACTCGATCCTTATGCACGACTGAGTACATTTCTCTCGTTAACTAGCGCTGATTTGGCCCGTGTTTGTGCACTGATGCCGGTCATGCTCTGCTGCATCGGACGCAGGCGCGCCAGATGGTCGACGCGTCTCCACCCTATCCGCACACCCTTCTTCATTAGTAACTGCACCGTCCAAAGATTCCATCCTCTCTCTAGGGAGTCATTTCAGCGTCCGTCCACTGGCTGGATTAGCTCGATAAGCGTCGGGCTCGGTTAATTTTTATAGCGTTAGTTCGCTTATGCACACCTCACTCGATTCCAATCAAATTCCTCTCCATTCCTCTCCTTTTGCTCTTCCGAATTCGAAAACCGTGAATTGTAATTAGTTAGCGACGCACCTGTCGTCTCACCTGTTCGTGTGGACCCCCTGCCATCTTTCTGTGGTCCAGTTACGTCTTGGGCGGATTAAATGTCCCGATTGTTTACAGCTCGAGGCCATAATGAAGATGCATTTTGAGTGGCGCTAAGCTGTGTCAATAAATTTTGGCGTGAGGCAGGCAGCGTGTGTTGGCAGATTCGCCGCTCTAATGAATTCATGGTTGCCTGGCAAAGAATTACACAAATGATTTACGAGGGGCGGCCTGAGCGGATCAGCGTCGCGAGCGGGGTGTTCCGAACGACATTTGTCAGCAGGAGATGCCAACTCGGCCCCTTCGAAGCGCCGGGCACCTGCGTCTGCGTCTGCGTCTTTTGTTTCTATAGGTGACAATGTCCCACTCAATAATTGTCGGCTCTCGGGTTGACCAAATGATTTGTATGCGTCAAAACTTCACCAGCTTCGTTTGTTTGGGGTTTTGATTCATAGAGACGATCACGAAAACACTGCATAATTTTCTCATTTAAATATCAGTTATTATTGTAATAGAAATAATAGCTGCTTTCGAAAATAGAAACAGGGTACCTGCATTCCAAAACGATCATTTAACATGCTATGCAGTTGTTCTTGCTATAACACGAAACTATGTAGAGAAACGACGGTTTTGGAATGCTGTTTCGTTTTGGCTTGATTCAAGCGTCATTGTTTCGTTTGGCAGGTTGAGTACCAGCTAGGTTTTGAGAGGATTTTGTGTCGATTTCGAACATAAACTCGGATTTATCGCGAGAAATGTGAAGATATTTCTTTTTTTCAATGCATCTGATGTTCCAAGTTAGTTTCGTTTTCGTTTTTGTTATTCATGTCGTAGTTTTTGAAATTTAATCTTTGGATTAATTGATAAAACATAAAAACTTTTATTGATATAAAGTGTCATTTTTACAAGTAATTTATTTGGAAAATGTTTGACTCATCATTTGATCGTAAAAAAAATTGTTGTTGTTTTTACATTGAGAATTATACAGATGCTGCGAGTATTTTATTTATTATAGCCATCTAACGTGCAATACCGCAATAAAATATGCTGAAGGATCAACGAAAACCCATGAAGGTGGTGGTGTGCATGTTTTTAAAATATCCAATATTGAAACGATTAAAAAAAGAAAAGAAATTAAGACTTTTCTGAGGGAAAAATATATATACTGTACAAAGTTTTAATACTCGTTAAGTGCAGGTTTAGTTTTAATCTCGCGGGGCTGCGTAGTGCGTAATGCAAAATAAGGGCTATTAAGAAAAATGCGAAATAGACGAGATTTAATGGTTGAGCTGGTGGAAAAATAAACTGGTGTAACCCGTTGAGTCTCAGATTGAGACAGGGAGTCACGTGCTAGGCGCGCCATTAATTCTCGTACCTAACCTCAATCAATTGGCACGTGCTTCATACTCCCACTCCACTATCCCATGAATTGGAAGGGTGACGTTCACGGAGAGAAATTTGGGGCGTGAGCTTGACCACTCGATTTGCTTCGGGTTTTTTTTTTTTCTTCTTCTTTGTTTATATTTTTTTTTTTCTTTTTTGTTTATAGTACAAAAATTTAAAAATGATTTTAGCTTTTTATTTGCATGTTTATTAGTTTATCGTTTGTGTTTTTTTTCCCTCTTCTTTGAGTAAAAATTAAGTTGCTAGGCGGCAATCATCTTTCTGCGTCCCTCTCTGCCTTATTATAATTCATTATTTTTATGGAAATTTCTTATTAAAACAATTTCAGAACCCGTCGTCGTGAGTGATGAGTTGCATACTTTGACAAGGTGCTTGCAGGTTCGTCCATCGATGACGCAATTTGATAGAGAAAAAGAAAAACAATAGAAAAAATAATGATGGAGGGGAAAAATGAAGAGGCAAGGTAAGTCGAATTAAAGGGAAGCTTGGCTTTAAGTTTTCGATAAAGGAAAATCGAATTGGACGGGGGAGGAAATGCAGTTAATTGATTACTTGTTATCGATAACCATTAAATCGATTTTTAGTTTTCTAGTTTTTTTTTTCTTAAATGTTTTGTTGCGATTTTATTCTGCAAACTTATTTTTTCTTTTTATATTTTTTTTTCTCGTAAATATAATAGAAATTATTAGTAGCTTGTGAGATGCTGGTGGATATTTGCTGACATTCTCACTTTATCCATTTAGAAAAGTGTAGGTTTTAAGTTTCTTCGTCGTAGGGAACTTGTCATTTATCTTATTTGGAACCCAGTGGAAATTAGGGGAGAGAATAATGAAAAGACTTCTTTTAGAGGTTCCTCTGAGAATTCGCTGTAACGAGAGTATGAGCAAGGGAAGTCACGTGGAATGGATTTTAATTGTTTTTCACTGGTGGTAAACTCCTCCTGCAAGTGTCGGCTTCGTTGTAAGGCAATGATGTCCAGTTTGGGTGGTGCTGATTGGTTGGCACATTGAAAGGGACGGATGGACAAGGGAGGCGGCAGATAGATCCGTCGAAAAGAGACATGGGGCATTGTCACCGGTATAAGAGCGAGCAGTGGGGGTGGCAGTGACCGGCTGACGCTGTTCTGATAGGGAACCGCTGTCCGCGCATGTCCGACACTAGGTCTGTGACAGGTCCACAATGGGAACGTGGACCGGACGAAGGCGTGCCTGGCAATTTGAATGAGCGTCTACGATAATAAGCAACGTGTCATTCGACGCCCTTTTCACACACGTTGAGTGAAATCCTAAACTGAGGATAACATTTTTTCACTTTTTTTTATTATTTTTTTTGTTATTTTAATCTGATAAGAGTGGGACAAGAAAAATATGAGGGGAAAAATAGATTAAAAAGACAACAACATCCATCAATGGTAGAAGTTACTTTCTTGAAAAGTGTTTGTGTTTAGAAATTTTAATTTTCTTTTTATTTTTTTTTTTTTAATTTTTTTTATTCTAAATTGAAGAGGAAATTAATATAATGTATGTAAAAAAATTAATTTTTGGCCATTTGACTTGGAATTTGTTTGTCTGTATGAGCTTTTGCTATGGCTCATGGGTCTTTTGTGGATGAAACTCTGTCCTTGACAAGTGAAAGGCCTGTTGGTCTAGGCAGACGCGCAAATTGTACATTTCACTCACATGTCGAGGGGTGAAGGCGCTGAAAAAAAAATCAATGTTGTTACCATTCTTGCACCCTCTTACCATTTGCCATTTGGAAGCGTCTTTATGACGTCACTTTAAACAGTTTAAAATTTAAGGTTGAATGGATGATTTTTTTGTAAACACATGTTTGTGAAACGACATTATGAAGTTAAGTTTAACTTCTAAATAAATTCCTTTTTCAATTCTAGAAGACGAAGCAT
This sequence comes from Strigamia maritima, assembly GCA_000239455.1. NCBI lineage: Eukaryota > Metazoa > Arthropoda > Chilopoda > Geophilomorpha > Linotaeniidae > Strigamia > Strigamia maritima. Next base: position 288,218 of record JH431841.1, on the reverse strand, counting down.
ATAAAAAGTCAACAAGAGTCTGGCGTTTCTCATCTGCGTAAATGAAGGGAAGGAGAGGAGAGGAGAGGAGAGGAGAGAGAGAGTACAAGGGGCGGATGGCGGAATCATCATCTCTTAGGTGATGGTGCCTGCCATTTATTTCAATTCATTTTATTTATTTATTTTTTCAAAATTTTGTTTTGGGTTTTTACACAAATTAATTTAATTAATAATAATTAGAAAATCAAATTCAAAAAATAATATTTATTGTTTTAATTTGTCTATTGCTAAATTGATTTGATGTCCATTTGTGTGGTCATTTAATCCTTTCACCACAAGCAGCAATTGAAAGACAGAATTGTCGTGGTGCAAAAGTGCTCATTGTGGGGTTGTGATTCTGTTATGACAACTGTAGAAGAATGGGTGGTCTTGGTGGTGGCGGCATCTGGTGACATATTTGATTCACTGGGGTTTTTTTTAAGGATTTTTTTTTAAAATAGGATTTTTATATTTAAATTTTGCTTTCATTTCATTTTTTATTTTTATTATTTGCGTTGATTTAATGATACGGGTTTGAGCGTATCGATTTGTTGTTTAATTCTAGTTGTGTGTTGAAATCACTTTGGTTTTGTTGATCTTTTCATTTACAGCTGGGGTAGAAATTGGCGAGCGCCACTCCTGGTCTTTTATTCCATTACCACAATTAGGAGTTTGGCGTTAATGATGACTCATTGCGATTTACCCTTGCTTAGAGGGGTCATTCCTGTTTCCTTGGAAACGATGAAGATTTATAAAATGGCCAACTGTGCATTACTTTAAAGGGCGGCCATTACAACAGAATGAAGGGTGAAAGGAAGGAAGCGGAAAACAAAACGCAAGAGTAAATTTGAAAAGCCGTGAAATTTTAAAAAATAGTTTTGCTGTAATATAACGATGGAAAGAACTTAGGAAAAATTGAATTTCGATTTTTTTTTTTTTTTTTTATTTTAATAAAATAAAA